>BMAU01018728.1:0-600000 GCA_019973935.1 Trichonephila clavipes
TATAAATTCACAATTTAAATCTCATTTTTTAAGCAACATTTGATTTGAATTGGGATTTTTTTTTAAATTTCAATGAAAATATATGATTAAGACTTCAAGCTTGGTACTCATTTATAGACCCACTGCAGCAGGGATGAAAGGCCGAGTCGACCTTGCCCAGCCCAGAAATAAAACCCGGAACTGTAGTGTGAAAGCACGATATGCTACCAATCGACAACTAGGCCTTATTAATCGTTTTATAGTTTTTATTAAATTTTCCATTTCAAAACAGATTATGGTTAGGTAATTATTACTATTTATTATTAAATCATTTATGGATTCCAACACATTAAAAGAAAGCCAATAATATTTATTCTATGAGGTAGTATAATGATTCTAAACCATTTACAAAAAATGTGTAAATTAAGGAAATTTTTCTCAGATTTTTACCTTTACCCAATAGCAAGTATAATACAAAAAAAAATCTTTAAATCAATTCCTACATAGGTCAACAAAGAAAAATTTATTTTAGTTACTTTTTACTAAATAATTACAATTAATATAAATATGTACATAATGACAGAATCACAGTGTTAAGTGGCAAAATAGAAAGCCATTTTATTTTCCATATATGGTGTTGGACTATTATTTTTGTTTGTTACTATCTATTCATTAATTAAGTTCAACTAATGAATTAATATTTGAAAAAACTGTATTATCATCCACTACAAGTTTAAAAAAATGTATTTGAACTTAAATGGATGAATTGAATGTATTTTCTTAATAATTGAAAATTTGAAGATATATATCTATATATATACATAGGAAGATTGTGAACAAATAGTAGGAGTTGAAAAAACAAAGTTACTCTTTTTAAATTATTTCATAATATTATTTGAGTAATTTTCATTAGAAAAAGTGAAAAAAAATTTTAAAAATTCAGTTTAATTATTCCTTGTTATAAATGTATTTTTCTTCTAGTTTAATTACATATAAATTGCGTATTATTCAAAATATAATAGTATGATTTACCATTTCTACAAAATGTTTTGTTTGAAAATTTTTTAAAAATTACTTTCTCCAAAGTTCAGAAAGAAAGAAACACTCATTATTATTATTATTATTATATATAAGTTAAAGAAACAAATCCCATATTAAGAAATGGGCTTTCATAAATAATTTGAAATAAACTGTAAAATGCAATATATAAATATAAGGCAGTGATTGTGTCGCCAAATTTTCTGAAATTATTCGTTATATTCAGAGACAATTTAAAAAAATTGAGAACCCAAACATTTGATCATTTAAAAGGAATAAACTAATCATAAAATTACTATTGACTACACTACAGGAGAGAGTTATTCATTACTTATACCAAATTTAGATAAAAAAATTTGATTGGGTTCGTAATAATTCTATTTGAGATACCGGATAATTTGCTTATAAATTAATTTTGAATGAAAAGGAAGAACTAATTTTCCTCTCTAATAATTGAGAATTAATTTCAAAACATTCGAAAGACTCAATTAATTGATTTTGGATTAAAATATGAGGCAATTACCCGATAATAGATATATAAACATGCTTTTTTTAAAAATATTGTGACAACTTTGTTTATGTGAATTCAGATTTTCAGCATTTTAACAAATATAAAAAAAAGATTGAGACTTACTTTCTTTGTCATACATACTTTATTTAACACTGAAAATTATAATCATCCACTATTTCATATAGTGTATTATAAATAAGTAAAATTCCTTCAAACTTTTTTTATTGTTAGTGTGCTGCCAAATTTTGAAATTGTTAATAGTGTAGCACAACAACAACAACAAAAAAAAAAGGGCAGAGAATCACTGCAGTAAAGGAACAAGTTAAGTGTTTTGAGAAATTTCTCCCATACAGAGACAAAGAAAATTTTTGCTAGACAGTTTAAAATAACAGTTGGTTATTTTAATATACCCCCCATTTAGTGAGATTCAATTTTTACATTACATGAATATATTATAAGTAAATGAAACATGACTTTTTTTTAATTTACATTAAGAAATTCATTAGTTTATTTGAATTTTATTAAAATCTTATGAATTTGGAAACACCCTCTTATACCTGGAGCATAGAATTTATGCTTTCTGGAGAGTCACATATACACAGTAACATTTTTTTTTTCTTTTTAAAGAAAACACTTTATATGATCCTAATCTAACAGAAAGGCATGATCCTATAGCACACATTACTTTCTTGTACAACTCGAAATCCTTATTTGAAAAGTACGAGTTTCAATTTCTTGCTGCATCTATTCTACAATTCAAGAAAAATAGCAAATAATATCATGAACTGATCAATTAAGTCTGCCACACAGGACTGAACTCTCCTTTTTAAAACTCTAAAATTTTAATTTTGTGTAGAATGATTTAAGCAAATCATGCAATAAGATAAATACAGTTGGTGTAAGACAGGGGTGGCCAACCTTTTTGGAAAGAGTGCCACTATTTGATAAAAAAATAATTAAACATGTTACTTCCAACAAACAAATGTGAAAAAATATTATTTATAAGCTTATTATGGGATTTTTACGCAAATAGCACATTTTTAAAAGTCTATGTAGTTGATATTTAAAAATAATACAATAAATAAGACAAAAGTACAAACTTAGGTTTGCAATTTAATGAACTTTTAACAAGTTCAATCAATTGGGTTAAGTATAAAATAAAAATGAGTAACTTTAATCATTTACCATATTTTTCTGTACATAATCTACTCATTATGTGTTAAAAAAGTTTTAAATTTCATTGAGCACATTATACACCGCCATGAATAATGTGATAAAAACTTTTTCCATCAGAAAAGCTTACAATAAGTTTTGAAAGAAATGTCATTTATGCTTTGTAAAATAAATAACAGATGGCGCCAAAAGCTTTTGCAACTTGGCTAGCATTTTTCAGCTACAATCAGGAAAGATATTACAGTTGCTAATCGCAAGCGTTAGCAACTGTAATATCAACAGACATTTATTCAAAAAATCAGGAATTATGGATGTCCAATTTTATAAAAGAATTTTACAAAAAAAAAAAATTCTGTACAATTTATTGCTTATAATTTTAATCATATTGTGTATTTATTTTTTAAAAAATTTTTTAACACCACATTATAAGCAGTATATATTTTGCATTATTCGCCATAAAAATTGCTGTGGATTATGCAACATTTTGAATTGTTTTCCTTGAAAAAAAGTCTTTGCAGATAATACGCCGCTGCAGATTATATACAGGAAAATACGGCAATTTAAAATAATTATTAACTCTCAGTATTTACTTAATATGGCTTTTGAATTAATGCTTTTTTTTTTTTACCAAGTCATCTATATAAGGATAAGGATCGGTAGACCTCGGCACTGGTGGTATTTGCACAGGTGGTTGAAAACTGGTATCTGCACAGGTGGATCTGAAATCTGCACAAGTGGTATCGTCACCTCAGGTGGTATCTGCACAGGTGGATCTGGAATCTGCACAAGTGGTGTCGTCAGCTCAGGTGGTCGAGGTGGATCTGGTAGAAGGATCTGAGGTGTCGTCAGCACAGGAGGCTCTGGAATAATCACGGGTTGAGGGTTGGCCAAGGCAGTGGAAGGTCCGACAATCAACACAGGAGCCAAAGGTGGTCTGATGACGAGTGTGATAAACACTCTGTTCCGTTTGGAGGAAGGCCCTGGCTGTTCTTCCAAAGGTCGTTTGTTTGTCTCTGCAGGTACATGAACTGGGGTAGGAGGTAGCTTGTAGGCCTTTTGATCGTACCGTTTCATTTTTCTAAAATCCCCCAGGTTAAATCCATTCTCCATGAGCTGGGGGAGAATGGTTTCAGGGATAATATCCAAACCAAACACAGTCTTTTGAACCGTCAACAAGATGTAACGGGTTCCAGCCGGGATCGGGTATACCGTGTGGGGTTCCAACACCATTCGATGATAGACCATCTGGTCAAATGGTTCAAAGCTCCTCCTAAACAAATTGCGATTGGAACGACACCTGAGACTGGAAGAAGGAAATTCAGAGATCAGCATTGGGACGTTGGTCGTTTGAATAAGGTGAATATCGCTGGATTTTACCGTTCGGAAGCTAAAAGTAAAATCTTTTTTCACAAAAAACATGATTTTATAAATGTACACCATCCTCTTGTCGGTGTTTTTCAGGGGTCTGTCGGGATTTCTCAAAAGAGTCCCTTGGAGATTTTCTCCCACAAGACATCGTCGGGCTTGAATTCGTTCACGTGCTTCGCCTCCATGATGGCACGCTTGAAATTATCCACCAGCGTCTTTTTTGGGTACCAATTGTCTTTACAAAACAAGACAAAAACTCGTTTCGTGTTGGGTTCCTGGTAAATGATGCAAGCACGGACTTGTCCCTACCTAGCTGCATATTCCAATGCGTCTGGTTTCTCGGGCAGCGTCACGAGCATCACGGTCGTTGAAATGTGCTCGGGGAAGGCATCGATTTGGTCCATCGTGCTGGACTGATGTGAAGCATCGAGACGAGTCTTCTTTTATACTTTCAAACAGGATGTGGGCGGAGCCATCAGATCACGAGTGTTTGAACCAATCATGAGTGAAAAATGGGATTGATGGGTTGATGCAGAACAGCACACATGCCTTGCACTGCAATCCAACGATGACATATGGTCTGATTACAAAACGGACATTGACCAGCTCACGTCCATTTGAATTTAAAAGCATCACATGGGTTCGCTTGAATTGACTTGATCAGCTGCAACTCGCTTGGATTTCCTTAAATGTTTGTTTAGAATGTTGGTCGGTGACACAAATGGTACCGATATTGAGATAGTGTAAAAATTTAAACAGTTCGTTAGGACATTCCCGATCCATGGCATACGAGACGACTTCGTTGGTCAGCGTGAAACCATTGTTCCTAATACACAGCACGGCCAAACCTTGGCTGTGGAAAAAGACTTGGGCATTTTCCTGGGAAGTGGGCATTAATTGCTTTGCATAAAGGGGTCTCCGAAACACTCTGGGTTGGAAATCATGCCTTCGATACGGGGGTCTGAAATCGGGTCTTCTATACAGTCTGGATTCTCGTGGCCTTCGTTCCTCGTTCCGTCTTTCCTCATTTCGTCTTTCCCTGGATCGCAGAGAACGATGAATGACGGAATCAACCTTCTTGACAAGTGGATCAGGTGATTTAGAAACAATTGGTGGCTTAGAATCCACGGGATCTTTCAAAGGCGACTCGGGAACTGTAGATTGTTCCATGGGTGGTAACGAATCATAAATCGCATCTTGAGATGCTTCATGGGATGGAGAAGCCCCTGTAGTAGGTGGTAAAGGTGAGATAGGTGTTGGTACACTGAACATGTCAATAAAATCACCATAGTCTGGGGAATTCATTTTTGCAGGAATGAGTATCATGAGATGAGTGGGAGCTTTCAACTCTACCGTCAGAAAATATTTTAATGTAAAAAAAAAATTAATTTTTTTTCCCTTTGGAGGACAGTTTTAACTGTCCATTTACTTTTTCATTTCAAATCTTTTCACACATAAAAAACACATAAAATATTTAGTCTCTTTAATTACAATTTTTTTTATATTTATCAGTATTTTTCTCATTTCCATGTTTCAACGACTCTATGCATTTGAATGTTCAGCAGGATTGATTGAACCAACCTCTAATTACCGTCTGAGGCTCCCATTCCAAAATTTTACCCCATTTAATTCATTTCATGTCACAAAATGGTTCCCATTTGTTTCAAATCTCACCTAAAAACATGTTATAACACTCAATTTTTCCCCATTATTTTACCTGTTTAAAACACTGTGAAAACGCTGTCAGCAACTTATAGTGAAAAAAGTTAACATTACCTTATATATATAGTATATATTTAATATACACTGGTGTGCAAAAATTAAGGACGAGACGGTTTTTTCAATATAACTTTGTACAAAAACTTTCCAAATCAACACATTTAATACCGTAAGATCCCCAATACGTAAGGACATGTGTAATGTAAGCAACACTTACTAAAAGAGAAATCAGAGGGATAAAAAGAACCTTGATTGAAAAAGTAGCATGGAGCGCAAAATGCGACTGAAGGCCGAAACATCCCTGTGATGGGTGTCCAGCAAGAAACATCCGGTTTTTAGTTGGGGATATGATCTCCCCTGACTGCTACGCAGGTTTCACAGCGTCTGCCCATGCTGAGAATGAGGGTGTCAACGAGTTATTGAGGCATTGCTGCCCATTCGTCTTGCAGCGTCAATCGAAGCTCCCAAATCGTTACTGGTGGTAAGGTACGAGCTACCAAGAGTCTGCCTAGAAAATCCCATACATGCTCGATGGGATTCAGATCCGGAGATCGCGCCGGCCAATCCATACGCTCAATATCCTCACTCTCTAAGAGCTGTTCAGCAGCTACTGTGAGATGACATGGTGCATTGTCGTCCATGAAATGGAACTGCAGACCCATTTTAGCGGGGCTAAAAGACGCACATATGGAAGAAGAATCTCGTTACAATAACGGGTCCCGTTGACTGAACCTGCGTCGAAGATGTGAAGGTCTGTACGACTACCAAGTATGATGCCTCCCCAAACGAGAACACCGGACCTCCATACCTGTCCCTTTCAATGATGTTCGAGGGATGATTGCAGCTTTCCCCCCTCTGCCAGATGAGTATGTGATGAGAATCGCTACTCAAACTGAATCTGCTCTCATCTGTAAAGAGTACTCGTCCCCATTCATTGTCTCTCCGATTCCGGTGTTCCCGGCACCACAGAGAAAGCCTTCTCCGATGGGCAGGCGTTAAAGGTACACACCGTACAGGGCGTCGTGCAAACAGACCACCACCGTGCAGTCTTCTGGCCACGGTAAAACGCGATATCGGTCGTCCAGTCGCCTGTGTCGTGTGTCTAGCGATTTCTCCCGCTGTTTGCCACCTGTTTCTTCTGGCCTGTAAGACAATGTACCGGTCATCTGCGGGTGTCATTCCTCGTGGACGACCACTACTGAACCCCGGATAGCTGTTCATGTAGTTTGAAATTGTCTCCAAAGTCGTGAAACGATGCTGTGAGCAATTCGAACTATGCAGCCACACTTGTCACACTGCGGCCTTCCTCCAACTTCCCAATGATTCGACCTCGGGTAAAAGCATCCAGATGTCGTCTAACAGATTGATTATTCGCCATTTCTCGCTGAGGCAGCAACTCGGTGTGATTTTAACTGCTATACGGCGTGCAATCTCTTTGCCAGAACTACTGATCTTACACCGACAGCATGCTTTACACTACTCAGACACTCCCCCATTACGTCTACCTGCATATCTGCGCATGTGCTACCGTACATCACCTTACTTGATCTCCTGATTGGTCTTTCTGTCCGCTCTGCCTCTTAGTTCAGCTGATACAGTCGGTCGAAAAAATAGTTGAGCACCGTGACCCTTTCAAAAAATGATTGGAAATGGAAAACGACCTTTTTTGAAACGAAAACAATCTTTGTTGAAACGAAAACGACCTTTGTTGAAACCATCTCACTTGAAATGAATCATGAAAATCCTCTCATTTGAAACCATCTCATTGGAAACCATCTCATTGGAAACCATCTCATTTGAATTGAAAACCATCTCATTTGAATTGAAAACAATCTAATTTGAAACGAAAACAATCTCATTTGAATTGAAAATCGTTTCTTTTGAAACCATCTCATTTGAATTGAAAGTCATTTCATTTGAAACCATCTCATTTGAATTGAAAATCATGTTATTTAAATTAATCATGAAAGCTATTTGTCTCATTTGAAACCATTTCACTTGAAATTAATCATGAAAACTGTCTCATTTGAAATTAATCATGAAAACTGTCTCATTTAAAACCATCTCATTTGAATTGAAAATCATCTCATTTGAATCGAAAACCATCTCCTTTGAAACAAAAACCCTGTCATTTGAAACCCTCTCATTTAAAACCCTCTCAACATTTTTGTTGTTTCACCTTTTCGTTTTAAACGGCTCCTTTTACATGACTCTTGATCCTCTTTCACCTACTTTTTATCCAAACCTTGCCTTTAAGGTTTCCATCCCAAAGGAACGTTCAAATGGTTCTTTTGTATGACTTGTCCATTTTTCACCTCATTTTAATCCAAAATTTGTATTTATGGTCTCGATTCACGTTTGAAGCAAGGTATGAAGGAGGCGTTAACATGTATGGACAGTATAAAATTTTTCAGATTTCTCCCAAAAATATTTTATGACGGGGCGAGAGAAAATTTTTCATTCCATCCCAGAGAGACAATTTAGAAAGGGGTCATCCACAAATGAAATTTAGACTGGGGTCATCCACAAATGAAATTTAGACTGAGGTCATCCACAAATGAAATTTATAAACAGGGGTCAAATGAAATGGAGGCATCGTGAAGGGGTCCAATGAAATGGAGGCATCTTGGTGAGAAAACATGCCAATTCAACGAGACAAGCCCTCCCATCTCGGTGAGAAAACAGAGGATATGCCTACTCAACGAGACAAGCCCTCCCATCTGAGTGTGTGAAGACGACAATAGGTAAGTCTAATCTATATTATTCCAATCTTGGTGTATTTAATACTCTAATGATGTCATATGAAACGATTCCTATTGGCTGGTGCATGTCGTGATAATGTTTTAAAAAAGATGCCATCCAACGTTGGCATATAGTGTGTCTTGAAAAAAGGGGGACCGAGTCGACTCTTGTGTCGACTCGATCCCCCTTTTTTCGGTAAAATTTTTTTTCTCTCACTCTACTAGATGGGCCGTCTGTCTTTTGCATTCAGCCTGCAGCTTGTTAAAATGCTGCAGGTATCGTGCAAATCGATACGATTTCACCATGGTGCACTCGGATATATCATAATCCTCGTGCACCTCATCGTGCAGGTGATCAGGGAGGGTGCGGTCATTCAAATCCTGGAAAAAGGGCAACATTTCCAAGTTTATTATAAAAAGTCACAGCTTTTCAAAAATTTTCCGCTGGTCCGACTCCTTGACGACGATGAGGCATCTGTTTCCTTGGGCCAGGTGACAAAACTTGCCTAGGACGCAGAAAGACAAGTATTCCAGGGCACGGATCCGGAGAGGTGGCTTTTCAGGCTGAGGAGTTCATTGATGTACCTGTTGGATCGGCTGTCTTTGGATGTCGTGAGGAGATTCGAGTGGTCCACCGTGATGCAAATCACTTCCGTGTCTTTGCCATCTTCTGGAATGCTGGCGATGGACAGTTCAATAGGTACAGGTTGGCCACCATGGTGAAACACGTTGGCATGGGTGAAAAAGACTAGCTGAGAAATGTTGCTGCGTGAGAATGTCTCTGGCTGCTGAGCGCTCGCCTTTTATACGCTGCAGGGTCACGTGAATCGATTCCTATTGGCTGATGCTTTCCAATCTTGAAACAGTGTAACCAGACATCTTTTTGATACTTTGCAACCTTGAAATAAATTTTTCCTTCAGAACAAATGCCCACTAAACTTTTATATGTGCCACGATACAGATGAATCTAATTTTGATGCATCATTCAGCGCAAATTAGCAGAAATTCAGCATTAATTACCTCAGCACAAATTTTAAGAAATGCACTCAACTCTTGGTAAAATATGTGACGAATCTGTACGGAACCTTTCCTCTAATCTTCTTAGGCGTCTTTCTGGGGAATATAAATTCGCGTTTATATTTCCAATCAAATCCAAAAAGAAGTTTGGGATATTTAAATTAGATAAGGTATTTAAGTCGAAGGTTGCGAGATAGCAATAGAGATGATGGTAGGCTATTAAGCCAACAAAGTTAAAAGCAAAACTAGAAGATTCAAAGAGATTAGATTCGCGAAGACGTCGTGCTGCTAGACGTACCAGAAAGCTGATATAAGCCAGCGGTAAATATAATTCATGTACGCTTAAAGTAAGCGTCAGTTTGAGATACTTAGTTAAAAGTTAATGACAATTAAGAATTCGAATACGTGTGTTTCTCGGATCTCCTATTTCGGTAAACCTTACTTGAGTTGAGCTAGATTAGTAATTAATTGTATTCTTAGTAATTTAATTTAATATAAAGGCAAACCCCTTTAGAAGACGTGACATTATTATATTATTTGTTATCAGAGGTTTTTGAGGAAAATTATAACAAAATAAACAATATTATTATTCAAAATGGCTCTTGGTGGTTCTTTGCCTCAAATTAATCTTGGTGTTCAAGGTGTGACCCAAGGGGGTCATCACAGTGGCGCCCAACGAGTAAATCCCGAGTTTAGAGTCGGAACTAATTTTCGGATCATCCCTGAGCAGTATTTGTTGGGGGTGGAGAACGTGGTGGAATTTTTGGAGAATATGGATAATAACTTAACATATTACGAGATACCCACACAACTCGCTTGTGCATATTTAAAGGGTCATCTCACAGGACGGGCACTAGATTGGTTTGAGGTTCTAGGTTATAGGGTTGTTGAAGACAAGGCGACGGATTACGCGCACTTAAAGCAAGCGTTGTCAGAACAGTTCCCCGTGGTTAGAAATAGGTCGGAGCTAGAAACGCGTTTCTATTCATCATCTCAAAAGCATAACCAAAAACTGTCTGATTTTGTGTATGATTTGTTGAAGATTCACAAAATCTTAAGAGGTCACAGGGGTGTTAATCTTGGATTTTTTCGAATTTTCGAAAAAAATATATGTTGTTCCTCATTTTCTTTTGAACATTTTGATACCAACCACGTGATAGTACTACAAAAACTTCGAAAGATATTCGAAAAATTCCAAACAGCAATTTAGTAATAACAATGTTTAAATGGCTACATGCCACACCCACTTTTTCTTGATTTCCGCATACGTTTTATTTTTCTGTTTTTAAAAAGCCTCATGAAATATTTTAAACACTTGCTTGAGAAGGAAGCTTGCAACTCAACACACGCTTTTTTAATGTGTTTTGATTCTGTTTTGGTAATGCTAGCACGTTGTTTGCTTATCGAAATTCAAAACAGCGTTGTTTAAAACCGTTTATCAAAATAGAAAACAATTGAAAATTCTCGATTGAAATGGAAAATACTCATCGTAGACCTTCAGGTAAACGTCCTAAGAAAGGAAGATTTAGAGGGAATCAATTCATGAAGGTATGTTCTCATACATATGTTGCAGAAAGGAGAGATACAAGTGTGCTTCCAGTAATAAAATCTCAGGAATTCAGACTTCATTAAAGTCAAATCTTGTTAAGGTAAGTGAAAAAAACTCTCTCTCTCTCTCTCTCTCTCTTCAAAGGATATCGTATTTTTGATTTTACTTCAACTTTTAGCTCTATTTTATCAGTATCATGTTGTTTAAAATGTCATAAACCATTAACAATTAATGAAAAGTCCACTCGTGGTTTATGTTCGAATTTTGAAATACGTTGTAAAAACTGTGGGAGTGTTTGTACTTTTTCAAGCTGTGAAAACACTGGGAATAAAAATTATGCTCCAGAAATTAACAGAAGATCTATTTTAGCAATGAGATGCATAGGCCAAGGTTTAGAGTCATTAAAAACCTTTTGTACTGTAATGAGTCTTCCTAATCCCCTGTTGAACAAAAATCATATGATGTTATTAATAATAAACTTTCACGTGTTATGAAGGAAGTCGCTGAAGAAAGCATGAAAAGGGCAGCTGTCGAAGAAAATTCTTCGTCACCTGATAACCTTTTAACGGTAAGTGGTGATGGTACCTGGAAAACAAGAGGACATTCATCGTTGATTGGAGTATGTACTGTAATAGGGGCCGAAACAGGTAAGGTTTTGGATAGGGAAGTGTCCTCATTTTGCAAAGGATGCGACAGTTATAAAGGGGTAAAGTTTGGTATCAAGTACAATAAATGGCAAAGAGCGCATAAGATTTCACGTAGAAAAAATTATTCTGGCTCTGCTGGTAAGATGGAGGTTGACGGGATGTTGAGGATTTTTAATCGATCAGAAAAGCTTCACAACCTGAAATATTCGAACTACATAGGAGATGGCGACACAAAAACATTCAATGCCCTTTCTGAAAACAAGCCATACGGCGATGACCATCTTATTCAGAAAATAGAATGTGTAGGCCATGAGCAAAAGAGAATGGGTGCAAGACTTAGGAAGCTTAAATTAGTATATAGTAAAAAGAAATTATCTGATGGTAAAACTATTGGCGGTAAAGGTAGGTTAACTGATAGTTTAATTGATAAACTTGCGCATTACTATGGTAATGCTATTCGATGCAATTCTACTAGTGTAAAGGAAATGCGGAAAGCCATTTGGGCTGTTTGGGATCTTTCTTGCAGCACTGATGATGCACCGATGCACTGGTTTTGTCCTACAAATCCAAATACATGGTGTAAGTATAATGCCGCAATTAATAATAATTTACAAAATTATAAACACAAACCCTCAGTTGCTAAAGTTGTTCGAGATGTAATTAAGCCTGTATTTGCAGACTTATCTCATCCGGCACTCCTGAAGAAATGTTTAGGAGGTAAGACACAGAGAATCCTAATGAAAGTTTAAATTCATTAATTTGGAAGTTTTGTTTTAAGACGATTGGTTCTAGTCTTCAGATTGCAGAGATTGCTGCAAATCTAGCAACCAGTGTTTTTAATGATGGAAATCAAATACTTATTACTATTTTAGAGAAATTTGGCTTGAAAATTAACAGAAATGTTTGTGTGTCCTTGGCTGAACGTGACAATCGTCGAATCTTTACGTCAAGACAGAGGCGCTTAGAATCATCTTTTGAAGCTCGCAGAGCCAAGAAAATTAAAAAGAGTAAAGAAATTGAGCTGTTTCAGGAACAGGAAGGTATATCTTATGATCCTGGAGCATTTTAGCATGTAAGTTTTAAGATTTATTTTCTCAAATTCAATTTTAAAACTTTAAAGCCCTTTTTCTCAGTTTGTGTTTTTTTCAATTACGCGCATTGCGTTTCAAAAACTATCATACGTTGATGAATAAAACTTTACACAGAATTATAAATTCTATCATAATCTTCAAATCCTAGCTATTTATAGTATTATAAATTTTTAATTTTTTGAAATATTTCAACAAAAATTGAATTTTTTAAAAAAAATTTTAAAAAATGTATTTTTTTATTTTTAAGAAAATTATTTCTTTTTTATTTATATAAGATAGGCTAGCATGTAATAAGGATATATTTGACTTTATAAATCAACTTATTGCTAGTAATTAGAATTATTATTGCAGAAAATATCATGCGCGTCGTAAAACTTACTATTTGTTTCTTACAAAAAATTTTCTTATTTTTATGTGCTTATTATTTTTAAAATTATGATTATATTTTAGATATTTTATACTTTTTTGAAACTTTATTCCTTTATAAGAAATGTGTGAAAGAATCAAATTATTTCATTTTAATAACAAAGAATTATTTCTAGTCGAAAATTGTTTGTATTTTGTGCTCTCGAAACATTTTTAACACCCCTGTGACCCCTTAAAACTCGAAATGACGGAGGAAAAATTGTGATCGATCATATTATTAGTAGGTTAGAACCTCAGATTTTGGATTATGTAGAGGTTAGGAATCCGCAAACCACATCTAACCTCCTACAAATTATTGATAAGTATGAGGAACGGTTTCTAAATAGAAAAATCAGATGTTCGAGTTGGGAATCCCGAGATATACAACCAAACGAGAACAATCGTTTCCCTAACAGGAATCGACAAGAAAATTGGAGGGAAACGAGAGGTAACAATAGATATGCGGACAATAGTAGACCACGGAGAGAGTTCAATAGATTTGAGAGTCAAGGTGTTGTAGATAATCAGAGATTCGATGGTCGACGCCGAGGTAGTCAATCCGATCATAGATTCCACAATCAAGGTGGTCGACAGGGTGGTTCAAGGAATAGTACTTTCAGGGGTCAGAATGATCGAAACAGATATTTAAACTTTTAAGCGATCGATGCAAGTATGGGGGTGATCGATCGCGATGTACGGAAAATCCTCCAGATACAGAACACCAAACTATTAAGGTATCCTCATTACGAATGACTCCAGTAGACTTACCGTATATCCCTATTCTTTTAAATGAGACATTTATTACAGCCCTTTGGGACACGGGAGCGGAGAAATCTTTCATATCGGAAGAGGTCTATCGCAAATATTTTTCGTATCGACCTCGTCAAAAGACGAAAGATAGTGTAGTGACGGCGCAAGGAGCCCCGTGTTGCCACTTAGGTCGGGTCGAATTACAGATTCAGATCCGAGAATTCCAGAAAACCTGGGAATTTCACATTCTTAACAATATGCAGTACCAATGTATTTTGGGCATTGATTTTATGAAGGAGTCCAAATTAACTTTAGATTTCGATCAGAAATCTCTGATCATTCCAGATGACCAAATTAAGCAGTTACCAAAAGTGGAAAAGCCGGTCGAGATTGATCTATAAGATACAAAGCTCGGTGAAGGGCAAAAGCAAAAATTAAGGAATTTATTTAATGGTTTTAAAGGGCTATTTTCAGATTAGCCGGGGTTAACTCATGTTTTATACCATGAAATCGATACTGGGGACAAGGGACCGGTAGTGTCGAGACCCTACCGTTATGATAGGGTCAAACAAGGAATAATCGATTATCACAATGAGAAAATGTTGCGAGAGGGGAAGATTCGTCCTATTCAGTCCCCATACGCGTCACCAGTAGTTTTAACGCGCAAGAATAATGGCCTTCCTCCAGATTCTCCGGAGGCGTATCGATTCGCGATTGATTATCGCAAACTTAATGCAATAACTAAATACCCCCGATATCCATTACCGGTGATTGATGATCTAATAACAAACCTTCCGCATACCGGAGTGATGTCCACGTTGGATTTAAAAAGTGACTATTTTCAATTGGCGATTAGTCCAAAAGATATAGAGAAAATCGCGTTTATCACTCGCAATGGCACGTATGCATTCCTCCGAATGCCTTTTGGCCTTTCTCCGGCGGCACCAAATTTCCAAAAGGCAATAGATATTATACTCAAACCTGTTATTGGGCGTTTCGTGTCGGTGTATATGGACGATGTTATCACATCTCCATCGTTTATAATGAACACTTAGATCATTTGAAGCAGGTATTTACATTGTTGAGAGACGCAGGGCTAACATTAAATAAGGATAAATGCCACTTCGCACGAGACAAATTGAAGTATTTAGGTCTCGTAATTAGTAAAGAAGGGATCGAAACAGACCATAGTAAAGTGAAGGCAATCACACAGAAATGAAACCTCCTAAAAATAGCAAGGAAGTATCGAAATTTTTAGGGATGGCGGGGTGGTATCAGAAATTTATACCCCAGTATGCAGACATATGTGAACCATTGTATCGGTTGAAGAAAAAGGGGGCTAAATTTAATTGGTCGACAGAATCACAGGATTCTTTTGATAAGATAAAACGAGCATTAACTGAGGCACCAGTTTTGCAATTGCCGAATGTTACAGAACAGTTTAACGTATTTACTGATGCTAGTGGGGTCGGAATTGGTGCGGTGCTTAATCAAAACCACAGACCGATTGCATTCGCGTCTAGAACCCTCAATAAAGCGGAACGAAACTATACCGTTACTGAACGCGAATGTTTGGCGGTAATATGGGCCTTAAATAAGTTTAAAACTTATTTCGGATCCCTGCCGGTGAAGGTAATCACAGATCACGCGGCATTAACAAAGCTAAAGAATGGGAAAAACTTATCTAGTTGAATGATTAGATGGGCACTCAAGTTATCCGAGTTCAACATAGAATGGGAACATCGCCCGGGGGTCCAAAACGTTGTCGCGCACGTTTTGTCTAGGAATCCAGTAGGCAATCTGGATGGATCACAAATTTCGTGCGCAGCTCTTCGAGCCCTAGCATTAAACTCACGAGAACAACTCATTTGAGAGCAAAGGGAAGATCCTGAGTTAGGACACATCTATCGTTATTTAGAAAACCCAGACGACGGTTCCGTTAATGCGACTATATGCGAGGGTTGGTCCCAGGATTTTAAACTTATAGATGGTCTACTCTTTTACGCGAAATATTATACAACTCTTGGAGAACTAAGAGTGTATATTCCTAGATCGCTTCGCGAAACAATAATGAAAGAATTTCATGATCTGCCATTAGCAGGCCATCTAGGAAAGAGGAAGACCTATTTAAAACTGCAAGACACATGTTATTTTCCTTATATGAGGAAATATATATTTGAATATGTATCAACCTTTGACCGGTGTCAAAAATTTAATTACAAAAACGCGGTTTAATTCCGATAGTATCGAATTACCCCAATGAAATTGTAACGTTAGACCTATTAGGCCCCTACCCCGCATCCCGACCCGAAAGATATAGATTTGTATTAGTAATAACTACTAACTGATCATTTCACTAAGTGGAGTGAGCTTATTCCTTTACGAAAAGCTTCGGCCCAGGTCATAGCTAACGCCTTTTTTGAGAATTATATTTCGCGTTACGGAGCTCCGATTTCTTTAATTAGTGATAACGGCCCCCAATTTATATCAGAGGTATTTGAATACTTAAGTCACAGGTTGGACATAAAACATATGAAAACGGTAACATACAGGCCACAGGCGAATTTAACGGAAAGAGTGAATCGCAATTTAGTCCAGATGATAGCCTGTTCTGTAAAAGAAAATCACGAAAACTGGGACCAATTTCTTCATGAATTCGCTTTCGCGCTGCACACTTCAGTGAACGGAACAACAAATAAAACTCCAGCTAAGTTATGCTTAGGTAGAAAGATTATAACACCTTTTAGTAAATTAATAAATGTCACAGAGGGTGCTGAATATGTAGGAAGAAACATTGAGAAATTATTCGGTGAAGCAAGGCAGAATAGGCGGAAGCAACACAAGCATTGGGGAAAATATTATAATCGGAAAAGGAGGGAAGTTAACATCAAAGTAAATGCTTTGGTGTTGGTACAAACTCATTTTATAAGCGCTGTGGGTAGGAGAGTGGTTGGAAAGTTTATGCCTAAGTTTGAAGGGCCATATAGAGTGTTGGAGGTTCGGAATAACAATTTAATTACACTGCTCAAAACAATTAGGGGAGCAAGCAAAAAAGTGAAGAAAACCGTGTGAGACAGCCACGTATTGGCATACAATGCATAGTACACGCGTATCAATGCGCAATACAGAAAAAAGGCGTAAAAAATTTGGAATTAAGCTTTAATTCTTTGAAAATATGGAAAAAACATAAAAAAATGATTTAGGGCAACAATCTGGTTACATGTAAACGATAAAAAAAGGTACTGTTTAGACATGATGCATGAGTTTAATGGGGCGTGTGGTCTCCTCGAACAACTAGACTGCTGCACACCTGTTTGCCATGGATGCGATGAGGTTATCGATCAGACTTTTTGGGGAATACTGTTCCACTCCTCAAGAAGTGCAATCTCCAAGTCTCGGACAGTAGCAGGCGGTCTTGGTCGCGCAGCAATGTGTCGTCCGAGCATGTCCCAAACATGCTCGATTGGATTCAGGTCAGGAGAGCACGCTGGCCATTCCATACGCTGTATTGTTTCAGCTTTAAGCATGTTCTCCACCAGACGAGCTCTATGTGGTTGGGCATTGTCATCCTGGAAAACAAAGGAATCTCTCCAATGGCTCCAGCGTAAGGGATGACATGAGGTCGAAGTATCTCGTCTGCATACCTTCGGCCTGTCAAAGGGCCATTCCGAATGATATGCAGGTCCGTACGTCCGCCTATGCTGATTCCACCCCATACCATCCAACCAGCTCTTCTGTATTGTGACCTTTCACGAACGAATGCGGGGTTATTTCGAGTGCCCCTGTCCCTCCATACAAGAACACGTCGGGTGTCACACTCTAGACTGAATCGGGACTCGTCTGTAAACAGCACTTGGCTCCAATCATTTTGCTCCCAATCTCGATGTTCAGCAGCCCATCTTCTTCGGGCCGCACGGTGGCGTGGGGTCAACGGAATGCAGACAATTGGCCTAAGTGCATAGAGCCCTCCCTCATGAAGCCGATTACGTACTGTTTGGCTGGACACCATTCATCCTGTTTCCAAGAGCAACTGTCTTTGCAGCTGCGTAGCATTCTCTGTTCTGTTTCGACGGGCTGTTAACTGTATATACCGGTCATCAGTTGATGTAGTGGAGCGTGGCCGACCTGCCCCTGGTCGACGTCTAACATTTCCTGTTTCTTGGAATCGATTCCACAGCCTTGCAACAACTCTTCTGGCGACTCCAACAGCGTCCGCGACACTACGTTGCGTTTGCCCGGATTCCAGTCTGCCTATAACACGCCATGCCATGGATTCCGGTAAATCACGTTGTTGAGACATTCTCAAGTAACCTTGTCTCAAAAAAAAATACTGCGCAATCGAATTTCACAGTTACGGCAATAAAACAGACGTTTCTGCAACATCCCGATTTCTGCCCTTATCTCCTTTTTCTGGTTTTTGACGTCATGAACTTTGATTTGCATATAAAGTTTTCTTCTTCCGTTTCCTCGTAGGCTTTACATTATGGATGATTCAATTTATGTTACTTATTGGTATACATCTTTGCTTATTTTTGTTAAAATCATGTGCTCCCCTAATTGTTTTGAGCAGTGTATTTTAAAGAGGGGTAAAAAGGTAACAGTTAATATTGACCAGGTGCGTGTGTACCGTCCACGACAATCCGACACGATTAGTTTGGACAGTCATGTTGAGACCATGTATGAAGGACAGAGGTCAAGTGATAGGTCAAGTAGATCGCAGCCAGGAAAATTCAAAGGATCTAGGAAAACCTCGAGTGAGCAGAATAACGGTCATAAATCAAGTAAGGGTAATGCCGGATGGGAGGATCCGAGATTGAAACGTAAAGTAGATTCAAATGGATCAGGGGACTGGAAAAATATCAAAAAGTCCAAAATTTGCAGACAACATTCTCTGCAGGGGTCCGAACATAGGGACCAGAAAAGACTAACCCCTGAACCAAAACAGGAGATAAAAAGAGCAATTCCGTCCTCAGTTTCATATCGTAATCATAAATATAGATCTAATATTCCCTCCTATGGATCACAGCCTATTGCAGGTCCGTCTCATCAACAAGATTCCAGGCAGGACAAGTCATCTACAGTAGCGAGCAGGCACGAAGGAAGCGGACAATACAAGGCCCTAGAGACAAAGACAACTAAAAACGGAACCAACAGGGCAGCTGAGAGAACTGTCCGGTCGAAACAGACGACAGCAGTGAGAACTTGTCCGTACTACCTACGCAGCCGAGTAAGACAACCCGAAGGATTTCCAGAGGAGTGGAAGAACAGCGGATTAGCAAGTATTCCACAGAACAATATCAGGAGAAGGAGCCTCAGTATGGAAGCCTTAGATGGAGATCCAGTGGATAGGAGCGAATAAAGGGCAAAGAAAATTATCAGGTTGTATCGTTTCTTTCTTTTCTCCTTTCGAACAAGTGGTCGGAAGAATTATTGCAATGAAGCAAGTCACGGGCGGATTTTTAATTTAAGAAGCCAAGCAAAAGTGGACACTACAATGAATGTGTGTTTTTTCTTGATGAGAAAAATCAGCTTAATTTTTTGTATAAATATGGAGAAAGCATTTGTAAGAATGCATTTGTTTACTTCTATGTATGACTTCGCTAAGATGCGACAATTCCTTTGGTTGTTTGTTTTATTGTTTTTTGAAAAATGTTTGAAATTGTATGTATATATACACTGGTGTGCAAAAATTAAGGACGAAGTGGAAAAATTAGCATATCAGCTGAACGAAGAGGCAGAGCGGACAGAAAGACCAATCAGGAGATTAAGTAAGGTAATGTACGGTAGCACATGCGCAGATATGCAGGTAGACGTAATGGGGGAGTGTCTGAGTAGTATAAAGCATGTTGTCGGTGTAAGATCAGTATTTCTGGCAAAGAGATTGCACGACGTATAGCAGTTAAAATCACACCGAGTTGCTGCCTCAGCGAGAATTGGCGAATAATCAATCTGTTAGACGACATCTGGATGCTTTTACCCGAGGTCGAATCATTGGGAAGTTGGAGGAAGGCCGCAGTGTGACAAGTGTGGCTGCAGAGTTCGGAATTGCTCACAGCATCGTTTCACAACTTTGGAGACAATTTCAAACTACAGGAACAG
Organism: Trichonephila clavipes; assembly: GCA_019973935.1. NCBI lineage: Eukaryota > Metazoa > Arthropoda > Arachnida > Araneae > Nephilidae > Trichonephila > Trichonephila clavipes. Next base: position 20,088 of record BMAU01018728.1, read on the forward strand.
CTATCCGGGGGTTCAGTAGTGGTCGTCCACGAGGAACCACACCCGCAGATGACCGGTACATTTTTTTACAGGCCAGAAGAAACAGGCGGCAGACAGCGGGAGAAATCGATAGACACACGACACAGGCGACTGGACGACCGATATCGCGTTTTACCGTGGCCAGAAGACTGCACGGTGGTGGTCTGTTTGCACGACGCCCTGTACGGTGTGTACCTTTAACGCCTGCCCATCGGAGAAGGCGTTCTCTGTGGTGCCGGGAACACCGGAATCGGAGAGACAATGAATGGGGACGAGTACTCTTTACAGATGAGAGCAGATTCAGTTTGAGTAGCGATTCTCATCGCATACTCATCTGGAGAGAGCGGGGAAACCGCAATCATCCCTCGAACATCATTGAAAGGGACAGGTATGGAGGTCCGGTGTTCTCGTTTGGGGAGGCATCATGCTTGGTAGTCGTACAGACCTTCACATCTTCGACGCAGGTTCAGTCAACGGGACCCGTTATTGTAACGAGATTCTTCTTCCATATGTGCGTCTTTTTAGATGCGCTATGGGTCTGCAGTTCCTTTTCATGGACGACAATGCACCATGTCATCGCACAGTAGCTGCCGAACAGCTTAGAGAGTGAGGATATTGAACGTATGGATTGGCCGGCATGATCTCCGGATCTGAATCCCATCGAGCATGTATGGGATTTTCTAGGCAGACGCTTGGCAGCTCATACCTTACCACCAGTAACGATTCGGGAGCTTCGATTGGCGCTGCAAGACGAATGGGCAGCAATGCCTCAACAACTCATTGACACCCTCATTCTCAGCATGGGCGGACGCTGTGAAACCTGCCTAGCAGTCAGGGGAGATCATATCCCCTACTAAAGACCGGATGTTTCTTGCTGGACACCCATCACAGGGATGTTTCGGCCTTCAGTCGCATTGCGCTCCATGCTACTTTTTCAATAAAGCTTCTTTTTATCCCTCTGATTTCTCTTTTAGTAAGTGTTGCTTACATTACACATGTCCTTACGTATTGGGGATCTTACGGTATTAAATGTGTTGATTTGGAAAGCTTTTGTACAAAGTTATATTGAAAAAACCGTCTCGTCCTTAATTTTTGCACACCAGTGTATGTGTATATTTTATCTTACATCTGGTGACTTGGAAAGCGGCGTAATTAGGTAGAGCTAACATTTAATACTAACAAGCGCAGCATATATGGAATGGGAATGTTAAGGAACCAGATGATTCAATTGATGTATATGAAAATGTTATGAAAAAAAATGAAGGAATCTGTATGTATTATAGATGTTTGTTTTTCACACAAAGAAATTCTCATTTCAGGGTAGCTGACCCTGAACATTGTTCCACAAAAGAAGCAAGATGCAAGTCTGAATATGTGTTATAATATTTAAGTAGACCACGCAGGCAGGTTTTTCCACATAGGTGGTTTTTCCCTCGCCTCTTTGCCAAATGGGCGTGGTGTAGGGATATTTAATTCTGCAAATGTTACGTCCTTTAAAGAGTAGTTTTAGGTCGTAATTTTTTTCTTTCCCTTAAGGAAGGAGATTTTTTAGTATCCGATTAGTAGATATATATATTAAAGTCGTCGGGACTGTAAAACAAGTCTAGGAATTGGTTACGTAATTTATTTTCAGGCCGTTTGTGACCTTCGAATAAATCCCGTTTTCTTTTTGGAGGGGATTGTGACGAATCTGTACGGAACCTTTCCACTAATCTTAGGCGTCTTTCTGGGGAATATAAATTCGCGTTTATTTCCAATCAAATCCAAAAAGAAGTTTGGGATATTTAAATTAGATAAGGTATTTAAGTCGAAGGTTGCGAGATAGCAATAGAGATGATGGTAGGCTATTAAGCCAACAAAGTTAAAAGCAAAACTAGAAGATTCAAAGAAATTAGATTCGCAAAGACGTCGTGCTGCCAGACGTACCAGAAAGCTAATATAAGCCAGCGGTAAATATAATTCATGTACGCTTAAAGTAAGCGTCAGTTTGAGATACTTAGTTAAAGTTAATGACAGTAGGAATTGGAATACGTGTGTTTCTCGGATCTCCTATTTCGGTAAACCTCTTACTTGAGTTTGAGCTAGATTGTTAATTAATTGTATTCTTAGTAATTTGATTTAATATATAAAGGCAAACCCCTTTAGAAGACGTAACATTATTATATTATTTGTTATCAGAGATTTTTGAGGAAAATTATAACAAAAACAATATTATTATTCAAAATGGCTCTTGGTGGTTCTTTGCCTCAAATTAATCTTCGTGTTCAAGGTGTGACCCAAGGGGGTCATCACAAATATTTGGCCCGAAAAAAGGGAGACCGAGTCGACTCGTTCCCCCTTTTTCCGGTCCAATGTCCATTTTTTTACTGTGTCAATACCGTAACTTTGTAGCTCCATTCCGCATGCAGCTTATTAAACTGCTGCAGGTATTTGGCAAATTGGTAGGATTTTATCGTGGTGCAGCACGAAATGTCCTCATCCTCGTGCACATCCTCATGCACGGGGTCGGGAAAGGTTCCATCGCAAATGTCTTTGAATTTAGTCAGCGTTTCCAGGGCCATGGCAAGCAGTCCGACCTCTTGAAAAAAATTTTGTTGCTCCGTTACCTTGACCACAAACAGGCCCCTGTTGCCTCGAGCCAGCTGACTAAACTTGCCCTTCACACAAAAGGGCAGGTATTCCACGGATACACTCTTGGGTAACGGATGGAGTACCAGACGAAGACGGGCATTCTCTTAGCAGTTGGATCGAAAATCTTTGGGTTTCGAAGTCAGTTTGGCATGATTCACGGTGATGCAAATCACTTAGGGATCGCTGCCATCCCTGGGAATCATGGCAATGGACAATTTGATGGGCACTGGCTTGATTCTAGTGGCTGGCTGCTTGCCTTATATATGCTGGAGAAGCGTGACATAAGATGGCGTCCCATTGTCTAAAGAATTTTCATGCGAGTGCTGCACGTGTTTTTCCAAAACCCGCTTCCAAGGTTGGATACCCATCATGCGCCAAGGGACGTTGTCGTCTCGATGCATTTCCCAATCGTCCAACTTCGTCAACCATTTCACGTACACGTCTGCGACTCGAGTGCAATCTGTAAAATCCAAATTATACGCATCCGTTTTTTGAGGTTGATATACATCCCAAACTCGGTGAAATGTGGGACGACCCACCTGAAGGAATCTCAACTCCACCCCTTTGTCCCACGTCAGATCCAAATGACTCGTAAACACAATCACCGTTTTTCCAAACGACTGAGGAATGAGCACACCAAAGTTGGGATGAAAAATAATTGTAAAGAGTGTTTTTTTTTCAGGTATAGAAGTTTAAGTTGGCATTACTTTCCAAGATGGCGACCGATTTAACAGCTGTTAAGTGATTTATTCTCAGTTTGGTTTGGAAATTCATCATGAATAGACTCACGCCTCATAGAGATTCGTCGAATGGGCCCAAAACGAGATTGCCGTTGTTCCCGATTTTCATAAGCGAATTTAGTTTAGCGATGAAGCGCACTTCTGGTTGAATGGCTACGTCAACAAACAAAACTGCCGCATTTGGAGTGAAGCTAATCCACAAGTGTATGTCGAAACACCGTTACATCCAGAAAAACTGACTGTTTGGTGCGCTTTATAGGCTGGTGGAATCCTTCTTCAAAAAGGATGAAGGCCACAACGTTACAGTCAATGGTGATCGGTATACAGCCATGATTACTAACTTTTTCATTCCTGAATTGAACAATCATGATGTCCAGGAGCTGTGGTTCCCACAAGACGGCGCAACATGTCACACAGCTCGTGCCACAATCGATTTATTGAAATACACGTTTGGTGACCGCCTAATTTCACGTTTTGGACCTGTGAATTGGCCTCCTAAGATCTTGCGATTTAACACCGCTAGACTATTTTTTGTGGGGCTATGTAAAGTCATTGGTCTATGCGGATAAGCCACAAACGCTTGACCATTTGGAAGACAACATTCGCCGTGTTATTACCGATATACGGCCACAAATGTTGGAAAAAGTCATCGAAAATTGGACGTCCAGATTGGACTACATCCGAGCTAGCCGTGGCAGTCATATGCCAGAAATCATATTTAAAATGTAATGCCACAAGATTATCTTTCGAATAAAAAAAATTCAAGTCAATCGAATAATACATCGTTGTTTTATTGCAATTTAAAGTTCTATACCTCTAAAAAAACACCCTTTATAAGGATAGTCTTGCTCGTAATACGTGACTCGTTCCGGCCACCGACGCAGATTTCCAAATACAATAGTGGTGCGATGTTGACACTGATCCAATAAGCTTTGTACCGAAACCATTTTTTTACATACTCTTGTCTCCAAGCTTGCTATTTTTTGGACAAAAAATTAGACTGGTTTCAGGCAAAAATAAAATTTATTTACAAAAAAATATTTACAATTTTTACCAAAAAAATAATTAAATGCAAGACAAAAAAATAATTACATGCAAGACAAAAAAAATAATTGTGTACAGACAGATCCAAGGGTTTTATCACTTTAAACCCTGTGGTCTTTCTCACTTTCTTTTTCAATCGGGGCATGGTCAAGTCCATGGGTGTTTCTTGTTGCTTTCTGGCTAAACCTGTTTCGAAATGATCCAGGAACGAGATGAGATCATTACTCTCGTCAAACAGGGAAGGTACCGTGTCAAGCACCTGGGGTTCTTGTGTATGGGCCGGGGGTGCTTGAATCCCTTGTTGCGAGCAGTCTCCAGATACGGACGACATGATCTGATCTATTGAAGAGTCGTCCGTAAGGGTGGGCTCCAAAGTCTCGACCACTGGTGGTAATTCGACAGGTGGATCTGGTAAAAGAATCTATATAGGTGGTTGAGGTGGATCTGGTAAAATCAGCTGCACAGATGGATCTGGTATCTGCACGGGTGGTCGAGCTGTCGTCAACTCAGGTATCTGCTCAGGAGGCTGAAGCTCTGGAATAATCACGGGTTGAGGGGAGGCGAAGGTAGTTGAAGGTCTGGCGATCAACACAGGAGCCACAGATGGTCTAATGATGGGGTGATGAACACTTTGGATCTGTCTGGAAACATTTTGGAAGAAGGCCCGGGCTCTTCTTCCAAAGGTCGTTTGTTTGTCTCTGTAGGTACATGAGTCAGGGTAGGAGGAGGTAGCTTGTAGATTGTTTTGGTCGTACCGTTTAATATTTTTCTAAAATCCCCCAGGTTAAATCCATTCCCAATGAGTCGGGGGAGAATGGTTTCGGGGATAATGTCCAAACCAAACAGTCTTTTGAACCGTCAACAAGGTGTAATGGGTTCCAGCCGGGATTGGGTACGCCATGTGGGGTTCCAACACCATTCGATGATAGAGCATCTGGTCAAATGAAAGCTCCTCCTAAACAAATCGGGATTGGCTCGACACCTGAGACTGGAAGGAAATTCATAGATCAGCATGAGGACGTAGGTCGTTTGAATAATGTGAATCTCTCCAGATTTTACCGTTCGGAAGTTAAAAGTAAAATCTTTTTTCACAAAACACATATTATTATAAATATACACCATTCTCTTGTCTGTGTTTTTCAGGGGTCTATTGGGATTTCTCAAAAGTCCCTTGGAGATTTTCTCCCACAAGACATCGTCGGGCCTGAATTCGTTCACGTGTTTCGCCTCCATTATGGTACGCTTGAAATTATCCAACAGCGTCATTTTTGGGGCCAATTGTCTTTACAAAACAAGACAAACACATGTTTCGTGTTGGGTTCCTGGTAAATGATGCAAGAACGGACATGGCTCTGCGTCACGGGCACCACGGTCGTTGAAATGTGCTCGGGGAAGGCATCGATTTGGCCCATCGTGCTGGCAGGTCGAGGGGCAACTGATGTGAAGCGTCGAGACGAGTCTTTTTTTTTATACTTTCAAACAGGATGTGGGTGGAGCCATCAGTAGCCAATCATGAGTGAAAAATGGGATTGATGGGTTGATGCAGAGTAGCGCACATGCCTTGCACTGCAATCCAACGATGACAATGCGTCTGATTACAAAATGGACATTGCCCCCAGCTCGCATCCATTTGAATTCAAATGCATCACAGGGGATCACTTGAATGGACTTGAGGAGCTCCATTTCGCTTGGATTTCCTTAAATTTTTGTTTAGAATGTTGGTCGGTGACACAAATGGTACCGATATTGAGATAGTGTAAAAATTTAAACAGTTTGTTTGGACATTCCCGATCCATAGCACACGAGATAACTCCGTTGGTCAGCGTGAAGCCATTGTTCCTAATACACAACGCGGTTAAACCTTGGCAGTGGAAAAATACTTAAGTATTTTCCAGGGAAGCGGGCATCAATTGCTGTGCATAAGCGGATCTCCGAAACACTCTGAGTTTGAAATCAGGCCTTCGAAATGGGGGTCTGAAATCGGGTCTCCGATACAACCTGGGATCTCGTGGCCTTCGTTCCTCATTCCGTCTTTCCTCATTTCGCCTTTTCTCATTTCGCCTTTCCTCATTCCGTCTTTTCTTGGATCGCGGAGAACGTTCTCGATGAATGACGGAATCAACCTTCTTGACACACAGCTACCTTCTTTACAAGTGGTAAAGCAGAAACCTCAGGCGGCCTAGAAACAACTGGTAACTTAGAATCTACGGGAAGCAAATCTTTCAAAGGTGACTCGGGAACCGTAGATTGTTCCATAGTTGGTAACGAATCATAAATCACATCTTGAGATGGCTCATGGGATGGAGTAGGTAGTAAAGGTGAAACAGGTGTTGGCACACTGAACATGTCAATAAAATCATCATCGTCTGGGGAATTCATTTTTGCAGGAATGAGTATCATGAGATGATTGGGAGCTTTAAACTCTACTCTAAAAAAAAGAATTTTTTTTTAAATATAAGGTTGTATGCATCTTGTGACGTCTTACACGTCTTTTCTTTAACAAGTCCTTTGGGTTCTTTGGGCCAGAATTAATGGCAACTCTTTTCCAACCAAATCCAAGAAACGAGATGTGAAGAAGTGCAAATAAACCGACTTTAAATATAGGATCTTAGAGTAAGCGGGATGGCAATGTAAAGGAATGTTAGAGAATAGATGTGCGTTGTGGCAGTTGATGATTATTGCAGTTCGTGGTTCAAGATTTAAGTTCTACGTGTCGTGAATAAACATACTGGTGTTCGACTAGAAGTTAACCGTCAAGCTGCATACCATTGCAGATAAAGACAAGTAGCATTACAGAATAATATAAGGTAGGATTGATTACACTTTATTAGAATTGAGGATTAGGCGGTTCGATTATTGAGATTGATCTTAATTAGATTAGATCATAATATAAATATATATATTGTGTGTTGCGTATTGCGTCATCGTAGATTCTCTCATATTAATTATTATAATTATATTTGTTAAAAGTTTAAGTTGAATATCTTAATAAAGTCATTAAGATAATGTATGATCCGAGTTCTTTCGCTAACCCTACACCTCTAGCTCACGCTGATACTTCGAGGGATGTACTTCCAAGGGGAGGTACATCACAATCTTCCATGTATGTTTCATTTTTTAAAGCCATCAACTTTGTTCAGTCCGAAAAATTTGCGAGTGAACGAGAAAGTTGAGAGACAGCTGAAGGAGGTCGAAGTAACCTTTTTACTCCACTGTTCCAACGCCATGAATTGGAAGAGATTCTGTCCTCTCTTTTCCCCTGTAATATCCTTTTCAAAATTTTATTTTCGCGTAATTTACCTTGCAATTTAGAGTAACTCATTTTCTTTGGTTTTCCACTCTTGTTCTTTGGTTTTCAAGACGTCATTTTCCTACTTCAATATATCTTTTCCCCTTTGAATCAGGTCATTTTTCACGTTCATCTCGTTCAGTTTGGCACTTAATATCATCTTTTGGTCAACGGCCCATTCATGTTTTACTTTCTTAATTTCCTTAATCGTATTTTGTTTTTTGCGGGACGAAACGTACATTTCATCTCTCATCCGTTGAAACAAACACTCTTTTCCGTGGTTGCCCTCTTTTAAATACAATTTCTTGTTACGGCAGTGTTTCTCAAAGTGTGGGGCGCGCGATAACCCTACAAGGGGGGCGCGAGCGTATCGAAAATTTAAAGATTTTTTTAAAAAAAAATAACTGGAAAGAGAAGTAAAACAAAATGCTTTCTTCCATAATAAAAAAAAAATACACACACAACACTGAAATAATTTATGTTTATTATCTGGCTTTTTTCCGTCATCAAATAGCAATCTTTGATCCCAAAACCAAATTAAAGGAAAAAAAACATTTTGTTTTATTTGCTGTATTTCCTCAATGAGAGATTTTTTTATTACGTTTTAACATAAAATATTACTCGTTAAAAAAAACGAAACTCACACCCTGAGAAAAATTCTAAGATAAACAATTCACCACTGTAATTATTATTGAAATACTGTACATTAGTTGTAGAAAAAGAAAAGGAAGTCATAATTCACTTTTCAGTCAGGCTGCATAGTACGTTTGCTAATCATTTGATTGACCTTCAATCTTATGGTATGGTTATTATCAATATTAGTTCCCTCCCAGCTTTTATGCGTTTGCTTTTCGCTTAGGGAAATTGTAAATAATTGAGTTTTGCGATATTTGGAAAAGAATTGATTGGTTTAACATTTCTGTAGGATAATTGAAAAGTGTCTGATTTGCGTCCTTTATTATGGTATTGTACTTTTGAATCATTTTAGTTCAGTTTTATTGGATTTTTTCTCAAATCATCAAAGAATTGAACTAGAATTCCGATTTGTATCGTGTACAGTAAAAATAATTCTAAACAAATGATTGGGGTGACTGAGTCCCCCCGCACTACCATTAATGTTAGTATCGAGTACGCGCCTGCTCCCGGGTTAAAACATTTTGAAGTCTTCTCGCTTTAAATGTTAAAAAGTAACACAATTATTCTTCATCGGAATTTTATATTCTTTTTCATAATTTAACATTAATTCTAAATGCTAATTGTGTGAGGTTTAAAATTACAGTTCTTCTAAACAGTTATTTACAATTATAGCATTTATCTAAAAAAAATCAGTTTACATTTTTGTATACAATGTCGTGTGCACACAGTTTTACTCTCCTTACAGTTCAGCTATTATATCAAGAATAATGTTTTATTTTTTAAAAAAATGAACTCGTGCGAAGAGTCGGTGTTTCAGCCAGTATACGTTTGATGTATCAGTACTGAAGAAGGTATTTTATAAATAATTTCTTATTACTGAATTTGGCCACGGTAGCCGAGTGGTATAGGTATCGGATCGTGGCTTGCCTTGTCACGAGTTCGAGCCTGGTACCACTAAAGACCCGTTGTGTAGGGCAGCGATGCACGTTAAATCTATTGAGTTGAAACGTTTTCCCGTTGGTGTGGTGTGGTAGTTAGGAGAGAGGGGTGCCAGCTCAGGTGTCATCCACGTCACTAGACCATGGTTCAAAATTACATGGTCCGTCGTCAAAAGCCCTCGTGCAGCTGAACAGTGCGACGTTAATATTCAATCAATCAATCTTATTACTAAATTAAGAACAAGTTTAATAATTATTAGGGACTTCCACGGGCTTGTCTTGTAGAGGAAAGTTTTTCAAAGGAAGGTTTAATATCAGAAATTGACACTTAAAGAGTTATTTTTCTATATTTAGCTGAGATCTATATTTTGTCTTCAAGGCATCCACTGCAGAAAATCCGGTTTGAAAAAGGTAGGATGTTGAAAATGGTAATAGTATACGAAGTGTTTTTGTTTTCAGTACAGATAATTCCGCATCCACCTCTACCCCAAATTCAAAGAGCGATTTATTACAAAATTGCCTTTTAATTTTTCACTGGATGTGAAATCTATGAAGATTTCTTCTTCGGAAGTTGAGAGCCCTTCTGGAGTATCTTAAAATAGATCCCTAATCCACTCGTAACTTGCTACCAAGCTGTCCTCATCCAGAAAATACTTTTTAAAATTCTTTGCCAACATAGCTAAATGATTTTACATGTTTTAAAAACAACTTTCACATGTTGTTCTACAGATTTGTAAGTTTTAACACATATCGAGCTGGGTTTTTTTTTCCATCATTTACTTCAGTAGTGGTAAATCCAAAATTTAAGTATTTTTGAGAAGATCGCCTTGATTTAATTTTCGGAACCATGCTCGTTCGTCTGTGTACTTGTTGATTCTTTATTATGGTCGAATGTTTGTTTAGGACTTAAAAATGTATGTATGATATTGTTTTAATCTGCTGCCGTAAATACTTAATTACCGTGACTTACAATTAACGTGGAAATTAAAAAAAAATGTACATTCAAGCTAGATTCGGTAGCTATAGGAGTATCGAGTCGACCAAAACTGACTGGAATTGTACGAGGAAAAGCATTTTTACATGTTTTGCGCAGACGTTCGATAGGTTGCCCAGACTCACGCAAACGTACCCTATAATGCCAGATGTGATGGATATGATAGAGAGCGACATTGACTAGACTATTTTTCTAATGACATTTGTACTTTGAGAAATGAATGCTGAAGGAAATAAATCTTTAATTAAATACATCATTTTGCGATCTGTTCCAATTTAAAAATTAGAGAAAGAAAAATAACATAATTCTAAGTAATATATATTTTAAGAAAATTACTTAAAATATATATTATAAAAGTTTATATACACAAAATTTAATATACTTATCGTATTAATTTGTACGGTTTATAATTAAGATCGTATTGTAACTTTAGCGTCTCTCTCTCAAAGTGCATTTTTATTGCAGTAAATACATTATTGTTGTACAGGGGGGCGAGACAAAAATTATGATTGAAAATTGGGTCGCCAGTATTGAAAGTTTGAGAAACACTGCTTTTAATGTATGATTGGTGCACAGAGTATTTTATGACTAATTAATTAATACTAAATTAACAACAAGTTTAATAATTATTAGCTACTTCCATGGGCTTGTCTTACAGGAGTTGAAAGGAGTTTTAAGATAAGAAATTGACCCTCTGAGTTCATTTTCTATATTTAGCTGATATCTATATTTTGTCTTCTAAGCAACCACCGCATTTTGTAATATGTTCCAATTTAAAAATCAGAGAAAGGAAAAATAACTTAGTAATTATCCTATTACTTAACTTTTTTTTTGCTTAAAAGTAACATATACAAAATTTAATACTTATGTCATGAATTTGTACGGTTTATAATAAATATTGTTGCTTTATCGTAAAAGTGCATTATTATTGCATTCAGTAAATTATTCTGTATAAGGGGGGGGGCGATAAAAATTGTGATTGAAAAGGGGGGCGCCAGTATTGAAAGTTTGAGAAGCACTGTGTTACGGTATAGTGTCACGTACAAGGGAGTCTCTTCCTCCGTCACCTCGTATCGGAAATGAATCATGCAGTTTAAAAACTTCCAACCCGTCACGTGGATTGGTACATTCCATTTGAAGAGACCCCACGAGTACGGTAACATTTTGGTCACCTTGGATACAAGTTATTGCTCAGTTGCTCCAACAGTAATTTTTCTACCCCTTCAGGAAAGAACGTACAGAGAATCGCAATACTATGTGGGTGCAATGGCCGATTGATGTGAAAATGGGACCATTGTTCCGGATCCATTAAGTTTTCGAGAATTCTATCCCCGTCACACGACGACTTTGGTTGACTCATGTAGACAATGCTCCGCACCAGATGAAATGCATTTTTAATCTTGACACATTTCTTGACCCAACCCTTCGAGGGAAACTCACAACGCTCTTTTCCCTTCCTAATCTCTTCATAAGAATTTTCTTGCTCGCACGCTAAAATCATGTGCCGATGTTGTATTTTGCTCCTCTTGGTCTCTAATCTGTCGCATTGACACCAAAAGGGTAAAATGACAAATTGATCCCGGATCTCACTTCCATTTCCTTATAAAATGTATCAAAAATTTTGTTTTTCATCATGGTGTGAATCCTGACCAAGTCTCCTTTCAAGTAGCGATGAATAATGCCCCACACATCTTTTCCCAAACCATTGTCAAATTCTATCCCCTCTTTCCACATGTCAGGTTCTTCAAACACTGAATCGTAAAAATCTTCCCTCACTTTGCGACGACCATACATTTCCCGAGGCATGGGTTAAAAGTGCCTACATCCACATACTGTCTCGTACATTTCCTTAATTTCCTCCTCCTCTGAGAATGCCCAGACATCTTTGGCATCCTTGGAGAAACGTTCTAAGAATGACACGACATGATTTATATTGTCGGGACGTTTCCTTTCTCCATGTTTCCCGTGTTTGTTTCCAAAACAAAATACACATTGCTTACGAAAATTTAAAATATGTTCCTGGGACGTGTGCTTGTAATAAAAATGACCCAATGTCATTTGATCCCGACACTGAGGGCAGCATATTGAAATATGTTTGAGAGTTCTTTCCGACATTTAAAAAATTTGTAATGCCCCACCAATCTTGTCTATATGTTGTAACATATAAAAAATAATTTTTGTGTGCGTCCTTCCTCTATTTTGGGTTTTTTATTTGTACTTTCTCTATTTGGGTTTTTTTTTTACTTATCCTTTCTCCATTCCCCCTTTTCTCATTTACATGTTTCAACGACTCCATGCCTTTGAATGTTCAGCGGGATTGATTGAACAGACCTCTGATTGCCGTCTGAGGCTTCCATGCCATTCCAGAATTTTACCTGCATCCCATTTAATTCATTTCATGTCACAAAATGGTCTCCATTTGTTTCAAATCTCACCTAAAAACATGTCATTCACTTGACTTTTTGCCCGTTATTGTACCTGTTTAAAACGCCGTCAAAACGCTGTTAGATTAAGCAACTCATAGTCTACGAAGTTAACATTACCTTATATATAGTATATATTTAATATATAGTATTAAGAATGTAGCAAGTATGTGGTGAGAAAGTTTCTTCTTTATTACTGAGAATGCTTCTTATTTATTCTTGATGTAGTTGTGAGTTTATATCACGAAAATCCCTCTTGTTTCTTCGTGGCTTAAAAATATTTTCCGATGAAGAAATTTCCACATCAATAAAATTATCTGCCTACGTTAGCGAGAGGAGGGACCCAAAAAAATTAGAGAACAATTACTGAACCCGACCTATGCTCCATTCCAGTAACCATTCTCCCATTTTTCTGGGGCTCAACATGGTGTTTATGGGTCTATCAATGATGCTCTGCAGATGGGACAGGTGTTGCAAAAGGCACAGCTTGTGAAACACATGGCCACTTTGCGTTCTCTCTGGTTTATGTATGGGAGTAAGGCAGATGGGGCATGAATCGGGTACTTGAAACACGCTATCAGGCCATTTTAGCCCATAGCACCCATCCAACACCATTTGAGCCAATTTGATCCAGGAAGATAGTCTGGGGACCATGATCTGTCCAAGCCTTATTCAACAAATTATACAGTCTGGATTTGCCAATCACAGTCTATACGGCTTGGATAAAGGCTCCCTTTCCTTTGCTGGCCTCCTGTTCCTGGTAATAGTGGAAAAAGTCCACTATTACCAGGTTCAAGGTACGCAAAATGCTCGAATGAAGGCAATTCCCGGAGGTCAAGATTAGGAAATAGCTGTTGAATCTTCTCAACAAGATCCACTGTGGATTCGAGAACAAAGACCTCGGAAGGTTTCATGGTGTTTAGATGGGATCGAAACATCATAACATTGATGTAATCTCCAAGGTCTGCTGCTTCTCTCTCGTAGAGTGAAAGAATTATTGCAAAGACTGTGTCGTCTTCCATGTCTCATGAATAAAATGATGCGACTGGCTTCTGAGCCCTGCTTTTATAGTAGACAGAATGCGGAGTGGCTTCTAATTGGTCGATTGAGCTGATAAGGGTTCCCAAGAATGCCTGTATGAGGAGAGACTCTTGACCAGAGGCTGTATTGTACGAGCTGTGTATTAATACCTTTCAACCTTGACCACATAAATATTATCTTGCGAGAAGATATTTGAATTTGTGCAAGTATTACATTCAAAATAGGTTCAATCTTGGCACAAAGAGGAGCCACAAAAACAATGGGAGAATGATTACTGAGTAATCATTCTGTTATTTTGGGGGGCTCAACAGGGCATCTAGGGTGCTCTCAATGGATTGGGTGCCCTGCAGAGTGGACAGGTGTTGCTCACGTCCAGGGGTTGTAGCAGGCAACACATGTGAAATATATGACCACAATACGTCTTTTCTGGCCAGTGCATCGGATTCAGACAGATGGCACAAGAGTCTGGCACTTGAAAAACAGCGTCGGGTCATTTCTGTCCATAGAACCCATCCAATACTGCTTGAGCTAATTCAGTCCCACCTGTTCAAGTCTTGGGGACCATGTCGTCTCCAAGCTTTATAGGCCAAACTGTACAACTTGGGTTTGGCGTGAACATTCCATATGGCCTGGATAAAGCCACCTTTCCCTTTGACGGCCTTTTGCTCTACATAGTCATTATGCAGGTCGGCAGGTTTGAAATACGAAAAACACTCGTACCAAGGCACGTCATGGGGCTCGTAATCCGATAAAACTCGTATCTGCAGGTCAATAATGTTTACTGCATTGACGTCATGGATCGTAATCACCTCCTTAAGTTTCGCAGTGTTTAAAAAGAGTCTCAGGTACATCATAAAAGTGATGTAAGCACCAAGGTCTAATTCTTGGTACTTGGCAAGGTATAATTGAAAGGTTTGTTCGGCCTCCATGTCTCATGAATAAAATGATGCGACGGGCTTCTGAGCCCTGCTTTTACAGTAAGGAGGAAATGGTTCTGATTGGTCGATTCGCGCGCGCGACTGATAAGGGGTCCCAAGAATGAAATATAGAAATTTGTTGATGATAAGAGCTTGCAAGTATTAAATGGGAAAAACAATGCATGTAAAATGGTATGAAAGAAACAGACACATGTTTGAACAGTCATTTATTTATTGACACCAATTTTATTTACATTAGTGGGTTGAATGATGAATCCATTATTACCCAATTTCATGAGAGGATGATTGCTGGACACCAACAAAACAATGTTTTTTGGAACAGGATTCTCCGGGGGTTCCTGTTTCATGGTTAGACAGGGTCTTTTATTGGCCTGTTGTTGTTCCAAGAGCCTCTTTCCGAGATCCAGGTGTTTGACATGAAGGTAAGAGGAAATTGTCTGAGCACCCTTGTCACAACGAGTGATCAGGGGTGGAGTAGGAATGCGTGGAGTCACCTCGACTTAATTCACGAAAACAGAGGGATCCACCATCTCCAAAGGTGGTCTCTCAGGAGGTGGAATTCTGTATCTCGGGTGACCAAACGAGCATTGGCTATATATCGGGGATAATTTTGGGTCAGAGGCAGCACGTCTTTTCCCAAGACAATGTCATAGGGGTAACGTTTGGCAAAGGTGGTGTCATTCTTTCTACCGAGAAGGTGGGCTAAATCCATGATGCGAAAATACAAAAGATTATCACAGCCAACCAATACGCCCAGAAGTGGGGCATCAGGATAGAGTGCCAGTTGAAACCACATAGTGACTCGGAGCTATAAAATGTTTGGAGCTTGGAAAAGTTTAAAGCTTATAAACCTTTAATACAGAAAAACAATTCTTTTTCAATCTTTATTTTACAGTTCATCCCAATATCAATTTGTTAAAATTCCTGTAGACTCTTTTCCTTGGGGTTGAGGATTTGGAACCGAATACCATTGCATACATCCCACCAATTTCCAATCGGGATGCGGTCTTTTCCCCACTGTCCATAAAATATCATCCACCCAAATAAGTACCTTGGCATGATCCGAATAAATGAACAGAGAGGGAACGTTTGTATCAAATCCAGACAATATCAGAGTGTGCATAGTCTCCCGTGTCAGGATCCATCCCGAAGAATCGGAAACATATGGAGCGACAAAACGATTGCTCTCGAAACCGTGAGTCATAGGGTCGTCAAAAATCCATCTTGGGTTCGTATAAACGTATTGGTCACGTAACTTTCTGCAGAAGAATCTCCATTCGCATGCAATTCGGTTCTAAGGGGAATATTCAAAATGCGTCTATCCACAAAAGTGCGATACACGTGTCAATGAATGACAAGCAAATAATGAGTTTCCAAAAAGTAAACTGGAAGCATGTTGAGCTTGGAAATAGTCTCTAGAAAAACGACAGGCTGTAGCTTAAATAAAATCTGCTTAAAGTTTATAAATCGTTGGAGGAATAAAAAAACATTTTTTTTATTCTTTAAGGCTACACAGACTGATCACTGTTTTCTCTGCATCTCTTTGAGTTAGTTGTATGTAGCTTTGAGAGTAGATTCTGTCATTTCAACATGTTTCCTATTTACGAGAAGGAGCATTTGTACATGTTTTTGCTACCAGATTGCATTTTGAAGGATTTTACCCGCAGAAACACTTTGGACTGTCCAGTTGGAACCAAAGTATATATACATGGTGTTATTACTGGGAAAGAGGATTGTGCAGTCAATCCATTTATTCGATGCAACAATGGA
Organism: Trichonephila clavipes; assembly: GCA_019973935.1. Lineage (NCBI taxonomy): Eukaryota > Metazoa > Arthropoda > Arachnida > Araneae > Nephilidae > Trichonephila > Trichonephila clavipes. The sequence goes on from BMAU01018728.1 coordinate 36,550, forward strand.
TTTCTCTTTGATGTAGTAAACAGTTGCGAAGAAAGTATACTGTTGGTTTGGGGTTATGCTTATCCAAACAAATCGTGGATGTTGGATCCTGAATCATTTGACAAATTTCTGGCAACTGGATACTATTTCTATCCATTATTGCAATTGAAAACATTGAAAGCCAACGTTCTCATTGGGTCTGAACGTTACATGAAAAACGTGATTGAAGAGAAGCCCAACTTCTTTTTCAACAAGGATGAAATTCGAACAAAGAAAGAAAGAATTGTCACAAGTTTGAGTGACTTGCTAATGTAAAAAAAAAAATTATTTTTTTTTACTTGAAAGGTTTATAAGCTCGCTGCTGCTTAGAGTTGTCAGCTTTAATTGACTTGCTTCAGCAGATTATTTTGTTGACTTGTTAAAAAAAATTTTCTTGAAAGGTTTATAAGCTCACTGCTCCTTAGAGTTGTCAGCTTCAGTTGAATTGCTTTAACAGATTGCCAAGATGATTCCCATTCTCAGGAGATTAAATGACCCATTTTATACGGTCATGGTCCATTACAAAACTTTTCCTGATTTTCCTGTTTCAACACCATCTCGAACGTTCTGTTCCCGATTTAAGGCGATTGAACCAGCATCAAGAGCGTCTGCCCGATTTGTGTTTAAAGTTTGTTCGGATGATTCGAAAACGATTCCCGAGCCCCGGAGATGCTATTGGCATTCAATTGACGTGTCGTGTCACCAAATCCGATACACAAGGCACTTTGGATAGTAAGCATTTGAAATCCCAAGAAAAACGGGACGACCATTTTCGGGTTGATGCTTTATTGCTGAGTGAATTGCAATGCTTTTCCACTCAGACCCAAGTCTTTGAATTGTCTACAAGCCATGGGTATTCAACCGTCTTTACACGAGGGTATACGGGTCGAGAGTTACTCCAACGTTTGCCCGATGCGTGTCTCTTGACCCGTGGCCTCCCTTACAACAAGGGAATCACGCTGGATGGAACCTATAAATATTTAAATACGTGTACTTTTATCGTGATGCCCAACACGAAAATTGTGTACAGAACGTCGGCCAAACATTGACTCAGCTTTTTAAGGCAATTAGACACTGAACGTGTGACTGCCTTCTCCAATATTCGAGCCGTGTTTCAAAAATGCAGAATTGTAGCCTACTTCTTCAACTGGATGCGAGTGGTGCAAGAGCAATTGCCTTTGCAAAACAGTGTACATATGAAAAATATAACCATTTTGAAATATCAATGTCGAACGGGTCGACTCCTGCCTTTGACACGAGACGGGCTGGGCAAAAATCCAGAACGATCTCCGCTGGAAATTTTGAGTTTTGAAGCCTAGAAACGAAATTGTGCTTACATGTGTATAGAAGCACCGTCGGTGCAAGTGAGCCGTTCGACGGGAAAAATGTTTTTTGGCCAACAATTTCGCGCAGGAACGGGATACGACTTTTGCATGATGAATAAGTAGCTAGTGTAAAATAAAATGGGCAATAGTGGCCATAGAAATTTGTACTGAATGATGAATGAAAATTTTGAACTTGGAATGTTGCAATCAAAACAATTAAAAAAAATTTCTTAGTTGGTTGTAATAAGTATCAGACACAAGTTGATTATACTTTAAGCTCAATGCAAACTGGCACTCAACTTCCACAATGATTCCTATTTTACAAGGATCATTTGGCTATGATACAATCTTTATACATCCTGATATTTTTCACGTATTTTTTGAAAAGTACATTCTCACTTGCAATGTTGGAACCCGAATCGAAGTATATGGTTTTTCTAAGGAGGAAGGTTATGTGTTTCCCAAGTTTGAACGAACCAATACTGGATTCCTGTTCAATGTCGAAAGTAACAATCAAGTCACAGATGATTTCATTTCGAAGTATATGTCGGGATTGAGAATGACTCCTGATGAGTGGCGTGATATGATTTGCCATGGATATACTACCCCATTTCCCACGTTTGTTATACACACCTTAAAATGTATTAGACTACTATATGTATTAGAATCAACAATATTAAGAGAATAATGGATCCAAAAAGATTTTCAACAATAACCTCTCCGCAAATAAAACCTGTGCGACGTGCTCGATCTGAGGGTAAAAAAGTGTTTTAAAGTTTGAATGACATTGCATTATTAAACACAACAGACAGAAAATTACTAAAGAATAAAAAAATAATGTTATAATGTATTTAAAATTTTTTTTTTTTTTACTTGATGCTTTATACACTTGACAAGATTCAACAATTATATATCATTTCACTTTACAAATCTCAGCTTGGGAATTATTAACCAACTTGAAAGGAGCTTTTGATTAACCATTTCAACATGGATTATTGTGCCGAAGTCTCGTATATTCGTTGCAATAACGGTTACAAGTTACCCATGGAAATTGCCTTTGCTTGTGTTGATATTCCTCGTCAAGTGTTTATTTTACACATGCGAATGCCTCATGATGTGCATTTCACGGTCGCCGATCTGGTTTGCAATAAAGGCCAATGCGAACGTCACCGCAACAAAGCGTACAATGTTCATGCTAGATGTATCCTGAAAATGGACAGAGTCCTGGTGGTACACGCTATAACATTTTATTCACGACCAGATGGGCTGGGATGCCCAGTTGGCTGTTCGCTCCAAAAATCAAAACAATTTTTCAAGATGGTGGGTGGATTCCGAAATGCTTACATCGTGAAACCTCCCGTAGGAAATCATGCGTACGGATACATTCACTCTCATAATCGACTCATTTCGTTTCCTTGTGCTGCCAAAGCCACTCGAACCCTGGCTGTGAATTTGAATCGAACGCATTGGGAAGATTAAAAAAAAGCGATTCAGTTTTTGAGCTTGAGTGAGGTGATGGATCAATGTCCAATGGATAAATCTAATGAAGAAAAACCAATGGATAAATTGGATGAGGATAAGCTTTTGGAAGCCCTAGATAAACTTTTGGAACAATGTGACGAGTCGATGGATCAATATCCAGGGGAGGAAAAATCTAATGAGCCTCTAGAACCCATGGATAAACCTAATGAGTCTCTGGAACCCATGGATAAATCTAATGAACCTTTGGATAAATCTAATGAACCTCTGGATACCCCAAACCTGTACTGGGCTTGTATTTGAATTGAAAGCGGGATAGACTGCTTTTTTAAATGATAAATCATTCGTGGTCACAAGAAAGCAACTCGTCGTGGAAGAACTAATTGACCCCGGATACAGAGGAGAAATTATCTTAGTCTTGCGCAACATGTCACCAAATACGCAGTTTATTAAACCTGGAGATTTCGTGGCTCAACTGGAGAACGTATACACTGGATTCACTCCGATATTGATACCTGTTTCACACATTAAGAATGATACTCGAAGAGGGACGAGGATTTGGTGGAGATATTGGCTGTGAAAACACTGTTGAAAAATTGAGTTGAAACACAGAAAACAGTAATGTGGATAGAACAGAAAAAATTGTGGAAGATTAAAAAATATTTAAATGTATTAAAAATTTTTTTTATACATTTGTCTTTATAAAGCACTTGAAACCATCTCAACATTTCAAAGGTTGCTTGGTGTATACCAAACAGTTGGCTGCATAGTCGTTACCATTGATTCAAATACGCCTAGTGTGTTTTTGGAAATAATACAGGTACAGACACGTAATCTGCCAACCATTCTGTGTGTTCCTTCAAATACTTTTGGCGCTTGACTGGATCCGCGTTGAACCAACCCAACAAATCTGACATTTTAATTTGGTTTTTAGCAATAAAAACACCTGCAACGCCATTTCATCCGTGTCTTTCAATTTTTCGATACGAGTTTGTATTGTTTCCACTTGTTCGGGAGTAAACACCCGTCCTCTTCGTTCCATCTTGATTCAAAAGATGTCCTATGCTTTCCCTCAATGGGAATCGGCACGATTGAATGAACAAATCAAGGTGACTCCTCACGTGCCAGTATGTTCTTTTGTTGCATCAAACCAACTGTTTTAATACTGAAAAAAATTTAAGAAAACGTTTGAAAATTAACCACAAACCTCTCGTGTGGTTTATCAACACGTTTCAAAAGCACCGAGTGCGAGAGGAATACGTGGTCTTATTTACGCAAAGAGAATTGAGTGTCTTTGGACCCATTGCCATTCAATAGACTCATGGGGGGAATCCTGTCCAAACGATTTGAAACCATATACGGAGAGTTTAGACCCACCTTTGTCGCTCTCCCATGGTGCATTAAAAAATTGTGGGGCGGACGAAATCCATTTCCAACCGTGTCTATTGAAACATTTAGAGTCCGAATTACAGACTGATTTAAAGCATTTATTCCAACAAAAGGTAGTGTATCAATGTTTGGTGGGAGGAAGGGAAGAAACGATCGAACAGCATCGGTGGAAAGTATTGCAACAGGTGGCGGAATGGATAAATATACCCAGTGCCCTCAGTATGCATCAAGATGATTGCGTCAAGGATCAGCTGCTACAGCTCTTGTCAAAAGGCATCAAGAGAAAAAATTTGAAAAAAATACCTCAAGATGCATCTGTGTGAATGGGTGCAATTATTAAACGTATGGTTACGACGCAACTCAATGGATCACGATGTCAAAGAACGAGATATTTACCAACTGTTGGCAGTCGATTGATTTGATGGATTTGAAGCAAAACATTTGAAATTGTACCTGTCGTCGATATTGGATCAGAAATTTGTACGCCAAGAATACAGGCTACACGTCAAAGCCGTGCGTGCAATGTATCAGTGGATTGAGTCTCAACCCCAAGTATCCAGTTTGGCTGAAACGGATTCGAGATGTGTTGTGTTTCTAACGCTGTTGCAGTTCTATATGAATAAATTGGAAATGATGGAAGATGAAATAACCTTACAAGTGCACCTTGCAAAGAGGTCAGCGGAAGGATTTTTACATCGAAAAGCCAATTATTACAAAGATGTTCGAAATATAACGGAGGCTTTATTGCAAGAATTGGGCAATATCTATGTACAGGAAAGGCAGGGAAAAGATTGGATATTTGTAGCCAACGAACAGCTGGCACGCTTGATGAATAATAAAACATAAGATGAATAGTATTTAAAAAAAATTTTAATGTTGTTTTAAATTGCTGGTCAAAGCAAGAGTTGCATCAAATGAAATCTTGATTGATACACAGTGAGTATACAAGAAATTTTACTCCAGGATGATCCTAACCGATTTGTCACATTTCCCCTTCAACACTTGGATTTGTGGCTCTTGTACAAAAAGGCCGTTGCTTCCTTTTGGATGGCAGAAGTGAATTTGTCCAAAGATGTAAGATATTGGAAAAGATTAACCCCCGATGAACGGCGTTTTCTTTCTCATGTTTTGGCCTTTTTGCCGCCAGTGAAGGTATTGTAAATGAAAATTTAGTGGAACGCTTTGCTCGTGAAGTAAAAGTGATCGAGGCTCGTTGCTTTTATGACTTTCAGATTGCCATTGAAAATATTCATTCAGAAATGTACAGCTTGTTGATTGAGACCCTCGTTCGAGATCATCAAGAAAAAAATACATTGTTTAACGCCATTGAAACCCTTTCCTGCGTTAAGAAAAAGGCAGAATGGGCATTAAATTGGATACAAAACCCGTCTTTTCCAAAACGGCTGGTGGCCTTTGCCGCTGTGGAAGGAATCCTTTTCTCAGGTTCCTTTGCGGCCATTTTTTGGTTAAAGAAACGGGGATTAATGCCTTGATTAACGTTTAGCAACGAGTTGATTAGTCGAGATGAAGGGCTACACTGCGATTTTTCCTGTCACTTGTTCAATCATTACGTAAAAAACAAATCATCTAAGCATTAAATTGTGCAAATTATATCGTATGCCGTAACGATTGAGCAAGAATTTTTAACCGAGGCATTACCAGTATCCCTCATTGGCATGAATTGTACATTGATAAAACAATATATTGAATTTGTGGCAGACCGATTATTGTGGGAATTGGGGTGTGATAAAATTTATATTGTGGAAAACCCTTTTGATTTTTTTGGAATGTATTAGTTTGGAAGGAAAAACCAATTGTTTTTAAAAACGTGTCGGGGAATACCAGAAATGCCAAGTCATGTCCAACAAAGAAAATCATACGCCCAAACTGAATGAGGATTTTTGAGAGATCAGATGAAAATGTATTTAAAAAAAATATTTTTTTAGTAGAGAGTGTGTGTTATAACTGTAACTTACAAACAGGCTTGTTTAGATCAGGTAGATACCCTCTCATCAGCGTGGTTAAAATACTGGTAGAAATTCAAGCGTCCCATGTATGAAATGGCAAATCCACTTTTGCCAAACGATTCAACAAACCTTGGGTGGATGATTGCATTCAACTGGGAGAATCTGATCCATCGTTCTTTTATGGAGATGCCAATGAATATGGAGATGGCAATAATGAGTTTAAGCAGTTGTTTTGCTGTTATTTAGTATTGGAAAACTTTGCTGGTAGTTTAGATAATATGGCCTGCAAGTTGGGATCCGACTGGACTATTATCGCGAGTCGAAGTCCCATTATATCGTATATTCAGTTTGCCCCAGTCAAGGGGTGAATTATAAACCAATGCTCAACTAAAGGGTGTTTTTTTAGAGGTATAGAACTTTAAATTGCAATAAAACAACGATGTATTATTCGATTGACATGAATTTTTTTATTCGAAAGATAATCTTGTGGCATTACATTTTAAATATGATTTCTGGCATAGGACTGCCACGGCTGGCTCGGATGTAGTCCAATCTGGACGTCCAATTTTCGATGACTTTTTCCAACATTTGTGGCCGTATATCGGCAATAACACGGCGAATGTTGTCTTCCAAATGGTCAAGCGTTTGTGGCTTATCCGCATAGACCAATGACCTTACATAGCAACACAAAAATAGTCTAGCGGTGTTAAATCACAAGATCTTGGAGGCCAATTCACAGGTCCAAAACGTGAAATTAGGCGGCCACCAAACGTGTCTTTCAATAAATCGATTGTGGCACGAGCTGTGTGACATGTTGCGCCGTCTTGTTGGAACCACAGCTCCTGGACATCATGATTGTTCAATTCAGGAATGAAAAAGTTAGTAATCATGGCTCTATACCGATCACCATTGACTGTAACGTTGTGGCCTTCATCGTTTTTGAAGAAGGATTCCACCAGCCCATAAAGCGCACCAAACAGTCAGTTTTTCTGGATGTAACGGTGTTTCGACATACAATTGTGGATTAGCTTCACTCCAAATGCGGCAGTTTTGTCTGTTGACGTAGCCATTCAACCAGAAGTGCGCTTCATCGCTAAACAAAATTCGCTTATGAAAATCGCGCGCGCGCGACCATAATTTTCGAAATAAAATTGCACAATTTGAAAACGTTGTTCAGGCGTGAGTCTATTCATGATGAATTGTCAAACCAAACTGAGAATAAATCACTTGACAGCTGTTAAATTGGTCGCCATCTTGGAAAGTAATGCCAACTTAAACTTCTATACCTGAAAAAAAAACACTCTGTACTATAAAAGACGATTGAGGCTTTTGGGTGTGGATGCAGTCCTTATTCTGGATTATGGGAATGATATTCAGATGAAGGAGCAAGCAGTAAAAACGGGATATGAACGCATGTTAAATCGCGGAAGAATATTTGAAAAGGAAGCCTTTGATACGTTTGAAAAGTACAATAGCTTCTTTCAACGTGCCGAAAGAGTAAAATCTAATGTGGTGGAAGAGATTGAAAAGGATGATTTTTTCATTATAAAAATGTGTGTGTACCCTTTTATGGCTTTAATGAGGAAGATTTGTAAATTGCCCAGTACTGCATTACTATGGCTTGTAAAATGACTAATAAATTATTAATACATGGTATTAATTATATGAAAAAAATTTTCTTTGAGAGTGTTTATAAGGTCAACTCAGTTCAATATATTTCATTTCAAAATGTCTTCAAACAAGACTACCATGTATTTCCGTCGTTATATGGAATCCATTGTGGAAAAAGCTCATGCACTCCAAACCATTTCTATGGAGCAATGTTCTTGTATTTTACAATTTTATGAAGAGGATATTTTTGTCATTGCGGGACAAAAAGGAGTGTACACTTTACGTTCTTTTATTCCCCATTTAGAACACACACACACAAAAACTCATGATTCTACCAAAGATTTATACTACATGAAAGTCCAGGAGTGGCCTCATTTAAAGCACATGTGTTTAAAATGTGCTCAGCCCAACCCATGCACATGAAAATATTTTACCGAATAGAATGAAGAGTTGTTTGAATACCGAATTTATACTTTCTCAGTACTTTGCCCACCCTCCTTGCTTGCTGGCGACAGTTCTGATACGTCGGGGCATGGAACGAACTAAATTTTCAAAATATTCATTGGGTATTTCATAAAAAACGTGCAATATATCTTCCCACAACTGATCTCGATTCAGTACCACAATATTACGACTGTGTATCTCTAATCGACGGACCATTTCAGCCCATACATTTTTCACTGGATTCATGTCGGGTCCTTTGGGAGGCCAATCGTGAATGACATTGACATTGCGTTCTTGCAACCATTTTCTTGTCTGCTTACTCGTGTGAATCGAAGATAAGTCTTGCATAAAAATCAGTTCGTTTGGGTTCTCCTCATTGTTCTCACACAATTGAGCTTCTATGAAGGAGAAAGGATATGCTTAATATAGTAGTCGGAATTCATCGTGTTTTGTTCTACTCGATGTATTATCCGAATTTTACCATTCCCTCCAAAACCCATCCATACACAGAGTGAATCTGGAATGCCCTTCAACGGGATTGGAAGAATGCAGTAGGTATTGTTCTTCAAATTGGTCACTTCCCTGAACGGGTCTGTAGACTCTCAAAGCTCCTCGACTGGAGGATCGAAATAGCTTTTCGTCGGAAAAGACGGCCCGATGCCATTCGGTTACGGACCAATGCAATTTAGAATGGGCATACACAAAGCGCGATTGACGATTGAATTGGGTTAAAAAGGGCTTACGAGCTGGAGTACATTTAAATCCTTTTTGTTTCAAACGATTTCGGACCGTATCCACGCTGCACGAGGGAGGCAATTCCTTTTGTAAATCCAAAGCACTTAAAAAAGGATCTTTCCGAGAAGCCTTGTACAAATTTTGATCCATGTTGGCATCGGTGACTCGAGGTCGGCCGACTTGGTCGTGGCCTATTCTCCACGTCGTGTAATCCAATAATGCATGGTAGAAGGGGATAAACCCAACATTTGAGCAATTTTTCGTTCCGATACATGCTCTTCATCATACAAACGATATATAGCATGACGAAACTCCATGCTTGTTTTTTTACAACAATCAAGAGACGATGGAAACCACATGGTTATACGGTCCAAAATGTCAAATTCGTACTGAAACTCAAAACACTGTAGCAGTGGCATCGAAAAAGAATCAACCCATGATGCAGGAAAATTGTGTCAAATGTCAGACTAAAAAAGCGGATTTGTGAAAAGAAAACAAGACCATGAATTTTCTGGAACTGATTCGCCCTCACCTATGTCATGATCCCGACCGCATGAGTATTGTAGCCCTTTCCAATCAACCACCTGCCATAAGATGGGAAACGTGTCAACAGATGCCGATTCCTAACGTGTACCATTTTATTCGGGAGGAGGCTGCCAATGCCAATTTGCTGGGTGCCTGTCATTTGGCTCAAATGTATCATGTCCTGACTGGAGATGAACAGGTGCCAGTTCCTTTTGCCCTGGTTTCTGTGGAAGGTCAACCCATTCGCGGACTATAGGCCAGTGTCAAAATTTTGAAATCCTTAAACGCTCCTTTTACTCAAAATGTTACAATTGAGAAACCGACTGTGGAAATGCAACACTTTTTGACGGATTATATGAATGCCATTACTCACGCCAAACCCCAAGAGCCACTAAAAGATAGCGAAAAGATGGTGTTGAATCATTTGATACAAAATTTGCATCAGGCCATGGAGTCTAAAGAATTTCAAGATAATAAATTTGACTTTTATTTTCAAAAATTGGTTCCCTATGTGAAAGCATGTCGGAAGGATTGAACCCCCTTCCACCCGAAGAAGAAGAATCCCATCTCATTAAACAGTTGCTGAATCAGTTGCAACGATCGATGGCAATTCGTAAAATGTTTAGTCGTTATTGTATTCCATGATATATTTTACGTATTGGTAGGTTGTTATGCCTGCTGTTCAGATATTGGAATGGTGGCCAATTGGGCTCTAGATTTAATGGCTCGTATCTGTCGAGGTTAGTTTTTCTGGAAAGAATATGGACCACGTGCCTTTGTACAGCAAATCTTGCGTGGTATGAAATCGGACGCTACATACAAGCGAAATACAGATTTGTATTATGTGATGCGTTCCATTCAAAAGAGAAGGAATAGAGTGCCTATCGGAAAATTTTGCAAAATATGGTCAGTTGGAAAAATTGGTCAAGAAGAAAATTCAAGCTCCGATGGATTTGGTGGATATGGTATCTCATCAGCTGTTTCCCAACACACACATTCTCTTTGATCATCATGCAGATCAATTAGCATTTAATATTGCATGTAGAAAACGGCTCAGGTGAAAAAGGGTGCCTTTTCAAAAGCCAGACGTTTGTATGGTATTATCAGTAAATTGGTGAAGCAAGTAGAGGCGTTTGATGCCCAATATCCCATACCGTGGACTATTGATACTTTAAAAAATTGTTTATGGTATCTGATCCAAACATTGAAAAGAATCTGACAGAAATTGCCGCTGTAGTGTTTGAACCCAATAAAGAGGAATAATTCAAAAAAATTATTTTTTTTTAATGTGTCTTTTATATGCCTCGCAGCTGCAGATGTTTCAGCTCTTGGTAGAATAACAAAGTTAATGTACAACCATTTTTAGAGCCATGGAGAGAGAGAGAGTACTGTACTTTTAAATCAGATTGCTGACAGTTTCCTCCCTGAAATTTTCCAGTCTGGCAGCAATGATTTAGTCAATATTCATACATTTAAATATCGTATATGGAACGATTTGATGGCCAAGCTGGACCTGACTTTTCAAGGGCTCAATCAGTTGATAAACACTCATACCCCAGTGGATCCAGAAGTGGCCAAGGTCATTCTTCGTTGCACCCATAAGCACGATGAAATCATTTTGGCTCAAGATTTTGTCAAAAATGAACGATTAAACAGGTTAAGAGCTGTTAAGGCCCAAGAGCTGTTATTATGAGGATAAACCTTGGCGCATAAATGCTGAATCCTTTTCCAGTTCAGACTCTGAATAAACATTTTGGGATTGAGTGGTAGTATGATACATTTTTCTTGCCGTCACCTTGTTGTGAATGTTAAACCATATCAATTGGTATAGATTCGTATAGATTGGCGTAGATTCGTAAACATAATAAAGAATTTTAATTTTTTATACTGTTTACTTATTTGCTGGATGCAATTTAACAAAATTTAATTTTGTATATTTCACTACCATTAAAGAAATATTCTTAATTTTTTATACATGTTTTACAAATATTTATAAGACAATTAAATATTTATATCACTGTAAACGTAAATAGATAGAAGAAAGCTTCTTCAATTTTATGAATTTTTTTCCCAATCATTCCTGAATAACAAGGTTACAAATTAGTTTGCGTTATAAATACTATGTAATGATATAAATAGTATCATTTTTTGAATTAATGTTAATTGTTGCTTCTTTTTATGCTATTGGCATGAAAAAAAGCCACTGCATTTTGTAGAACCTGTTTACAGAATCCTGGCCAATTTTGAGTGTGGGACTTCCGTTCTCTCTTTGTATACATGTACACAAACAAATTCATTTATTTTGAATTTTTTTTTTATGGATCACTCATCGGGTTAAAACAGTTTTTTTTTTCTTATCTAAGGTACAAATTTTAGATGCATTACATTGTGTGACCGTATTTATCCAGATTTCCACTTTAATATGCTGCGAATTATTGCTTTTTGCACGCTATTTAAACTAAACAGCACCTAAAAAAATTTTCAGTACAAATTTGACAACGTCCTATATGTAAATTGTATGCATTGTGTTCTTACCAATTAACTCTCTGTAACATTCCATTATTTGCAATTGGTATACATGTACAGAAATAAAAACAAATATGTTTGATTTTGAATTTTTCTATTATGAAAATGGTATTAATTGTGCAGTAGCATGTAGCATAAGGTATTTTAAAACATGATTTGAGCTATATATTAGGAAATTATATATATATATACATATAATCTAAAACATAAAAATACACAGATAGTTAGAACCTAAGATAACTATACTAAATAGGAGTACAATAAAACTCCTGGCTTTAGGAACCAAGATTGCAGGTTTAAACAAGTTTTAGGGCTAGCCAACCTTCACCTGTAGTTTGTCATACTACGTACCAAGAGGATATATATACATATACATATTATTTTAAAAGTACATTTCTAATAAAAGAAATACAGTTATTATTATTTAAATTTTTTTTAAAGAATGGACCTTTTAAAGAACAGAAAAATATATTCTCACTTGCTTCTAATAATACATGTGAAAACCAAAAAATCTGAGTAATGCAGTATTTCTCAAACTTAATATTGACTACCCAATATTCAATCATAATTTTCAACGTGACCCCCTGCCCTTCCATACAAACAATACACTGAATTCAATAATACTATATTTTTACGCTAAAGGTACAATACGACTTTAACTTCTTAAGTATAATCGGCGTATATATATATATGCCTCGCCCAACCATTGCGTTAAATGCCCCGGGCGTATATATACGTCTTTCTAAATTACGATCATTTCTGCGTACTGCTATCTTTAAAATTATTCCAAAGGTTTTGGAATGCAATAAAAGGATCTTGACAGTGTTTGCTTAAATCAGGAGATTTCATTATTTATACCTTTTCCAGCCACCCCCTCTCTAACACATCCCATACAGGGAGAATAAAGGCATTGGGGAGCGAATCTTGTACTTTTTAAAAGGCAGTTAATTATGCATTTTAAAAGTTTTTAATATGCAGTAGTGATAAACCGTACAAACTATGAAAATAAGAGTTAATTTTTGAAAATAATTTTATTTATGACAAGCCCATGGGGTCACTGGTAAACGTTCTTAATTTAGTATTGTCAAATTGATTATAAAATACATGTGTGTAGTACTGATACATTTATAAGTGTATTATACCAGTGTAAATGTTAATTTCACTTTTTATAATGCCAAAATGTATTTTGTTCGCTTACTTCCAGTAAATTAATAATTTTTTTAAAAATAATCTTTTGTTTTCGACTCTTCAATATGCTCGCGCCCCCTCTCTTAAGAGTTATCACGCCCCCTACAGGGCACATCCCACACTTTGAGAAACACTGGAGTAGACTATAGCATAGACTATATAAAAACTGAGGTTGAATTATCATGACAGATTTAATTTTATGTTTCGTTAAAATTTTGTTTTAAAAATGTACAAGAAAAAATAAGTTTGAACTGAAGTGATAATATTTTGAACTGAAGTTCTGCAAAACAAAATTTCTTTAATATAATTAGTTCTTTGTTAAAACACAGGTAATCTGTTTAAATTATTTATATATTAAATCACACCTACAATCAATTATATAATGCAACTATATATTTTAATGAAGGAAATTATAAAGGAACTTAAAAATAAAAGAATTATAAAAAGTTTATATAATCACTCACATTTATTTTTTAAAAAAATTGTACATAACATATCATTACATACAACTTTTCTATATGGTATTAATTATATTTCTAGGAAATAGAATTAACTCGTGAACTTAGCTTTCAATTGAACATACATTTTATAAATTTATTTTATATTTACTTTTTTAAATAAATATCAGTTATATCTGTCTTTCTTGTAAATTACAATGTTCTCTCTTATATGCCCATATCAAGATTGTTAAATTTTAAAAATAAATTAGTTATATATATATAGGTATTTTTTTACATAATTTTTGGATGCAATGTAATAAAATTGACTTTTATATTTTTTAACCCCATTAAAATTAATAGTTCAAATTAAAAAAGAAATGAAAATGAGTCAATGGAAGCTTAAAAGAAATATTATGCTTTAGAGAGTGATTACTCGGTAGAATATGTTTGAATTTTTTTATTAACATTAACAAAAAAGCTATTTTATTCTTTCATTAGCATATTTAAATTAAAAAAAATTTAATGATACTTTAAATAATTATTGGTATTTATCTCTTATAAGTCGGAAGTAAACTTTAAAATTAAAGAAAATTAACACAGTCATCATTAGAAAATTTAAATTCCAGAGCATCATATAGGTCAATAACGGTAAAATCTTTTTTTCTTACACACTGAAAACATTTTAATGAATACTTATTTCACTATAGCTATAAGAGTTCAAAAAGGATTTACGTACACCCTCCAGAAAGATAAGTAAAAAACGAAACGAAGATGATTTTTTCAATTTACTTCCTACTAGTATGAGTAAGTTTTCCCTGAATCTATGCAATACATGACGATGCCTTTTCAGAGTCTTACAAGTTTCTTTGTGAGAAATTTGTGGACTATAGCTCCCTTGGAATTATAATTATGTATTTAATTTTGTGTATTGCTTTACAGTTTTGGTGTGCTCCTGAAGTAATTTGTGCGCATACTTACAGATCTGTTCGCAGATAAATTTTTCTTATGAGTGGGGTTTGGTATGCCAAAGGTTTTTTTTTTTTTTTTGCACTTTAACCTTTCTATGAAGAAATGATTATTTGCTATATATTTTGCTTCCTATCATTTTATTGTGTAACGCTTTTGTAACAAATAGTTTTTTAAGGAAGAAGTCATTTTAAAATTTTATTCATTTAGTAGTTAAAAATATTTTTAAACAGAACTAAATGCATGAGATTTAAAATTTTGGATTTGGAATCTAATTGTTTAAAATCGAATAAATCATTCAATTTTAATGTGTGTGAATACATTTACATAACTTTTTAAGTTCTAAAGAATTGTAAGAATATGAAAATTTGTAAATATTGAAATAAGACCTTTACTCATTTCAATGTTAAGGTGTTAGGTGATTAAGAACAGTGTGAAAAAATTTGTAACTTATTCAAGTACCAGACTTATTTTAGTATAAGGAAACATATTAAAAAAAAGTATTTTGCATTTCAAATATACTTTTTACTCTACTTTATAAGGCAATCAAATTTTTGATATTACTTTAAACATAAAAAAAAAAATATGGAAAGTTTCTCGAATTTTCTGAAAAGTTTTTTTGAAATCATTCTTGAATCTCTAGGTTATAATTTTTTTTCTTTTATTGTTAGATATTTTTTTCTTCAGTGCGATAGTATTTAGAACTTTGTGGAGTTTTGTACCTTTTAGTGTTTATTGCTTCTTTCAGGCTTTGCCTTTAAAAAATAGCTTTAAGGATTTTCACTATGCCAACAAAAATAAAGATTTTTGCAGGAAATGCTTATGCAATCCTATCCAATTTAAAAAATTGTTCTTTTTTTGCTGTTTTTTACATATAGAAGAAAATGTATTTGGCTGGTTTTGAATATTTCCAAAATTAAAGTTCTTACACAATTCTCTCCGTTTGTATGTGATTCCATTTTTTGCTATTTGCATACATATGCATAAATAAGACCGAATATGTTACATTTTAAACTGTTCTATAAATAATACAGTATTAATTGTGTAGTTGCACGTAGTATAAGATACTTTCAAGCATGATTGAACCTATGTATCAATATAATTGATAAATATGTATAATTATACTTAAGCAGTGGCGCACACAAGGGGGTGTCCGGACCCCCCTCAAAGCCCTTGATTTTTTTCCGACTAATTATAATTCTAAGTACATAGTACGTAAAATTTAATTAAGTATTTGTTATTAATGATTAATTTTATTAACTAATGCTAATTATTTATTCAATAATTTTGTTTTTTACTTTTTTTTGTTCCCGAAAATCGACAAAATCAAAAGGAGCATGATACAAGAATGGTGAAATTTCGACCCCGGACCCCCACCCCCCTTGAAAAATTCCTGTGTGCGCCACTGTACTTAAGTACATCATTCCTAACAAAAATTAAATTCTAATAAAGAAAATACAGCAAAAATGCTTTTATTTTTTAAATGGGCCATTTGAAAAACAGAAAAATATATTCTCACAAACTTCTTATATCGTATGAGAAAACAAAATTTAAATAATGAAAGCATAGAGAATATATAAACCCATTTAAATTATCATGAAGGAATAAATTTATTCACATTTTGTTAAAGTTTCTTTGTTAAAATGTACAACAAAAATCTAAATTTCTAAAGAATATTTGTAATGTTTTGATATGTGATGTTCTGTAAAATGTAATTAATTTTAAATAATTAGTTTTTTTTAAATCAATCGTAAGCTGTTTAAATTATTCATTTATTTAAATCACATCTACACTCAATTATAATGCATGTGTGTGTGTTATTGCAGGAAATTTTAAATGAGCATAATAATTGTAAATAGTTTATTATTTTACTCAAATTTTTCCCCAGAAAACTTTTACAAAAGATACCGTTACATAAGTGTTTCTTAAACTGTGGGGTGCGCCCCCTTGGTAGGGGGCGCGAGCATATCGAAAATAAAAGATTTAAAAAAAATTAGTTTACTGGAATGAATTAAAACAAATACTTTCAGACATAATAAAAAATACACTTTTACTCTGATATAATTTATAAGCGCACGCGCGATATTAAATCATCAAAAATAAAAACTTCAATACCTAATTAGCTATCTTCGATCCTATAACCAAATAAAAAAAACTTTTATTTGATTTGCTGTAATCCCATGATGGGAGATTTTTTTACTACGCTTTCTTTTTGAGAAACTAACATACTACTCTTTCAGAGAAAAAAGAGATCCCAGACCCAGAATAGAAAAAATTTAGGAACATAAAAAATTCATCACTGTCATTATTTTTGAAATACTGCACATTATAGCTGTAATCTGTTTGACCTTCTAAGTTATTGGTACAGTTAGTTATGACCCCTCTCTTATGCGTTTCTCTGTTGCGCTTTTTTCCATGCAAAAGAGTTTTATGTTTGGAAAACCACGGAGAGCAAGCACTATGAAGGATTACTTGGCCAAGACATATTTTTATAAGTATTCTCAACATATAAAGCATAACGAAAAACGTTTCACGCAATTTTTTAGCAGTAACATACATATTATCATAATGAATATACTTAAAACCCGGAAGTGGTCGCGCGGGACACACAGATTTCGAAATCGTTAGTTCTAGAAAAACTGTTTATTTGTTACCAAAGAAAAATTGAAAAGTCCTTGAAAGTAGGTAAGTAAACTTTCTCTTAATTAGTGCTGCACAGAATATTTTATAACTAATTAATTAATACTAAATTTAGAACAAGTTTAATAAGTATTAACGACTTCCATGAGCTTGTCTTGGCAAGCAAAGTTTTTATAAGGAATGCTTATGATTAGAAATTGGCCCTCTAAGTTCTTTTTCTATATTTAGCAGATATCTATATTTTGTTTTCTAAGCAGCCACCGCATTTTGCAATATGTTCAATTTAAAAATTAGAGAAAGGAAAAATAACATATTATCCTATTATTTTATTTATTATTTGCTTAAAAGTAGTATTCAAAATTTAATACTTATGTTACTAATTTGTATGGTTTATAATTAAGATCGCCTATTGTAGCTTTAGCGTCAAAGTGCATTATTATTGCATTCAGTACATTATTAATGTACAAGGGGGGGCGCAATCAAAATTGTGATCGAAAAGGGGGGCGCCAGTATTGAAAGTTTGAGAAGCACTGCGTTACATGCTTTTCTGTTAAGTAAAATGGTTTTAAAAATATTAATAAGGAAATATATAAAACATTTATAAGTATACATAAGTTAATTCAATTTTATCAATCATTCTCTTGTTAAATCTCATAAAATGGCTTGTATTAAATTTGTTTCTTGTTTCTGCTTGACGTATATTTGTGAAGCAAAATATTAGCAGTAGAAAAAGAAAAGGGTAACATTCTTTTCGACCTTAATGTGTTTGAGCTGCTTTCTTAAAGTCCTATAGATTTATTCTTAAGTTTTATGGTGTTGAAGTAAAGGTACCTTCTCCATTGGACTAAGTGAACGGCATTTTATGTCTAATTTGTATGCCTATTTTATGTATATTAAATGTGTGTACCTATTTAATTGAATATTTTCTAATGTTTGAATTCACATTAAATTGATACATAATTTAATATAAATCATGTTATTTTAAAAGTTTTAAATATTGCTAGAAAAGTTATTCAATTAATTTTTAAAAAGTAACCTAAAATATTATGCAAACGATTTCTGTATAGGTTTTAATGACACATAGACCACAAAGAAAATTTAGAATGCAGGACATAATTTTGTAATGACTATCATTTATGGTGATTAAAATAATTTTAAAAGGCTGCAAAAATTTTGTGAATAAATTTTTCCTGGTCATAATATATCTATTAATATCAAAATATTATTTTTTAAATTACGCCCGCCAACGTCCTCTTGGACATAAGGCGTCTTGCAGTCCAATATAAAGCAGATCTCACTCTACAGGTGTCTTGCGAGAGAACATGAAGTAGAGCGGGCAAGAGGATAGATGCTCCCCAGTCATTGACACGGAATTACAGAGAGAGCAGAACGGTGAATCAGCCAGGCCAATCTTAAACAGATGGGCTTGCGGGTAATCATGTCCGGTGATGATTCTGAAACATGCCACACCCTCCACCCTAGATAGGGCAGAAAGCTGAGCACGTCTTTGGCCATCGAGCAGACAAGACCAAGGTTTGCCAGGTCTGTAGTAGTGGAAATTCTCATCTGTTGCAATTTGTCCCTGAGAAGCCGCATTCGAAGAGGCATTGGATGGCAAGGTGGATGCAGCGTCGAAGCCTCTTTGGCCAGCTTGTTCGTTTCCATGAATACCGAAATGAGATGGGATCCATTGGAGAACGACCTCTCTTCCGGTGCAAAAAAATGAGTTGATAAGTTGTTTGCACTCGAACTCAAGTTTTGATGGGAGTCGATTGTAGCCAGATACGGTCTTAATTGCGGCTTGAGAATCTATGAATATTACAATATTTAGGCCAGGTGTAGTACTAATCGCTCTAAAAGCCATAAATATTGCGTAAATCTCACCATCAAAATTGTCTGACCAGGCACTAAGAGGTTCTTTAAGATTAAAGGAATTGGAGAAAGCACCGGCTCCAGCCCTACCAAAGGGAGCTGTGGCAGAGCCATCAGTAAATACGTGTAACCAATCTTGATCTGGATATCTTTCATGAATCGTAGCCAGAGCCGCAGACCTTAACTCAGCCAAAAGGAAATTATGCTTATGAACAGGCAGGACCAAATCCAGATTAGCAGAAGCATATCTCAAATGACCCGGGAAGATAGTCGGTCTAAAGAGGGGAAGTCTATTATCGGAAACACCAAAAACATTTGCAAGTCTCTGGAACTCAAACAAAAAAGTCTGTTGAAATTTCTAGTTCGTCTGAAAGACGTCAATACTCTGTGCTTTCTCTTGGTGAACGATTAATGAGAAAGGAGCATTTCTGGCCTAAATACATACCTTCCCAAACAAGACTTAAATATCAAAATATAAATTGAAAGTATTTCAATAAATAAATAAACCTTTTAAATTGT
This sequence comes from Trichonephila clavipes, assembly GCA_019973935.1. Taxonomy (NCBI): domain Eukaryota; kingdom Metazoa; phylum Arthropoda; class Arachnida; order Araneae; family Nephilidae; genus Trichonephila; species Trichonephila clavipes. The sequence goes on from BMAU01018728.1 coordinate 56,194, forward strand.
TTCAGAAAATGTTACTGATTCAAATTTTCCACCTGCTCTATAAAATGAATACCTGAGACATTGCGTAATTTTTGTGAAAGTTAAGAGAATAACTCGTTTGAATAAAGCGATTTTCTCAGAAAAAATTCAATTGTACCTGAATCTATGCAACTGTATCAATCCTTTTTCAGTTTTCTAAACTTTTATATATTACATTATTTTTTATTTTACAGGGTTCACTTTAAATAATAATTATGTTCTTAATTTGGCTTACTCTTTTGCAGTTTGGTGTGCTCATGAAGAATTTTATATGCATGAAACCAGATCTTTTGGAAAATAGAAGCATCTTTCGACCTTAACGGAATATCTTATTTTTGCAAGTAGCTCTTTTCTTCTTTCCATTTAGAAATGATGATCAATTGTTATATATTTTGCTTTCCATGCTTTAATTTTATCACGATTTAGTAAAAAGTGGTTAGTTAATGCAAAGAATATACGACAATGTTATTCATTTTGTAGTAAAAAAGTTCTTTACTATCAGATTAATACATGTGACGAAACATTTTGGACTATGCAACTAATTGAATGAAATTGACTCTATCATTAAAGATTTCAAAAAATATGCTAATATCACTTTTTACTATACAAGAAAGATTAATAATGTAAAAAATTTTAAGTATGTCACTTTGACCTAATCAAATAAAAGTTAAAATCGGAGGTTTATGTTTATATCTTTTAAGCAGTTTGAAAATATTAACAATTTTTTAATGTCCCAGTCTTATTTGAGAAAGTGGAAACAAATTTTAAAATTAATTTTTACTTGAAATGTATTTTTACGATACTTTAAAAGACAATCAAATTTTTGAGATATCACTTTCAAAGTAAATAAAAAGGATCAGAAAAATTACTTGAATTATCAGAAAGGTGCTCTTAAAATTATTCCTGAATAACAAATTTGTTTGCATTATTAAGAAAATGTTTACCTCAGCTTGGATGTATGTAACTATTAATGTCAATTATTGCTTTTTTTCATGCTATTGAAATTTTTAAAAATACATTAACGATTTTCACTGCAGCATTAAAAACATGCCAAAGGTTTGTGTATAGCCGGTTTCCCTAACTCTGTCCGATTTTAGAATGTTTCAACTGTTTGTTCTTTTTACATATATACACTCATGTCCATAAATTAAGGATAATGAAGTTCAGGCAAAGAAAGAGACACACGCAAAACAAATTTGACTTATTTGTAAAGTCTATTTATTAAACAAAACGTAAAGAGCAAAAAAGATGCTATATGTTTGACATAATTAATAAAAATTGCGATTTTTACACTCCCCGGAGCAAATTTCAAAAAAGAACCTATTTACAAAAAACAGTATAACATGGTTAGTATGATGGTTAATACGGAGTATGTCTCCCGGATGATGCAATACAGGCCTTACAACGCCTAGGCATGCTGAGTATCAAATTATCAATCTGATCTTGGGGAATATTACACCACTCATCAAGCAATGCCCTCCGAAGTTCCGGTAGACTGGTGGGAGGGGGTTGATGGGCTGCAATTCGTCGACCAAGCATATCCCACACATGCTCTATTGGATTCAAGTCCGGTGAGTATGCTGGCCAATCCATACGGGTGATATCCTCCGATTGAAGGCATTCATCTACAATGTTTGCACGGTGAGGACGGGTGTTGTCATCTATAAACAGAAATTCAGCACCCGTGGCGCCCCGCAACAAACGTACATGTTGTTCCAGAATGACATCCAGATAGATGGGGCCCGTCATCGTTACACTCTGAACATGCAGGTCAGTTCTGGAACCAAGAATAATTAATTCCTCCCCAAACGCGAGCCATCCTGCACCACCGTAACGGTGTCGTTCAATGGTGTTCCCTTGGTGGTAACGGGTACCTGACGCTCTCCATATTAAAGTCCGGCGAGAATCAGACTGCAAACTAAACCTGGACTCGTCGGAAAACATCACACAAGACCACTGTTAAGGTGTCCACAATGCACGCTCTCTACTCCAGGTTAATCGCAGGCGACAGTGAGTTGCGGTAAGTGGAACACATCTGACAGGCCTACGAGCATATAGACCAATGTGCCCTAAGCATCTGTACACGGTCTGCCTTGAAACTGTCGTACTGGTAACTGAAGAGAGCTGTCGAGACAGGTTTGATGCTGTGCTCCGTCTGTTTCTTTTGGCAGTAACTGCCAAATATACCGGTCCTCATTCGGCGTTGTAACTCGGGGGCGACCTGTGCTGTAACATCTACTCACATTACCATCATCTTGGAATCGTTGCCAAAGCCTGGAGATGACACTCTGGGCGATTCCAAGTTCCTCGGATACTTCCAGCTGGGTACGTCCACATTCCAGTCGTCCAATATTTCTACCACGTAAAAAATCATCCAAATGCTTCTTTTGTGCCATAACTATGCGGTTATTGCACGGAAAGGCTTTTCAAGCGCTTGTGAACAATTTTACTTCTTTGCCACCATTCCTTATATACCCCTCTCATTCACTCTCGTCATTGTGACGTACTATCCGCGCCATCTGGTGGTTTCCTGTAATTTGCATATTCTTCTTGAAGATGTGTGTGATAATTCTACAGGTGAAATTTTTATTTTAGAGTTCAATTTCTGTGTGATTCTGAATTATCCTTAATTTATGGACATGAGTGTACATAAATGTACGAACCATGAATTGTTGTAAAATTACGAGTATTTTTTGCGCAGCAGCCTATTACAAAATAATTTTTCAACTGTGAATAAAGCTATATATCAGATTGTGATATACATTAGTTTTAATTAGTAAATATTTTTATCTGTAGATAAGGTGGTTTTATATCTTACTTCCCTGTAACATCAAACAAACATCTATGATATTTTTTATGATTATCAAAATGTTAAAATTCATTAATTTTGATGTTAAGTTTCACATATATATAGACAATACACATATTATTGAAGTACGACACAGTGTATTGAAGAAATTTATGCAACCCCAGCTGGAATGTATTAAGCATAAGAATACTCTGGATTTTAATTTTTACATAAGTATTAAAGTCTAAAAGGTTCATCTGTATTGATACTCTCCTGCTTATAAATTTAAGTCCTGAATAAATTTGTTGTATTGAGTTATTTACAAATATTGACCCAAGAAGTGTACTTAGGTCAGTTCTATGATATTTATCAGTAATTAAGGTGATGGCGGGCCATTAGTTTAACACCTTACATGACATCTAGATGGCGTTGGCTATTGCGAAATTTTTGGCACAAATATTTGTCTTAAGATTCCCAAGATGGGCAATAAATTTCTCTCTCGGGTAACCTTTTCAATGAAATTCTCCCCTTCAGCGAAAGGGAACACGCGGGGAGGGGCTAAGGGAGGGTGACGGTCGTCAAACTGGTAAAATAAATGTTAGCTATTTTTTTTTTCTTTTTCGGGCGAGGGGGGTTAAAGCAGCAGAGTGAATCTTGACCATGAAAGACTTCTCATGTCTGGACATTGGTCAATCAAACTTTTTCAACTCTTGGACCCCTTAGAACTGTAACATGTTTTCGAGGAAACCCCTTCCTCGCTGAAGGGAATATATCTTAAAATAATATTTAAAGTATATAGATAAACATATATTTTTGATATTATATGTAAAGACAATTTTAAAAAAATATTTTATTTTTTATTAAAAACTTTTATGATGTAATTTTAATGTTATTTACTCATTGATAATATAAAAATTTGTGATCCAAATGTCACCTACGCATGCATTATACTTAGTAACTGAGATATGTGTTCACACAATTTTTTACACAAACTATCGACGTATAAGCTTTTGAAATTATCTGCAGTAGCATTTCATATTCCGTGTTCAATTCGTTTTTGTTGCCAATCGCGTTAAAAATATTTTTCACTTTCTAAATACATTTTTGTGAATGGCATGAAAATGTTCATAGCTGTGTGAGAAATTCTGCGTATATGGCATGAATTCGTAACCTAAAATGTAGGTCTTCTAGCTTAAATTTAAATTTTAGCATCGAATCTGTTCATATGTCGATAAATTTTTTTTTTTTATCTTCTTCATTATAGGTGTTTTTTCCCCACAAATGTAAAAGGTTTCAAAACATTGTACTAACTAGTATAAAATTACTTCGTGGAACTCGGGATAGCAAACAATAGTATATTCACAATCAACTGCATAAAATAAAGTTTTAAAATTCATTTATTATATTATAATAAAAGTTTAAAAAAATTTCAAATTATGTATAAATAAAATTTTTAATTTTAGTCTATGATCTTTAGATAATTGTGGCTAAACGAATTTCATGAGAACATAAATCTATTTTGCATACATATTTGTAATTTTTCTTTCCCATTTTTTTATTGGGACTCGTGGAACACAGTTTATCGATCAATTCTCTAGATAAATGATGTACAGAACGCGAAACTGTTTAATTTTTCCTGAACAAATGATTTTTAAAGGAAGAATAGGTGGATTTAAAGCAATGAAAAATTAAATTTCACGTTTTAATGAACAAACAGTATGATACAATTTTACTTTTATACAATAGAACAGGGGTTGGCAACCTATTTCACGAGAGGTACAATTCTCAGTGGTACTCTGAATTACTCAACTAATGTGTCAATTTTTGAGAGGATGGAAGATGATAAATTTATAATGGTCCTTATTATTCGAAGATCTCCAGAATTATGGACAATTGCGAAATTTCGAAAAAATCGGAAAGAGATATCTCGAAACATAAATTTACAGCTATTTTGTGAATTATTGGATGTCATTGCTGGTGAGATTTAATTGTTTGAAAAGAGAAGATCGCGTGCACTCTGCTCTCCGCTTTTGGTTGATTTTGAAAAAGGCAAGAGAGAGAGAGAGAAAAAATTCTCTCTCTCTCTCTGTGTAGCGCACTTCCTTCAATAGAATCCTCCCCTTTCTCTGCAGGGGAAGAGGGCCACAGTCTTTACGACTGTGAAACGAAATACTTGTTCTTTTTTTTGGGGGGAGTAAAATAGTGTTGACTCTTGACCATGAGAGATCTAAAATGGCTTTCTTACTTTTTCGACTCATGGATTCTGATAATTTGTTATGAATGCTTTATTCGTTTCTAACTATGGAAAAAATCCTATGTATTTTGCAATCTAAATTTTAGGAGCTGTTCTTGTTTTAATATAGATTTTACCGTCAAATGTCTTTTAAAATGTCAATAAGTTGTTCGCTCTCCTTGATTATAGGTGTTTTTATCCACAAATAAAAAAAAAAAGTTCATTTTCCATTACAAAACGATTTAGTTGTGCAAAAACAATGTATTAACGTGAATAAATTTGTTTTGTTGGTCCCGGTACAGTAAACAATGGAATATTCACAATCTAGTAGGCACTACATATAAAGAAAACGATTTAATATTCTTTTTATAATGGAATAATAAATGTTTCTAAAAGTATTACAAAATAAAGTTCTTATGTACAAAAAAAAAATTGTTTCAGAAATTTCCAATTAGGTATACACTTACACCTGTATTACATTATTAAAGGTTTAAGGGAAACAATTTTGAATAGAGTTTTCTTTTAAAAAGTAGTTTTATATATATATATAAATGTTAAAAGGTTAAAGGTTATCAATTTTGATATTTTTCTAAGATAGTATGCAGCTATTTCATTAAAAACTGGTTAATTATGGTTTTGACCATTATTTTACGTATGTTTGTAAAATAATTTTTAAATTCAAAAAATATTTTTTATAAGAAATGGTACGTAAATGAAAATAAGCATTACAAAATTATTTCATGTTCAGCAAAAAAAAAAAAAAAAAGGAAAAAAGAAAGAGAGATATTTTGAAATTAAAATTACTTTTGTAACTTTAGAGAACGATTAAAATATCATTATAAGGGAGAGAAAATAGGCAGGCAATTAATTATCAAGCACAATTAATCAAGCATATAATATATAAACATTGCTTTTATTTTTTCCAAGAAATTTGTTTATTTAATGAATATATGTCAATAACAATTTTTCAATTTGGAAGTCAACATTATATTTAAATCAAAGAAAATTGCATTATTGTTTAATTTTTGGGCATATTTGGTAACAAAATAATAGTTTCATTCTACGTAGGAATCCAAATAAATGGCTAAGTAATATACTTAATTATAAAAATATATATCACGGACAGTTTTTACGGTATCCTGTTCGAGAAGATATAGGAGGTCACAGTAGGCAAGAGTTCATGGTTACGAACTCGTGATCGACGTGGTGTTGCATCGTCGGTTTGAATTCTGGTGTCCCTGCTGAAGATCCGCTATGTAGAATTGATTGATTGATTGAATATTAACGTCGCACTGTTCAGCTACACGAGGGCTTTTGGCGACGGACCACGTAATTTTGAACCATGGTCAAGTGACGTAGACGACACCTGAGCTGGCACCTCCCTCTCCTAACTCCCACACCACACCAACGGGAGGACGTTTCAGCTCTCGACAGATTTAACGTGCATCGCTGCCCTACACGGCGGGTCTTGAATGGTATTGGGCTCGAACTCGTGGCAAGGCAAGCCACGGTCCGATACCTATACCACTCGGCTACCGCGGCCGTCCGCTATGTAGAAGGCTGAACCTCAAAGCAGATGTTTGAAGTAGATGATACTATATGTTGTTAATGGTGGAAATTTTGGGATATTGCGGTTCCAGCTCTGATTTCGTCCTCGTCACTTGATCGAAATGACGAGGTCGGCGATAGTCCCAGTGAAGCTTAATCAAATAATCATTCGATAATATATAGGTTTCATTTCCTAACCTATATCAATCATTTTCTGTTTTTTGCTTCTACTAGATTCCTCTACATATAACGGCTCCCACAAAGGCATATTTCGTGGTGCTCTTCCATCAAGAATTTCAGGAAGAACACATTTAAAATAAAACTTTTCTATGGTTTTGGAATAATTCCTTTCCAAAACTCTTCGTTTGCCTCTATACGCAGAGTTAACGAATCCTTTTGCACCATAAATACAGATCACACCATTTCCGTTGTGTAATAAATAACTGACCTTGTATTTGAAAGTAAAATTTATGATTTAATGGTAAATAGATTCCCCTTTCATTGGAAAATTTGAAACCTAGACTATTTTTTTTTTGTAATTAAAAATTCCAGCAGATTTGATTCAAATCTCGCAGAATAAGGGCATTTAATTTCTATGAGTCCATCATCACCAACCAATCCATCGGGTGAAGCACACAAAAAGGGTTTATCTTTGTCCACAAATAAGCCACATATTTTTACTTCAGTTGAATATTCCCTCTCATACTGCTTCCGAGCGATCTCCTCGTTTGCCAATCCATGTTTCATTGCTGCATAGCATAAGTCTCTACCATACACAATGCGCATCACAAGCTTCGAACACGGAGTAGATATTTTCCTGCAAGCAATTTCTTTGAAAAAAGAAGATGAGAGTCTCAACGATCTCTCATATCTCCATCGTTCAGAAGATGCTTGCCCCCTAGTTTCGCTCTCTAAATCATAGATATTTTGTACTTTTAATTTTGAAAGATGGGTTTCCATTAAATTATCGTATATCTGTACTGGCACATGTCTTTAGACATGTAGCGAACATTCATTACACTGAATTTTTCTTCGAATTATTCGAATCTAAGCCGCACTTTTTTTCCCGATACTTAGGCTACAAAAATTCTGGTGCAGCTTAGATTCGAAGACTGAAAAACGTTTTTAATGCTGGTAAAGTAAAGTAATTATTCACTTTTTATTAATTCACCTTTATTATATTTTTTATTTCGTTTAGTTAGTGATTGAATATAAATGTCATATTGATCAGCTACACGAGGGCTTTTGGTGACGGACCTCGTAACTTTGAACCATAGTCAAGTGACGAGGACGACACCTGAGCTTGCACCTCCCATCTCCTAACTACCACACCAATGAGAGGACGTCTTAGCTCTCATATTTAACGTTCATCGCTCCCCTACACGACAGAACTTCAGCGGTACTAGGCTCGAACTCATGACACGCCAGCCACGGGTACGTTACCTTGACCACTAGGGTATCGCAGCCACTTTTCATTCCGTAAATATATCATATATCGATAATATATTTTACACTATTTTTTTTTCACAAAAATGTGCTGAGAATTTGGGGTGCGGCTTAGAATCTGAACATAATTAATTGAAAAAATAAATTTCTGTTAATTAAATTAGAAAACAATATTTTGTGTTAATAATTGTTTCAATGGTTTATGGTAAAGTTTTACGTCAAATATAAAATCGATGGGAAAAAAATTTTTGTTAGCTAAAAAGAAAATAATATAATAATAATAATTGCATTACAATAATTAGATTAAAATTTTAATTTGTGAGCAAGGAGTAGTAATTTGTGTTCTTTAGAGTTAATTCACAACTTTCGATCAAGTATAAAGTAAGTATACTTTTATTCTTCGTTAAGTCATTTCGCAGAATTTAAATATTCTTACAGACATTCCTTCAATAACAGACAAAAAAAAAATCTAAGCTGTATAATTATAAACGATTTTTTTAAAGCACACATGCAGAAAATATTTAAAACTTTCCTAAATCGGAAAGTTCGTCAGATTTGAGATGTTAAATCTCTGTACATCATAAATCTTTTCCATTGTCCACTATTTGTAACAATTTGCAAGTTACCATAATTTCAGCTGGTGACTATATTTCAGAAAGATATCGCCAAAAATAAGTATTCGTAGCCAAGAATAAATTCGCTTTTCAAACGATGGTGGTGCCATCTGTTTGAGATAGTCCTAACTACGCCAAAAATAATTCAGAATGAACTTAAAATTTAAAAATAGTTAATTAAGAAAAACATAAAACTTAATTCTGGCTACACTAGTCCAAAGAGGGAAGCTTGCTTTCTTATATACTATTTAATTCTACTCTAAAAAAAATATTTTTTTCTGTTAAAATGTCTTGCGTTTCCACCTCCTATACTTTAACATAGAAAAGTCAAATTTCATTTTGCAAAAATGCTGAAAACTGTAATTTTCCAAAAAATCAAAAAACACTATCCTTTAAACAATTATTTTCTTTATATCTATAAAAATTTTTATTATTGGAGCTTTTTCCTGCCCACAAATGTCTTTGCCGTTTCATCCCTATCCTTTAACATTGACCGAAAACAGCCTTAAGATCATGAAACCAAATATGCTTTTACATATAGACATTTGATTCTGTATGATATTTACTTTCTAAAAGCAATAGAGAGAGAGAAATATTTGAAATTTTAATATAACCTTTTTCATTTCTCTATTTACCCTTAAATGAATAACTTGACAAATTGCTGTTCCCAATAATCTACATTAATGCAAAATTCAGTTAAAAAAAAAGGGTAATTTCAGTAAAAAAATTTCAAAATTATTTTTAATGGGTTAACTGTCCACAATCACTGATATTTTTATGTGACGTGTGTTGAAAGGGCAAATTTGGAGCACTTGTATATTATAATATCAACTAATTTCTTTAAATCATAAAAATGCCAAATGCTGCGATGTACAACCAATAGTGGAAACTGTTCATGATCATGTTTGAACACAGTAATTATATTGATATAATTTTTTTAAAAATTCAGATGTCTTTTAGCTTAGCGAAATTAATTGGAAGTTTATACGTATGTTCCAAATTTTGGAATGGTTATGAGTACTGATTTAGCATTTCTTAGACAAACTTTGAAGTAATTAATTTTATATTTGAAGTTAATATATTTTCAAACATCAAAAAAGCTTCAGAGCAAGAATTCTGAATCTATTTTCTTAATGTTGTTCCATTTTCAATTTTTTTTTAGTATAAATATAATTATGTATAAAAGGATACTTTAGATGCATAATCAGTGATAACGAAATAACATGTCAATGCATTAATCCAAATAAGTTTAAGTATGGATGAACTGAAGTATATTTAACACTATACATACAATAACTGGTAGAAATAGGTATGCATTAAGTGTTGGTATGCTCAGTGTAAAAAAATCAAATATTCCAATTAAAACAGAAGATAATGCTTTGTATATTATAGAGGAACAGATTGTAGGAATTTTGCAATTAGTGTGAAATTCAAAAAAAAAATCCTTTGTCAATTTTATTTTGATGTTGTATATACAATGTAAAGATTTATTAATAAAAACATTACTACATTGCCATTTTCTATGTGTATTTGGTTTTTTTTATTCAAAACTTCTTTCTATAAGTTGCATGATTTAAGTATTCTTTGTTTTATGTAAATTCAGAAAGTTGATTGTATAGATTTAAGATCTAAAATTTTAAAATTCTTAGGTTATTTCATTTAATCTGGATCAATACCACATATACAATTTCTCAAAAATACTATGAAAAGTTTTGTTGACAACCTACAAACATAATGCAGTCTCCTGTTTTTGCTTTCTAGTTCCAATGTCACATAGCTGGTTGTTTTTCTTGAAGATTTAATTAATTTTAAAGAACAGACAACTCGATTACTTGTTTGTTTACTATTAATTGCCTGTGGTGGTGTTTAACAATTTAAGTTTTTATGTCATAAACCTCTAATGAGAGAAATAAAGTGAGAAAATTTCAGAAATTCTGCATAATTTGACCTTTTTTTAGCTATTTAATCTGTGATTTAGGAGAGGATTTCCTTTAATTTTTTTTTACAGTATCATTTTATTTGTTTGGATTGATGATATTTAACTTTTTTTTGTAAATAAATTGAAAAAGCCATTTATAAGGTTTCAGATAATTTTATTAGATATTATCATTAAGATAAAAATTGAGATATAACAAGATATTATGCACGTTAAATATTGGCAGTTAGATCCTCTATTTGTCCTTATAGCACAGTGTTACATTCATAGAGTCTGCTTTATTTACTTATAGTGTATTTATTCATGTAATGTTAAAATTAAGTGTCAATAAATAATGTATATTAAAATGAGTATGATTATTGAATAAAACTATTCGATAAGAATTTTCTGCTTCATTATACGAGAAATTTTCAGGAAAACAATTTAATTTGTTCTACTATAAAATAATTTTATTAAAAAGCCTATTTCTTTAAGCATGTTTCTTAATTTTTTTTAAAAAAAGTCAAGTTCATTTCGTTCTGAATGTTGGAGACAGGCATTTCTAAAAAAATTCAAACCTTTTGAAGGGTAATAATTACAAAGGAAGTCAAACGATAAAACATATTAAATGTTTGCTTATAATTAGATTTCAGGTATCCCAAACCATTAAAATGATGTTAAAAACAATTTCCATTTCCATCACAGAAGAATTCCTAATTATTAATCAAAAACTTTCATTATTAACCAACTATTTTATACACACTGCTCTCAAAAAGTATAAATCTCTTGTTAAACATTAGAAACAAGTATGAAAATTTTTAAACAAAAATATATCCATGTCATTGACAAATCTTATTATAAATTCATTTCCAAAATTATATTTACTTGCATTTCATGTTTCTGAATATTCCATACTCTTCTATGAGAAATTATAGAGATAGTATTTCTAAAAACATTAACATTTCAAAATGGGACCATTTCATATCTAGATGTTTCTTATAAATTACACTATTTTATGAATTTATGTGGAGTGATACACTATGTACCAATAAGTAATTATACACATATGAGAAGTTTTTCAAAATTCAATGGTCTCAATTCTATACTGTAAATCATTTTGTGTAAATAAACATAATGAACTACATGAAAACAAAGGACTTATTATAAGGATGCTAAAAAATAATCTAGAACTATTAATAAATATATAAACAAACACTGCAAGAAGCTGCTGGCTTCGCACACTACCACCAAATGACAAATATACTAAACTGAAACAAAATTTATGCTAAAAAATTACGCGCGCGAAAAATACTTCATACCTAATTATTAAACAAAGATAATGCAAAAATATAATAAAAATAAATAAAATTTCAGAAATAAGCTTCACACAAAAGAAGTAAACATATCAAGCATACGAAATTTATACACTGATTCAAAACGTGGGGAAATGTTGGTATCCTCATCACGTGATTTCGAATTGGCGTTTCATTGTCGTGAATTAACTTCATTAAAACCATAACTGAACTTTTACTCATTCAGTCCATGCACGAAATACTGTAGAGATTATTTCTAGCACATTTGCTGGATAGTCAGATAGCAGTGGCGCACACAAGGGGGGTCCGGAGCCCCCAAAAAACCCCTTGATTTTTCCCCCGATTGATTATAATTCTGCGTACGTAAAATTTAATTAAGTATTTGAAAAAGATTAATTTTATTAATTAATGCTAATTATTTATTCAATAATTAGTTTTTTGCTGTGTTTCGTTCCTGAAAATCGACAAAATCAAAAGGAGCATGATACAAGAATGGTGAACTTTCGACCCCGGACCAGCCCCCTTGAAAAATTCCTGTGTGCGCTACTGTCAGAGAGAGAGCTTATTCGGTGAGCCTTTCTATTTCAGAGGCATACTCCTGCAAAATTCCTCTAGTGTTCTGGTGTTTCGACTTCACCTGCAGGCATGCATAATGTTTAGAGTATTTCTGGCCGATCCGAAGATCCAAAGCATTATAGAGGGAGTTCAAATTAAGCCACTCTGCATTGGGAAGAGTATGTGTAGAGTAATTAAACCATAAGATTTAAATTACCTCTATTATTACAAATTGAAACACAATGACACAAGATAAAAATTCAGATTAAGACAAGAAAATGCATGCAAAACAATTACAAAAAATATTTATAAATTTGATAAGACAAAAGAAAACAATTAAAATGACTGTAAAGCTAAATTCTACACAAATTTCCATGATGTATTCTCTCAAAGATATATCTCAATTTCTTTTATAATTTAAGTACAACATAAATGTAAGTGGTATAAAATCTACATATTCAGTTTTGACTGATAACAATTTCTCGGCTATTAAAATTTAATGCATATGTATAAGATTTTAAACCTAACATAACCAGGTCTCTCACTCACTTATATACAGCAATTAAAGCCATAATTGAAAAGATAATACTTTTCTAGTATGAGGGACACACAAAGTTAGCCTTATTATAGAAGAATACTTTCTATGTGAGTGGCAGGTTTAAATAGGATATTCTTAAAATTGATATAATAAATTCAACAGCTATGATACAATATATATATAAATCTAATGTAATACATATAATTAAATATTGTGCAGAAGGAAAAAAAATATCAATAAAATATATAACTTTTTAAGAATCCACCTATACTTATATTATAAACTAGCTGCATGGCTCGGTTTTGCACTGGCTTTCTCTTTCCCTCATGACCCCAGCAATTATGTGTGTGTTTGTACGCGCGCAACGTGAGTGATTTATAAAATTATTTCATTAAATTTCCCTTTTTCGAAATTTGTTCCACATATTTTCGATTTAAGACAGGTTTTCCCCCCTCCCTCTAGCTCGGCATAACACGGTTTTTTTTAGTGTAAAATTACTGTTTCCTCTTCCCCTGCCCCTCAGATAAAATATAGCTTCAAATTTCGATCTATGACTTTTAAAAACAATATTGCATTAGTTAAAAAATTATTAATGTGAAGCAATAAAAAGTAAACGATTCTTTAGTTAGCTTAAAAATGTCTCCGAAATGTATTTTTATCCAAAATAGACACAATATACTTTTTCAATTAACAAAAAATTAATTTAGTAATGAATTAATAGAAATACTTTTAAAAGATACACACACAGATATATATACATAAAAGTTATAAAAAAACAGTATGGGGGAAGCGTAGATATATATTACATGTACTGAAAAAAAACATTCAAAAAGAAAAAAAAACTAAATGATAAAAACATTTTGATATTTTATTTTAAAATTTCACACATAGTTTTCCTTCCACTGTCATAGTTACAAATTTTGTGTAATGAACGCTTTAAATAGTGTAAATAATTTATATCAGGAAGTGTAATACGTTAATATAACTTTTTGTTGTATTTATTTTATGTTAAAATTTTGCCACCACCTCTCCCTTTTATTATGAAATAAAAACAGTGATGACACTGATGAAGGGAATAAATTAAAAGCGAAAGCGCACTGAGGTATGGCGTAGACAAAACAGAAGGGATAAAAAAGATAGATGAATGCTGTCACAGGCTTTTTTGCAAATGGCAGAATTTTTTCCTACTATCTTGACAATTGTCGTTATATTTTGAAAACTTCTCACAATATCTTTATAAATTTTAGCCTATGTGTTATTCTGATGTATAAGCTATATTACTGTAAAGTTTCATTAAAATCCATTAAGTTGTTTTTGCGTAAAAGACCCACAAAGATACTCACAAACTTTCACATTTATAATATATTAGATTAAAGCGATTTTAATCTTAACCATTTGTTTACATTGATATATAACAATATAATTAAAACTATTACATTTATAGAAAGGGAATATAAGTTGATGAAAATATATTTTAAGAAATACAACTAAAAATTAGTATGTAGTAATTAGATGGTGAAAAAGAACAATGACTCATGATAGCATTGAAATTAAAATCAATTTTAATTTGTTGTACATACAAAAACATTCAAATTATTTAAACTTCTACAGATATAATGGGGAAATACGTGTGTATATATATATATATATTTGACAATGTCTTACTAAGGGTGACCCTCATTAAGAGTCTACGAAAAAGGTTCATAATAATTTCATTTTAAATATATCTGTGGTGATTATGTATATATATATTTTTAATTTTAATAGCAAAGAAAAAATTATTCTGTAACAGTAAACATTTTGATACTGAAAGAAAAACACACATAATAGAAGAAAAAAACACTAATTACATCTGAGTGTGCCTGGCAAATGTTCAGAGGAGGTTGACTAGCAAAAAGCATTTTCATTATTCAAAATTTATCTGCTGTTGTTTAATGATCCAACATGAAAGAACCGCAATGCCTTTAAAAGAAACTCCTATTTTAAATCAGGGGTGTCCAACCCAAATGACCTTGCGGGCCACTTCGGAAAAATATTATAATCTTGCAGGCCGCACATAAAAATATATACATTTACTTGTATATCAGATTTGGAAACAAAAAAAAACATTTATTGGAGTGAAAATTTAAAACAAAATGAATTATTTTTGTTTTCATTATTTTTCATGTATACAGACATAGGTAATATAATAATAAAATGATGAAATAATATTTAAAATATTACAGTGTTGCTATTTATTGAAAATTACGGAGTTCCTTTTGAATTAATCTTTCGTTACTCATTGTTGAAACATGATTATGCTGTCAGTCTCAAACGATTAAGTATATATTGCCTTTTATCTTAACAATCCTGAATATTTTTTTTAAACTTTAAGAAGACATATCTGACTGCCTCTTGCTTTTTGGGCACTTCAAACAGAAAAGGGAGGAGGAGAAATGAAAGTCGCACACACAGAGAATCATGTACCATCCATAGTAAATGATATGCATAATGCAATTTGGAATTTATTAAAAAAGTAATTTATTATAGTAAAATTAAACATAACTGTTTGGTAAAATATAAATCTATTTTAATCTAAAAGACGTTTCTATTATCAAAAAGGATTTATTTTAAAACAAGAACAGTTAAGAGGCCCTTAGACAGAAATCGAAACTCAAAAACGATGAAAGCGCCCTCTTCTGGGAGGGGGATTGGGTGTGTCCAAAGGAATGGCGAAGTACTCATATCGTACTGGTCGTAATGATCGAAGGTAAATAGTTCCTTCATAAAAGATGAATTTTATATGCCTTTTTTTTTTTTTTTTTTAATTTCCATTATTTTCTCGATTTTGAAATAAACATTTTTTTTTCATGCTACTATTCTTCCAAATTTTCTCTTACTTTATTCAACTTTCTGATGATTATGTTCTGACAACTGTCATGATGAAAGAAAATGACATCACTTTTAGAATCTTACCCTTTTTCACATTTAGGGATGGCCTCTGTTCGTTCCCAACTGTTTGAAACACTAAAACCCCTCTCCCCCCTTCTACTTTTCTTTCAAAACTAAAGATAAGGAGAGCTTCTGCATTCTTCTCGATTGGTGGTGTTCTAGTTTGACTTTTACAGTCTGTGACCCCTCTTTTATTGCTCTCTTCCCCCATCGTCCACGCTTTCGATGGACTAAAGACTCAAGATTCCAAGTTCAGAAAAGGTCATGAATACAAAGCTGTGCTCTCAAGTGTCATTCTCGCTGTCCGATCTTGACCTAGAACAGGGATGGCCAACCCAAATGACCTTGCAGGCCACTTCGGAAATATAAAGATTATATCTTTACATTAGATTTAGACCCATTACAAACATTTATTGGAGTAAAAAATTTTTTTAAAAAATGGAATGAATTATTATTGATATCATTATTTTTCATCTATACAAGCATAGATAATTTAATAATAATGCAATGAATCAATGATCTTTTTTTCACACAAACTATCGAAGTCTAGGCCTATTGAGATTAAATGCAATCACATTACGTATCCTGAGTTTGTTTTTGTATCCACTCACATTGAAAAATATATTTCACTTAAACATAATTTTCTGAATGGCATTAAAATGTTTATAGCTGTGTGAGATGCACTGTGAATTTTGCGTGAGATAGTTTGTAATATAAAATTTAGGAGAAGTTCTTGTTTAAATTTAGATTTCAACATCGAATGCGTTGATACGCCGATAAGTTCTTTCCTCTCCTTCATTTTACGTGTTTTTTTTTCCACAAATGGAAAAAAGATGCATTTTCCATTAGAAAACTATTTAGTTTTGCTAGATATTGTGCTGACAAGTATAAAATTATCTCGTGGAACCCAAGGTAGTAAAAACAATAGAATATTCAAAATCTAATAGGAAGTATATACATACAAAGATAAAATGTGTGTTTTAATATTCTTCTGCTATATTATAATAAAATTAAAAGGTGTTGCAAAATAAAGTTATTATATATAAATAAAATTCAGTTTTAATGAATAAGATGCGCTTTAAATACTTGAAATTATACAAATTTCATAAAGAACGCGAGTTCATTTTGCATATATATTTATAAGTTTCTTTTCATTTTTTTTATTGTGACTCGTGGAACCCCAGGGTTCTGAGGAGCACAGTTTGAATTGAGGAACCCTACGAACTATAAGGCATTTGGGGGGAGCCCCATTCCATTATTAGAAAAATATATCCTGAAACAATTTTTAAATTTAATTAACTTGTTATTGGTACTTTATAGATTGTAAAAAGTATTGTATTTGTTAAAAGAAAAATTCATACTATTTTAATATAATTCACGCATTAATAATAAACTATGCTCCAGATGTCACCTACCCATGTATTATACTTAGTAATTGGGATATGTTTGCATTTTTTTTCACTCAATCGCAAATTATTTGCAATTGAGAGTCTATGCAAATTTATTTGCAGTCGCATTTTATATTTTGTGTCTAATTTGTTTTCACACCTTCATTTTGTTTCCCCATACATTGAGAAACACATTGTTCTGATTGGTATTAAAACTTTTAGAGCTGTGTAAAAAATTTTGTACATTCTGCATGTATTTATAACATGAAACTAAGGCGCCATTTTTGCTTAATTTTAGAGATTTTAACGTAAAATCTGTTGAAATGCCAATAAAGTTGTTTCCTCTTCTTCATTGGCAAAATTTCTCATTTATCTCTTTTATTATATTATAATAAAAGTTCAAAAACCCCAATTTTGATAAAATAATAATAATAAACTAAAGGGTAAGTGGCCCACACCTCTTCCCTCAACCTCTCGAGATTATTTGTGGCTAGATGGCTATTTAGAGTCCTATCATGCTGTAAAGGCACTATACATTTACAACTATCCAGGTTTTGGCCGGTAATTGAACCCAGGCCCTATGGTACAGCAGTTGACGTCACTAACCACAATACCGTATAGGCAGCAACAATTTTACAAAAAAGCATCAAAGCCTAGATTTTTTTATAAAAAATTATAATACATTTATACATAATTCAGTAAAATTGAGAAATTGTTTAATAAAATAAATGTTTATATTTGTTGCGTTAGTTAGGTGATTATGAATAAGCAAAATTTCAGGTCAAATATTAAAAAATAAAATTGTATCAATACATAAAGCCCATTGCTATATTAATTGAAACTGAACTAATAAGTAATTACAATCTGTGTTTCTGAAATCTTGTTTATACTTGTAAAATTAGAAAAATAAAAGACATCTTATGAACGTATTTCCCCCTAATTTTCCGACAATATTTTTAGTTATTTTTGTAAAACTTTTTGGGGGCAATGTTTTTTAGAATATTTGTTATATTGTATGCTGTATGCTATATATTACAGAAAAATATAAGGGGACTGAAAAGAAAACAATTTTTTTGAAAGGAATAGCTACTGATAAAAGTTTGGAAACCCCTGATCTAGAGTTTCTCAATAATACAAACAAACAAATAGCAAGAAAATAATACGAACAAAAGACCCATGATGTAGAGCAGTGGTGTTCAACCCAAATGCCCTTGCAGGCCACTTCGGAAAAATATTATAATCTCATGGGCCGCACATAAAAATATGTACCTTTATATCAGATTTGGAAACAAAAAACCATTTATTGGAGTGAAAATTTAAAACAGAATGATTTATAATTGTTTTCATTATTTTTCATGTATACAGACTTAGATAATATAATAATGTTATACATAATATATTAATACAATGACCCAATAATGTTTAAAATATTACAGTTGGCATTTTCTTGAAAATTACAGAGTTTCTTTTGAATTGATCTTTCGTAACTCATTGTTGAAATTTGATTGTGCTGTCATTCTCAAACAATTAAGTATGCATTGCCTTTTATCATAACCGTCCTGAATAATTTTTTAAACTTTAAAAAACATCTCTGACTGCCTCTCTTGCTTTTGGGACACTGCAAACAGAAAAAAAGGAGGAGAAATGAAAGTTGCACACACAAAAAATCATGTACCATCCATAGTAAGGGATATGCATAATGCAATTCGGAATTTATTAAAAAAAAAAGTAATTTATTATAGTAAAATCAAACTTAACTGTTTGATAAAATATAAATCTATTTTAATCTAAAGGAAATTTCTATTATAAAAAAGGATTTTAAAACAAGAACATTTAACAGGTGAATACATTGTGAATTTAAATATGAAAAAAATTTCCCCTTAAATAAATTTCAAAATGAAAAAACTTTAAAAACCTCAAATTTAAAAAATTTTTATAAAGAGTTGGTGGGTCGCAGCTTAAGTACTGGCGGGCCACTATGCCGGGTGTTGGACACCCCTGATGTAGAGGGTTCGATAGATGTTAAGTTTGTAAAGGCTCAGTCTTGTTGGCAGGATGGGGAAAAAAAGGGGAAAACTCAGGTGACGTCCTCGTCATTTATCCTTGATGAAGAATAAAATGTATGTGCATACAAAACGAATGCATTACGTTTTCCTTTTCTCTGAGAAATTTTCTCTTACCCTCTTGATGTCAGAACACTTCCTGATGATTTCTATACTTATGTCATTAAATTTTTTTTCTTTTTGTCTTTCGCTTCTTTCCTTCCTCAAAAGAGAAACTCAAATTTGCTTTATAAGTACAAAAACAAATAAAAACATCACGATTATTAGTATTATTTTTGAAAAAGAATGCGTCAAAGAGAAAAGTGTTGTGGATTAAGCAATGGTACAAGAGAATGTATTCATATATTTAGAATAATCAGTACCAAAAATCTTTAAGCATTTCGCAGTCAACAAATAATTTTAACTAAAATTAACGAGCCAAAAAGAGAGGAGGAAAATCAGAATTTCACGGATCCTTCCAACCTCCTGAGATGTCAAACATTAAAATTGTGGAATGACTTGCCTGTGCATTAAATATTATATTTAAAGCACAGTTTCCAGAGTGGGGGGCGAGGACCCTGTTCCACGTGTCACTCCACAGTATGTAATAAAAGTGTTTACGTAAAAAAACTGTTACACTTATGTTACAATATTTAAAAAATATATATGGCAGTTTTTAATTGCTTGGCTAAATTTTGAAAATTTTAAGGGTACCAGTATATTATATACTTTCAAAAAACCAATTTTTTAATTTTGCATTTATATTAGATATGAAACTTTACATGAAGATGTAACTAAAACAGAATATAAAAAACAGATAAAATAAAAACAAAAATTCTTTTTCATGATTCCATTACATATTTTCAAGAGGCGAAGTATTTACAAATATATTTACATTACCTAGCTAGCAATAGTTTTTAAAAGAGTTGATATTCAGGTATCTGAAACTTGGCAAAACACACGATTCTCAATTTTGGAAGTTTGTAAGAAAAGAATGTGAAAACTGATTCCCTTTATCCTGACGATTCAAGAGGTATTTAATAAATATTAATTGTTCATTTTAGTGATTAACAAAATATAATTTCTCTAGTATATAAAATAATATTTAAGAAATATAGAATAAAAAAAACAGAATAACTTATTTTAAAAAATGTATTAGCAGTAATTTTCAAGTGCAAACTCAAAGAATGCACTGCACTTCCAAAGAATTGAGCAAATGTAAATAGTTTCTTGAATACGCTATGGATTCTTAGAAAACTAGCCCCATTTGGAAAAGAAGATAAAAAGAAAACCTGTTACACAGTCCCCACTGAAGAGTCAAAAATTACCATTCATCAATGGAACATACGAGGAAATTTCATGTATCCTTCCGCAAGAAGGCGGAGTTACAAGTTTACTTCCCCCTTACCAAATATGCAATGCTGATTTAATAATTACATGCAAAAAAATTAATTTAAAGTTCAAAGTATGCACGTTTGAAAGAGCATAAAAAAAGGAATTTTTTTTTTTTTTTTTTTTTTTTTATCCGATAATTTAAAATATTTTTATGATCATTTTAATGCACTACATATGAATTTTCAGATCTTTAAATAATACTTAAAAATACTTAGATTTTTTAAAAAAATCGAAATAATGGAAGAATTTTTTTTTTTTTTTTAGATGCATTTTATTCCATGCAATTGAAAGCAATATCCTAGATGTAAATATAGGAGAAAGAAACTCCATAGGATTAACATTACACTCGAGATTTCGTGGTGGCATATCAACGGGGCTCTTAACGGGTAAATACATTGTAGACCTTTAAATAAATTTCAAAATTAAAAACTTTAAAGACCTGATATTTAAAATTTTTTAAAAAGAGTTGGCGGGCCGCAACTTACGTACTGGAGGGCCGCATGTTGGACACCCGTTTTAAATGATAAAAATCAAACTGTCTTAACAGATTTAAATTAAACACAAGTGGTTAACAAAAACTACTTTATAGTCAGAACATTTGTAACCATTTTTTTCTTTTTTTAACTAACAATTACAAAAATTTAAACTGCTTGATAGAAGTAAGATTCTCATTCGCCACCGATTTTTACTCAAAGAAATATTGCTATAATACTTATTAAATACATATTTTCTACATTAAATTAACAGTTAATTCACTTAAATTTATCAAGGTAAAATAATCATTTTCTCTACAATATGTTCATAGTGTACATATGAATAAATTAACTTTAAAAAGTTTTTTGAATATGAAAAGCAAGGAATAATTTGTTCAGTAACTGTAAATTATCTTTTTGATACAGAAAAAATAATCAGCATAATTGTGCACTTAATAAAAGAAGAATACCTAATTCTCATTGGAGTCTGTTTGAGAAATGTTCTTAGGTTGACCATGTATCTTCTTTTGTTCTTTCATGATTCTACAATAAAAAACAGGAATGGCATGAGAACAATTTCATACTTTATTTAATATAAATTATGTGCCTTAATAGATTTAAAATAAAGAATGTATTACAAGTTGTTAAGAAAACTGCTTTTTAGTCAAATCCTTGATACCATATTTTTAAAACTAACAATTACAAAAACATAACACTTGCTTGCTAGAAGATTCTGTTTATAAACATTGATTTTAAAAACTAAACTTGAAACATCCGGCTAACTAACAGTTTCATGGCAAACAACTGAATAAAAAGAACTGTTCTAAAATGGTGTGTATTGACTTAACACCAAACTAAGTAGTGCTTTCTATTTGCTAATTTTTACTATACCTGACCAAAAACAATACAGGGGGGTTATCCAATTGCTCATTTCTTTAAAAATAAATTAGATGTAGGAGCTATGTATTGTTTATTCAACAGTGAAAAAGAAAAGACATTTAACTTAAATATTAAATGTATCATGACTAATGATTTGACAATTGGCCTTGCTTTTTAATAAGTGTTAGGAGAGAGATGTTATTAAACATTATCTTTATAAATGGCATCTTTATGCTTAGAAGAAACAGCTAAGCAATCTTGCTTGTAGTTTCAGAATGAGAAATAAAATTTAACTTTTCTTTTGTAGTTCTTTTAGAACAAATAAAATTCAATAATGTTTTAAAAATTCGTTAAAACTTTTTCTGATCAATTCATTTACACATTATTGAATTTTATTTTTCAGAATGAGAAATAAAATTTAACTTTTCTTTTGTAGTTCTTTTAGAACAAATAAAATTCAATAATGTTTTAAAAATTCGTTAAAACTTTCTGATCAATTCGCAAATATAAAGCCTGTTTTAATTCTCTCTCTCTCAATATTGTGATCATAACTATTGTAATAAGAGTTTAACTTATGGAGTACATCAATTTCCTCATGTCTGTTCTAATACAAATATGAATTGTAAATCTTTTCACAAATTAAAACACCAACCACTTTAAATGCGAATTAAATCATATCAATAGTTCAATCTATAATTTATTGGAAGAAAAAAAAAGAAAAAAAAATATTTTTGGTGAGCGAGTACAGAATTATAACTGGCACTCCACCCAGTTTTTATCCTCCAACATATTATTGACGCTGTAATTATAGATTACAAATTCCAGAAGGAGATATTTGCGTAAAGGGGATAAATTTGTCTAGTGAAATATTAGCCAAAAGGGATCTATTTTCATTAAATTTATATCTAGAGAGATGGCAGAAGTGTGTTTAGACTATGTTCAATGCTACTGCAGGTGTATAAAACAAATATATAAAACATGGATATTCGTGTGTGTGAGCACTCTTTAAACATATTTATTAATTGTTTAAGATACTCCATACTTCGAACTCTTTCTAGTTCTAATGAAATTGTTGAATGTTAAGACTACACATTACCCTAAAAATGACAAATTTATTAAAAAAATTTTTTTTTTTTTTTTGCATTTTCCTGTAGCCCATACGATTGGGAATCTTGGCCCCAAATTTCAGATCTAATAACCAATTAGTTTATAAGATATTTGAAGTTTTCTGAGTATTGTCAGTCACTAAATTTGACAGCTGAGGGGATGTGGTTAGTTTTGGTTTCATTTTAAAGCATTTTTCCATTTTTAAATTTAATTACTAATATTTTTAAAGAAAATCGATACTTGCAGAGAAGTGTTATTAACTTCAACTTTCACTGTACTGAAATTTAGTTCATATAATTTTTATTCTATCTTCGGATAAGAGCTTTTAATTTAATTATTTACACAAGATAGTGTATTTATACAATTTTGAGTGTTGGAGTAGGGAAGACAAAATGGGTGACTACCCTCACCCAAATAATAATATGGAAGTAAAAAATGGAAACGCAAATTTTTCATTCAAATCGGTGGTGAAAAATATAGGTGTATAAGTCAGAAATATAGGTGTAAATATAGGTCAAATAAATATAGGTGTATTCTCACAGATATAGAATTATTGACCAAGTTTGCGGAAAGACAAAATTTAAACACGAGTCCAAATATTACAATTTTCTTAAAATCAGTAAATGGCTTTCAGAATGGTAATCCACTTAAACTAAAAGAAAGTATAATGAAAGAGTTCACAATTTAAAAAAATATTCTAAGTATCAGCAAAACAAGAAACAGTGAGATAATTAAAACAAATAATTGCGAGACCGCCAAAGAAGCTTTAAAAATTAAAGAAATTAATGGTGTAAAAATAAGCACAAGATTGTCCTTTACTGGCCTAACCAGTAGTTATATATTGCAGGGAATAGACACAGAATATACAATAGACGACATAAAATCGGAATTAGAAAATTACAATTACACAATTTGATATCCAAAGCTTTACCAAAAAAACAGAATCTGGATTTAAACCGATCAAAACAGTTAAAGTTACCCAAATTGGATGAAGTAATTCCGAAAGAGTTCCAATTGGATTTGAAATTATTAAAACTACTTTCTATGAAAAACCTAGGTAATGCACAAACTGTTGGAAATTTGGACACATTCAAAAATTTTGTAGAAGCTCAATAAAATGCCGAATTTGTTCACTGAACCACTATGAAAACGATTGCAAAGAAATAAAAATTAAAAAATGTAGCTCTTGTGGAGAGGGGCATGAAGCTAATGATAAAAATTGTAAAAGATATCAAGAAGAAATTGAAATCTTAAAAATTAAAGTGCAGCAACAAAGCTCGAGAAACGAAGCAGTTGAGAAATTCCAAAGGGAAAAAAAATATCATACTCGGCCAAAACTTATAATGATCAAACAGAGAAGATAGAAAATCTTGAAAAATGTTTGTGAAATTAGAGTTGAAATTTGAAGAAAACAATAACATATTCGAAAAGAAATTAGAACAAATAGTACAACGCTTCACGACTGAAATGAATACCGTGGTAGCACAAATAAATTTAAGATTTTCTTCCCTAATGAATACCATGGAATCCACCCTAAAAAAAGTTGCATCCAATATAACAATTCAAAAAGATGATGATTGTCTAATAAATAGAAAACAGAATGAAAAAGCAAAAAGATTCAAGAAAATATCAGAACAGAGAGGAAATATATTAGATAATGTAGTAGAAAAAAATAAAGGAACTTAAATAAATAATCAAACTTTCTTTTATTCTCGCTAAAAACTCAATATTAATCTACTTTCTTTTTTCGAATTTTTAAACTAATTCGTAGTATCGCAATTTTTTTTCCCGTTTTAAATCATGAACAGTCCAATGGAATGCACGTGGAATTAAAAACAAAAGGTCAGATATTCTTTTCGCGCCAATTTTTCAAAAAGCAAGTATTTTAATAATTCAAGAAACCTGGTTACATCCAAATGATATATTCACAATTCCCAATAAGAATATATTCAGAATTGATAGAGAAATCAAACGAGGAGGGTTAATGATAGTTTTAAATAAAGATATTAGCACAATAAAAATATCCTCAGAAAATTAGTGAAGACTTAGAAATTTTAATAGTCAAGAGTCTAGAAAGATTTAGTTCCTATCACAATTTTTAATATATACATCCCACCGGGTAAATTTAAAGGCATCAATTTATCTAAAGTAGCATCATATATTGATAATCACAGTTTGATAATGGGAGATTTCAACGCATCTCATGAAATATGGGGATCAAAAAATTCCAGTGCTTCTAGAAAAAAGATTTTTGACTGGATCATTGAAAATGACTTAATATTATTAAACGATAAAAGTCCAACTTATCTCCATTCATCGGAAATTTTTACATCTCTCTCTCTATAGATCTTACTTTAGCATCTATAGATTTAAATTATGATTTATCCTGGTCCACAAATACCGATAATTTTGGAAGTGACCACTTCCCTATAATTATTAATTACAAAAGAACAAACAGCTCAGTAACTAATAATTTTAAACAAAAAACAAATTGGAACAAATTTATCAATATTATTCAACAAAATATAAATTTAAATGAAAACATAAATATAGATATTATAAAAGAAATTAAAAAAGCTCAAATCTTATCTCAAAAAACAGAAAAAAAAACAGATCAGTTCAAGAGCTCCATGGTGGACAGCAGCATGCGGGCATTTAAGAGCAAAAAAAAGAAAACTCCTTAATAAAGCAAGGAAAAACTTTAAAGAAGAAGACTGGATAAAATATAAAGAAGTAAGGGCAAAACTTATGCGAACAATCAAAGCCTGTAAAGAAAATTTGGTAAAATCCTAGGACCCACTGCTGTTTTTGGCGCCAAATTGAAGGTTTTCAAAAAGGCGTCAATGACGAAAAACTCTTGGGAAGCGTATGTGTCAGCGGGGGGGAAGGGGGATGAAATGGGCGAAGAGCAACGATTGGTTTCTGAAAGTGGGGGGAGGGTATGAAAAGTTAAAAAATCATGAAATTAACGGTGATTCATGAATGACTTCCATTGAAAACCGTCGATAGTAAATGTTTTACATTAAAAAAAAAAAGGAAAAAAATATGCCTTTTGCAAAAATAAAAAAAGGAAAAAAATGCAATTAATCATTTTGAAAGAGATTTAAACGGAGAAATCAATGAAATTCACAGAAACGTACGGCTGCCCCGTTTCATTAGAGAAAAAATTTGGTACACAACAGTAACGAGGCATTATTATGAAATGTGTGCAGCTTTAGGTTAAGTTATTAGTAATATTTTTCAGTTAATTAAGATTTGTGACAGAATAAACAAAACACTAATTTTACACTTATATATAAACACTAATTTCTCTTATAAAACAAAATATCTTTTTTACAAATAATCAAGGATGTTGGCATACATGCGTCAGTTTCTTATATCGTGTTCTCAAGACTCAACAGAAAAAAAATTCAATGACAAGAATAAAGTTATTGATTGATTTGTCGAATCCGGCACTTATCGCGCCAAGTGT
The DNA here is from genome assembly GCA_019973935.1 of Trichonephila clavipes. NCBI lineage: Eukaryota > Metazoa > Arthropoda > Arachnida > Araneae > Nephilidae > Trichonephila > Trichonephila clavipes. The sequence continues at coordinate 82,849 of BMAU01018728.1, forward strand.
TTTCTCGCCAAATCGATAAATGCGCCAAATCTAGTAATCCTTCTGAATTCGTTTTTCAGTGAAGTCGCTTTTTTTTTTTGGCGAAATGCGGCGCATGCGCAGTAGATATTTTTAATTTTAACAGTTTTAACGAAGTTAGCGCATTTGTAATTTTTTTTTTATTTTAACAGTTTAATTCTCCAACGGTCTCTCTCGCGCATGAGCAGAAAGCTTTTTTTTCTTCAAAAAATCCGTTACACAGCAAACGGTTATTTCTTTCGCTCCGGTTGGGTCAGCTGTTCGGCTTCGTTTTCTTCGATTTGGGAATTACTTTTTACAGGTAATTTTTTTCTTTCTTTCTCCTCATAAATTACAACAGATTACCATGATGTCCAGCGATGTGTGTGTGTGTGCTGTTAGAATTAATTTAAATGAATGCATGCAGAAGTATGATGAGTATTCTGAAAGGTTTTTTGCTTTGTTGCCTGAAAGAAAGCGGTTTTAGAATGGTGTATGCGTCTTCATATGTTTGCCCGAAATGTGGGAAACCTATGGAATTGAGAGAAAGAACAGGCAAAAGTGTGAATGATGGTTTTGAATGGATGTGTAGAAATCAGTCTAGTGTGAAAGAGGAGAATCATTATGTTTCTCGGAGTGTAAGGAAAGGGTCTTGGTTTCAACTGAGCAACATGGATATGTGTACGGTTTTGTTAGTGATGCGTAAATGGTTCGGAAGGTGCCCTCAGAAATATGCGGTCGCAGACTTGGGTGTTGGTTCACACACGGCACAGGACGTCCCGCCGGAGCACGAAATAATTCCGCAAGATGCTCAGCCGGGGACATCCTCTTCATAAACATCGTTATTTACGGTAAGTCAATAAATTTTCATTTTTAAATGCTTCATTTTTGCAGCGATTTTCAGTTTCTAAACATTAAAATGCTGTTTTTTAATGGTTTTCCTTCCGAAATCTTGAATTTCGCGTTGCGTGTTGTGGTAGGGTTGCAACTCCAAAACACAACACGCAAAAACACGCCAAATTGGCGATTTTTCAAAATTTGGCGAAGTGCCGGATTCGACAATTTCACCAAGTAAAAGTTCAAAAACCGGGGGTGGGTTAAAATAGGAGCCAACCAAAAGTTTCAAAAACTTGCATTAAAACTTTGAAAAACTGAGTTGAATTTCGATGTTTTCCCATAGATTAACATTATACCGGAAGTTCCAGTGGACACAGCACTCAATGTTTTTGTTTACAAACTAGAACTTGTCCATCCTCGTAAAAGTGATAATGAAATGTGACCTTCGACCCCACTCACTCGGTGTTGCCAAACCACGCTATAAATAAATGAAATAGGTAATTGCTACTTGCCAGGTACTTGCTACTAAGGCTCCTAAAAATCAAGCTGATGAATCAACTAACTACTTTTCCCCCTCCCGGCAGTTGCGCTTTAACACTAGTGTCTGCATCGCGCGAAAAGTGGACAAATCTATTTTAGAGCTAGGGAGGTAAAGAGGAATTCGCACTTTGAAAGAGGGAAAAATTTCTCAGTTAAAGGGAAGAACTTCTCAGTTATAGAGAATTAATCCCTGAAGAAATCTGAGAAAAGTATCCATGTTTACTTAAAAAGCATTCCGAGCAACGTTTTTGCAATCATTTCTCCGTGCAAGCATTTGTAAAAAGTCAGGAACTGATGGACATACAATGAAATTTAAATTAAAGGAAATAAATGATTTTGCAACACATTAAAGAAATTTAATTTTTGTTAGAAATGAATAATGTGGTTCAAAATAAAGAGTCGCAATAATCGTAAGGTTGAGAAAAACCATTTGGAATAATATGTCCATTTCTTTTAAAATTTTACTTTTATGTATGATAAAATGAATGGGAAAAGTAATCGTACATTTTCTTTAACAAAATTTTAATGCAATAATGGTTAGAGGATAAATTGTTTTATTAGATGCTTTTGTGTTTTCTGTTTCCTTACAAAGTATAACAGCATTTTTAATCATGTGTATCAAGCAAACATTTCTGGTGATGAGGAAAAAATATTTGTTTATGAAAATGTTTGTGTGAGTTTTTTAATTAATAAAAAATATATTCAAATATGAACACACACATTTTAATAGCAATAGCTTTTTATAGAGTAGAAGTATATTATTGTACTTTTATATATATATATATATAAATTAATAAAATATTTCAATTGTCAATGTATGAGAATATTTCCTATATTGACAAATAACTCATACAAAATGAAATTCTTCAAAAAAGACAACTTGTACACACATTACAGTACATAATAAGACAATACGGGTAAATTTTTAGTTGTATTACATTAGTTTTTCCCTAAAAATAAGTTTCTTTCTAAAAAGTGAGAATAATTGTCATCATCAAATGTTCTTTTTTATCCTTTTTGAAAAAAAAAAGAAATGATAATTATCAATATTACATATATGTAGACTAAACACTAAATCAAATTCAAAAACTATAAAATATTTCTTAATTATACATAAATGGTTCTTAATTATTTAACCTTGTTCAAATTCCAAAATTTTTAACTCTATACAAATTTTGATTACATATATATTTAAAAATAAAATGCCATTTTAATTTTCAATATTTTATAATTACTACTTTTAAAAATTTTAATTGTTAGTTCTGTTAATGAACAGCGCCCTCTAGCGGCTTGTAAAATAAAACGTCAGTGTATATATGTGTAACACTCACTCCGAGAGGTAGTGTACGGAGTAGAGAAAAATTAAAAGAAATTAAAAAGACCACAGTCCACTGCTAGTGTTGTTTATTGTGTAGAGTCAAAACATGGTCCGTCGAGCCGGAGGAAAACGATCATATGGATATGTGAATTTGTGAAACCGTGGATTATCAAAGTTCACAGTGAAAAAGAAAAAAAATAAGTGATGTCCAAAGTGTGAATAGAGACCGATTGCGAAACCGAAACTTTAGCGATAGGCGTGAAACAGCGATCTGAGGAGGTAGGTGCAATTAATTGATCCTTCTATTAGTGTCCTTAATTCATAAATATGTCTTTAAATAAATTAGGGAAAGACGAGTTAAAAATCGTTGCGGAAGAGTTAAATTTAACTGTACCAGAAGGAGCAAAAATCGCTGGCTTAAAAAGTGTAATTGTAAATAGTGACGTTTACAAAAATGATAAAGAGTTAGTTCAATCTGCAATCGATTATGCTTTGGCGGAAATTAAAAATAAGAGATTGGATAGTGAAACTAAATTAGAATTTGAACGAATTAAATTAGCGCAATTGCAAAAACAATTAGAGCTTGCAAATATCCAGAAGAATTTAATTGAAAATTCCGATATTCACACACACACACACACAAAATCCGAGTGTTCTTGAAACTGCCGCCAATATTAATGTTGAGACTTTGTTAAAGTCCGTGAAAACTTTAACAATACCCGTACCTTCAAGAGTGTAGTCATATAATTTATTTTTCCAGTCGCTTGAAAAAGCATTCAAAATAAGAGGTTCCCGAACGATTTAAAGGCGAAATTCTTTTAAATATTCTAGGTGAAAGAGTTAATAATTTACTAGTTCATGTTTCCGAAGAAGAATTAAATAATTTTATAGTAAGCTTAAAGATGTAGTATTAAAAGAATTTTCCCCCACACCACAAGAATGCTATAATAGATTTCAGAAAGCGCAAAAAATAAGTTCAGAGAGTTATGTACAATTTGCATCACGATTATGCGCGACATTTGAGTATTATTGTCAGCTGCGCAGTGTGAATGATTTTAAATCATTGTGTGAGTTAATTGTATCGGATAAAATAATGAACACACTCGACAGAGAATTAATGTCTTACATGAGTATAAAACAGGGAGAGAAATATTTTAAACCACAAGAGTTAGGGCGTGAGTGCGATATATATTTGTCATCGAAAGGCAAAATTAAGAATGAGATATTTTCTAAGCCCTTTTGTGAAAATGCCAAGCGTTTTAGTTATAATAAACAAAACAAATTTAATGCTAAAATACCGCGAGATGCATCGAATGTATTTTTTTCCGAGTTAAAAAATGATAAATGTGTATTGTGTAAAAATAATGTCCATGCTTTACAATTTTGCCCACAATTTAAAATGTTTTCTGTAAACGAAAGAGTAGAATTTGTTAAAAATAATAGACTTTGTTTTAAATGTTTTTCACCTCAATGCAGCGTTAGAAGATGCCGATCCAAAAATTGTTTCTGCTCTAAACCGCATAACAAATTATTACATTACCCCAGAGAAATGAAAGGGAATTCTTTCTTCCCCCTGGAGACGATGACAGAGGTTAACCAGGATGAGCCACAATTCGCCTTGAGTGTAAATGCTGAATCTTTCGTTCCGAAAGTAGACAAAACACAGATCGTGGCAACCGCATGTTTTAAAAACAAATGCCTTTTGAGTACTGCTTTAATTCTATAGTGAAAGATAAATATTCAGAATGGCAGACATTTAGGGCCTTGTTAGACTCGGGAAGTGAAACATGTCTAATTTCGAATGAGTACGCGAATAAATTACGACTTAAGACCGAAAGAATAAATACATTAATCTCGTGTTTAAATGATGCTTCTATGGTAGTAAATGGGTGTGTTAAAGTGGCGATTTCTAATCAAAATAAATCTTTCGAAAGGGAATTGGATATGCTCGTAGTTAAAAAAAAATCACTGATTTTATTCCGCAGAAAGCGTTAGAGATAAATTCTGATTTTTCTAATTTTGTGGAATTAGCGGATTCTAAATTTAATATTCCCTGCAAAATTGATTTATTATTAGGTGCAAATATATTTTATGAGTTATTGAAACCGGAAAGAATTAAAATAAAAGATTCGCAATTACTGTTAGTCAACAGCGTATTTGGTTATATAGTAACGGGTAATTTAGATTCAATAAATGAAACTAAGGTTCACTGCGGTTTGATTCGTGATGAGGATTTGAATAAAAATTTAGAAAAATTTTGGAAATTAGAGGAGTAGAGGAACCAATAGTTAAAAATAAAGAAAGGCTAATTTGTGAGGAACATTACGCGAATACTCATTTTAGAACTAACGAAGGTAAATATGTAGTATCTATGCCCTTAAAAAAGGAACCCTCGTGTTTAGGTAATTCGAAAGACATAGCCCTCAAACGACTTGGATCGCTGTGGAATCACTTAGCTAGAGATGATAATTACTTAAATTTAGATCGTGAATTTTTAAGAGATTATGAAAGACTGGGTCACATGAAGGAAGTGACTAACGAAACTGAACCAGATATCACATATTACGCTACCCATCATGGAATTTATCGTCCAGAAAAGTCCACAACAAAACTTAGAGTTGTCTTTAACTGTTCTTCGTTAATTGATAATGGAACATCTTTAAATGACATTCAATATAATGGAGGAGTGATACAAGAGGACTTATATGCGCAAATGCTCAGGTTCAGAACTTACACGTATGCATTTACAGCAGACATTAAAATGATGTATCGAACTATATTAATTAACCCTAAACAGCGTAATCTGCAGAGAATCGTTTGGTGTGAAAGTGAACATGAATCACCCAAAATTTACAAACTTTCAACTGTTACCTATGGCACTGTAAGTGCTCCCTACTTAGCACAGATAACTTTAACCCAATTGTCGATGGATGAAGAGGCTAACTTCCCTATAGCAGCTTCCGTTTTACGGAACAACTTGTATATGGACGATGTCCTTTGTGGTGCTGCAACGTTAGAGAGGAGGCAATTGTTCTCAGACAACAATTAAAAGGAATTTTGAAAAGTGCTGGAATGGAGTTGCATAAACTTTGCGCCAATCACGAGAAATTGTCACCAGGTCCCGAACAGAATTACAATTTTGCAACTTTAACAGAGACGAAAACGTTAGAGTGTCGTGGAAACCGAACCTAGATTGCTTTTTGATTAAAGTGAAAGTCTGTTTGGACAGTTCTTATACTAAAAGAGACGTCTTGTCTACTATTGCCAAGATCTTTGATCCTGTTGGACTGATGGCACCAGTAATTTCCAAAGCAAAGATTTTCCTCCAGCGTTTGTGGAGAAGCAAATTGAATGGAATGACCTTCTGCCAGCTGAAGAATATCGAGAATGGCAACAATTCCAAGTATCTTTAGAGAATATTAACAATATAGAGATACCAAGGCGTATTCTTGTCGCTTTTCCAGAAGTTATTGAGATCCATGGCTTTGCTGATGCCTCAGAGCGGTGCTACGGTGCAGCAGTTTACTGCAAATCTAAAAATTTGAAGAGTGAAACTTTAGTTCGGTTAATCACAAGCAAATCGAGAGTAGCGCCTATTAAAAGCCTGACAATTCCCAGACTTGAATTGTGTGCTGCAGTGTTATTGGCAAAACTTGTGAAAAGAGTTGTAGCTGCTTTACAACTAGAAACTGCTGAATTATATCTTTGGTCGGATTCGATGATCGTCTTGGAGTGGCTTCGAAAGGAACCAATGGACTTAAAGACCTTTGTTCAAAATAGGGTTGCCAAGATACAAGAACTCTATCCTAATCAGTTATGGAGACACGTACCATCTGATCAAAATCCTGCAGACTTAGTCTCCCGAGGAGTCGATCCTGATAAACTTTTGCAACAAAACTTATGGTTTAATGGACCAACATTTCTTTCAGGTGATGATGACTATCGAAATCGAACTATAAACTGTAAAGAGAAACTAGATGAATATAATTCAGAACTGAATGAGTGAAGATTAACGTCGCACTGTTCAGCTACACGAGGGCTTTTGGCGACGGACCACGTAATTTTGAACCATGGTCAAGTGACGTGGACGACACCTGAGCTGGCATCCCCCCTCTCTAACTACCACACCAACGGGAGGACGTTTCAGCTCTCGACAGATTTAGCGTGCATCGCTGCCCTACACGGCGGGTCTTTAGGGGTACTGGGCTCGAACTCGTGACAAAGCCAGCCACGATCCGATGCCTATACCACTCGGCTACCGCGGCCGTATTCAGAACTGAAAAACTGTGTTAATGAACAAATTGAAAACTTTCAATCGGTGCTTAATATTCATGTTAATGATTTTTTAAACGACCTTCTTAATCTAAGCAATAATTATATAACTATTTTACGTGTATTAAGTTTTATTTTCAGGTTCGTGGAAAATTTAAAGGGAATAAATAAAGTGGCTGGTCCACTCACAACAAAAGAATTTGAGAAAGCTGAAACATTTCTGGTAAAAAGTGCAAGAGCAAGAATTTTCCAGTGATATTAACCATCTTAAAAGTAAGGGGAGTGTGCTACCAAACAGTGAGTTAAAGACATTGAATCCCTTTTTAGATGACAACGGTGTCTTAAGAGTAGGAGGACGATTGTGTAACTTAGAGTTAAGTTTTAATAAAACGCACCAGATAATTTTACCAAAAATAATAAATTAACTTTAATAATAATAGAATATTTTCATAAGAAATATTTACATGTGGCAACTGTATCGTTACTGAATCATATTCGGGAAAAATTTTGGCCGTTGAATGGTAGGTCAATGTGCAGAAAAATTGTATATAAATGTATTGTATGTTTTAAAGCGAAACCAATTGTGTCAACTCAAATTATGGGTAATTTGCCAAAAGAGAGACTTATTACTGATTATCCATTTAATTGTTCAGGAGTAGATTTCTCTGGTCCTTTTTCATTAAAAATAAAGGACAACGTAAAGGAAATTTGTTTAAAGTATATATTTGTATTTTTGTGTGTTTTGTGTTTAAAGCGGTACATATTGAGTTAGTATCAGATTTAACATCGCAAGCATTCATTGCCGCGTTGAAAAGGTTTATGGCTCGAAGAGGCAAATGTGCAAAACTGTTTTCGGACAATGGTAAAAATTTCGTCGGAGCTAGCAATGAAATTAAAAACTCCTTGAAATAGTCAGAAACCCAGACGAAAAATTAGCTAATTACTTAGCAGCAGAAGGAATAGAGTGGAAATTTATTCCTGCGAGGTCGCCCAATTTTGGAGGTCTTTGGGAAGCGGCCATAAAGTCATGTAAATATCATTTAAAAAAGAGTTGTGAATGGAATTAATTTAACGTACGAGGAACTACTTACGGTCACTGTACAAATTGAGGGAATTTTAAATTCTCGACCGCTTTGCCCCCTATCAAACAATGATAATGATTTCCAAGTGCTTACACCAGCTCATTTTTTAATTAATAGGTCTTTAAATTCGCTAGAAGAGCCTAATTTGACAAAATGTAAAGAGAGTAATCTCAAAAAGTGGCAAAAAATAACTAAGATAGTTCAATTAATGTGGAAATTTTGGAGTCGTAATTACTTGAATCAATTACAACAGAGAGGAAAATGGATGTTTGAAAAAAATAACGTTAAAATTGGAGACTTGGTTTTAATAATTGAAGAAAATTTACCAACATATAAATGGGCATTAGGTAGAATTGTATTATGGCGAGGATAAAAAAGTGCGTGTTGTAAAAATTAAAACTCAGTATAGTACATGTAAAAGAGCCATATCAAAAATTTGTGTTTTACCAATGGAAGATCCTTAAATATAATTTTAATTTTTCATTTAGTGTACCATTGATGGTATGTAAATTTGCTCATTGTTAGTTAAGTGATTTTGTATTTGTATAAAAAAAAATATTGTTATTTGTGAAATCTTGAATTTATATAATGATTTATGTAATTGTATTTCTTGAGAATTGTCAATTGTTGAATGTGTAAAGTGTTCTAGATGTAACCAATATGAATGTTAATTTAGTAACAATGATTGCATGGTTAAACCAGTGCAATGTGGGGCGGTATGTTAGTTCTGTTAATGAACAGCGCCCTCTAGCGGCTTGTAAAATAAAACGTCAGTGTATATATATATGTGTAACACTCACTCCGAGAGGTAGTGTACGGAGTAGAGAAATTAAAGAGATCACAGTCCACTACTAGTGTTGTTTATTGTGTAGAGTCAAAACATTAATATATAGTCGGACTTTTATCTAAAAAAGTCGCCAAATCCTAAAAAAGTTCTTAAAGTAGAAAATTCTGTACAGCAATTCATCTTTCTCAATAATATATCTTTATAAACTAGTTCCAGGTAAAAGTTCATAAGATAGTAGTTCATGATATACAGATCCACCTGTAATTCAATATTTCTATATACAGATGGGTGACAAAATAATACGAACACCCGTGAAAAAGGCATGGCCCCCCATTCCAAAGATGCACAACGCGCATGTCAGTTAGCGTTGCAGTCCGCCGCCTAGCGGATTCGAAGGCTAAAGTATCAGTCGCTCAACAGCTGCAATAGGTGTTGTACGCGTCAATTGTAATTTCTGAAAAACGCAGTAATGACGGACCTGTCAGAGTTCGAAAAAGGTATGATTGTTGGAAAGAGGTGCGCTGGTTGCTCGGTGACGGAAACAGCCATTTATTTGGGGCGTGCAAGGAGTACTGTATCTGCCGTTATGACAGCATACAAGAAATGCGGGAATGTGACGTCTGGCAAGCACAACAGTGGACGGAAAAGAAAGCTTACCAATAGGGATAAAAGAGTTTTAACCCGCATAGTGGCCCGAAAGCGCAAGCAATCTCTATCCCAGATAATGTCTGAGGTGAATAGTCATCTTCGTAACCCTATTTCAGCAAGAACCGTCCAAAGGGAACTTCATGCTTCGAACTTGTATGGAAGAGTTGGAATTCGTAAACCATTGGTAACAGCACGTCATGCTCTACAGTGACGCCAGTGGTGTAGAACACACAGACAGTGGACCCCACAACAGTGGCAACAAGTCAGATGAATCGACGTTCACCCTATTCCAAACCACCGGACGCGTTTATGTGTGGAGAACGCCCAAAGAAGCATTTGCTCTTGAATGCATCATGTCGACTGTTAAGCATGGAGGTGGGTCCCTTATGGTATGGGGGCGATATCTTGGCGTGGTCTTGGGCCACTTGTTACTTTGCATGGCAAGGTTAAAGCTGCCCACTATGTCAATATCCTGGGGGATCAGATGCATCCATTTGTCTAGACTTCATTTCCCGGAGAATGCCCACTTTATCAAGACGACAACGCTCCTATCTACACTGCTAAAATCGTGCAAGAATGGTTTGCAGAGCATGAGGGGGAAGTAGGTCATCTTGATTGGCCCCCTCAGTCACCTGATTTAAATATTATTGAACATTTGTGGGGATATTTGGAGTCAAAACTACGTGCTCGATTCCCTCCACCATCTACGATTTCGGCATTAGAAACCGCTCTCCACGAAGAATGGCTTCATATTCCATTACAAGTTGTTCATGACCTCTATGCGTCCATCCCACGTCGCATACAGTCTGTAATTCAGTCAAAGGGGGGTCCAACTCCCTATCAATAAAGCTTTTCTCCTCTTTCACAGGTGTTCGTATTATTTTGTCACCCATCTGTATATATATATATATTTAAAAAAAACCTTACTTAAGTCAGAAAAAGCTAATTATATATATAAAGTGTTTTAATATAGTTTACTTCACACTCTCAAGATCTATGAATTTCTATTTACTCGAAAACAAATGTCAACACTCAATGGAGAAAAATAATTTCTAAGTTTTGAAGGCTAAACCTAAAATATTGCATTAATTGTCACAAATATTATCTCATTTAGATAAAATGAACTTATTTGCAGCAGGATTAATCCTAGGTTAGATACTATGAAGTAAATATTTAAATGTAAACTGGAATGAAAGTTTTCAATATGTGCCATATTCAATGGCCTAATGTACACCCCTATATAGCGGGGGTTGGGTTTAAAGCCTTACTTTGAAGGGAGGCCCTAATATTCTATGTTGCACCACTGGTCATACTTCTCATAAATTTGTTTCCAGATTTATGTATGTTATTTAAGTTTATATATGCATTGGTACTTAGTGATTATAGGGACCATGAGGCCAATAGAGAGAATAGGTGAAGTTCTCTTCTGATACAATGTTTGTAGTGAGTGTATCCTTTTGGATATTGCCAAAGTCTGTGTTATCAGCAGCTCAGAACAGCTGTCACAAACCCATTATCTGGATATCCAGTAAATACCAATGTATATTATGTACACATATATAGAAAAGTGAAATGATTAACCTGAGCCAATAAAAAAATCAATTTTATCTTTGTCTGGCAAATATAATATATTTTTCAAGTATTGTGAATAAATGTTTTAATATGCAAGTTTCATTCTACCAGTCAAAATGTCAACACCAAAGTAGAAAAGGGGGTTCTGGTGGCTATTAGCTGAGCAAAAACAGAGGCAATGACTAATGCCATGCTAAGTATTTTTTAAGATTAATGTGTAAGAATTGACTCTTCAGTGGAATACAAATTTTGGTACTTGTGTATTATCGCAACTGCATTGGGGACATTATATGAAACGAAGCACATGGTTGTCATCTGAGCGCTTACAACACATGTGAAATCAGGGTTGGTTGGCAAATTATCTTGAACATCGGCATTATTGCAATGGTATGCAAGTACCCAAATTTTTGTAGTTGTAGGAAAATCCATTTTTTTTTATTGTAACATTAACGTAAAAGGGATAAAACATGTTTCATAACATGGTCGTAATTTCTAATATATAGGTACAATTAATAATATTTCTAATATATGAGTCATTATATATAGATTTCTTTTTGAAATATGAATGTTGTTTTCAGAAGCATTCTAGAATATTCTTGTTTGAAATTAAAGTGTAAGATTAATAAATTGTTCAGTATAATTGTTAGATACTTCTGTGTATAACTGATGAAACACTTTTCTTGTTAGCACTAAGCAAAAGTTAAATTAGGATCTTGGGGTATGTTGACTTGTTAAAATTTCATTTGTTAATAATTTATTCTAAGATCAATCTAAGGAGAATTCAAAAATTAAACTATAATCATGTAGTTAATATGTAAATTGAAAAATACCCATGAATATTATTCATGTACAAAATGCCCACTAAACATATACATATAGATAGTTTAACATTTTATAATGTATATTAATGAACACAGGGAATTACTTTATACACATTACATATAAGTTATAAAACAGCTTATTATATATTACATTTGTATAATATATTTAAAGTTTTTCTACTATTAGAACAAACAAAAGAAAAACATTGTGCTATAAACTTTTATGGAGTGAGTGTGGTGTAAAGTATAAATAACACTTTTAGGTATTAATTTCAAAATAAATGTTATTAAAGTTTTGCAGAAATGTTTAATGCAAAAATATTTGTTGTCTTGAAGTGTCATAATAAGTATAAGGATACTTGTTTTGTTTCCTATAAAATAAAATTTTTAGTATGTTAAATACCTGGATACGTGAAACTGTGGCAAATAAACCTCTACTGGAGAAGTACATACACTTCTCCAGCAGCATCTATTGAATTAAAGGTGGAGACCAATGGCAAACAATATATAGATGTTTAATACCCCGCCAAACATTTTGTGAAAAGGCAAAAAAGTATTATATAGCCCTGCCAATATGTCCAAAGAAACACCTGTTGATCCTTGAATATTAACTCAAGGTGCATTGATAATATTAATCCATGTAATATGTATACATGGGTTTGTAAATTGTGAAATGCACACACATATCATAAAAAAAAAAAAAAAAACTCCTGTAAGCCATTCATTCCTTCGTAGAAGCAAAAATATTTGGAAGGGGTATACAATGAAGTAAATATAAATATTCAACTAAGTGAAATTGTGGTTAATCAATTTATAATTGCTTCTCTGAGAATTAATTAGTTATTTATATAATACTCTGTTAAGAATTTTTGTATACTTTCTTTCTTAAAAGAATAAAACATTGATAAATGTCATTTTTTTATTGCCTCGATAATTCATTGTTTTGATGCATTAGAGATTTCATAATAATAATTATTGAATCTTAAGATTAAGTTTAGATTTTTACAACAAGCATTTTTCAAGGATTAAAATTATATGATAATGTTCATCTTTGATCTAATTGTTCCTATGTATGCTGAAAACTATGACAATCGATTAACAATGACAGTTAAATGTGATAAATGGCAGGAATGTGGCGTTAACTTAATACTATATCTCAAAATCATAAATAAATGTCACTTGTTAAACAGTATCACATTGTAGATTCCACATGTTTTTACAGCTGTGGTAGCCGAGTGATCACAATTGAGGATTCCATCATCTAGCAGGGCTCTAATACACGTTAACTTTCTAAAGGCTTAAAGTACTTTCATTGCCGTCATAACATAATCGACTGGGTTCCAGGTCGGATATCATTCTCGTTACTTGATTGTTATTCAAATAATGAGGTCCGTCTCATTGCGATATCCCTCATGTTTCCTCTGAATGAGACATTAATAAACTATCGAATTACTTGCATGTTCTTAAAAATTAATCTTTTAAATACACAAATGAATAAATGTAAAATTTATATTTTTTCCAACTGTAATATACTGCTTTTGTTAGCATAAAATATCAAATCCTTTGAATTTTTAGAAAAATTCTTGATTAGTAAATCGCAAACAATTAGTTGACATAAGACAAAATTATGACTACACATATCTTTAAGTCAGCAAGGAGCAAATCATTCATGTATCTTGGTAAACTTATTTATATAAGGAAAAAACTATTCTTATTCGTATTTAATTGTTCTTTTATGACTAATTACAATACATTTATTTCTTACTTTTTCATCTTTCATATAAAAAGGTTATTTTATTAGTTTTATGGATAGAAGTTAAACTTGTTAGCTTCTTATTTTTAAGTTACAATAAATTATAATTCTTTTGATGTATCAGTTAGTATAACATTGCTGAAATTCTAAGATAAATGCTCTGATCTCTGTGTGTGATAAAAATAAACTTCAAAAATATTTTAAGAAATATAATGCACGCGTCATTCTAATTCGAAACACAATCTTCCCTTTTAGGACGTATGGTAATACAATAGTTTCCAAATGTGCAGCTCAGAAAAAAAATTAGCCCCAGTCCAAAAATAAATCGAAAAATTCACACACAATAATCGAATATTCTTTATTAGCATAGCAATAAAAACCATTACATTTGAAAATCAATGTAAGATCAATCCCCTCACCCAATAATTTACACTCAAAACGTGTAAAAGGCCTCCACAGGTATCTGCCGTATGCAAAATCTAAATAAGTTTTTGGAAATTATAATTTAATGGCTAATTTTTATTTTTGCTCGAAAACGTATAATTTTATGTCATATTTTCATATTAATTTTCGAGCAGTAGCTTTACAGGAGGAAACATATTTTAGGAAAGGAGAAAATTGATGTGCTTCGAGTGACACAACACCGATCAGCAGTGGCGCACACAAGGGGGGGGGGGGGCCGGAACCTCCCAAAGCCCTTGATATTTTTTCCGATTGATTATAATTATAAGTATATAGTAAGTAAAATTTAATTAATTACTTGTTATTAATGATTAATTTTATTAATTAATGCTAATTATTTATTCAAAAATTAGTTTTTTACTGTGTTTTTTTCCCGAAAATCGACAAAATCAAAAGGAGCATGATACAAGAATGGTGAACTTTCGACCCCGGACCCCGCTTGAAAAATTCTTGTGTGCGCTACTGCAGATCAGTCAATACTTCTTAAGATGAATCCAAATTCCAATAATGACCATTTCTTCATCATACTTGTCTGTTATAAAAACAAACTATTCTCTATAATAAACCACTGATGAAGTGATTCAAGTGGTACTCTATTTCAGGACTTTTGATTTAAACCCTGAATGAAGAAATATATGTGTGAGCATGTTAGAAGAGAAAACCTCTAAAATAATTGCAAAAATTGAGAATTATGTGAATAAATGTGTCGATCATAACTTGAACGAATAATATGGATGTGATGTGGAAGTTAGAACAGTGAGGTGTTTCTTATACAATAGCAACGAATCTCTTTATTTATAGTATTTTACTAAAGATAGAAAATAAAAATTTAAGTATGAGTTTATTTATATAGTTAAGTTTATAATAGCTAAAACTTTTGCAGTAAATTTAATTCTAAAACATAAAAGGAAACAGAGTATTAGACGAATTTTTTTATAAATGTGAATAAATGAGTCTTTCACACATACACAAAAAACAAATCACTAATTACATAAATGAAATTAAGCTAATAATTTAAAATATCACTTGCCTGTACAAATTCATTCTGATATAAGAACGAATTCATTTACCTTTAAAATGTACATTATAATATTAACAATAAATATATATTATAAAAAAAACATACATTTTCTTTATTTATAAGGGACTTCTTTTTTCTTACATAAGGATAAAACTCGAAACATGTAATTCATTTTCAAAGTATTATTAATCACAGTAAATGGATTATTAAAAACTTATATAACAATTTTTGGTGAAATTGTCGAATCCGGCACTTCGCCAAATTTTGAAAAATCGCCAATTTGGCGTGTTTTTGCGTGTTGTGTTTTGGAGTTGCAACCCTACCACAACACGCAACGCGAAATTCAAGATTTCGGAAGGAAAACCATTAAAAAACAGCATTTTAATGTTTAGAAACTGAAAATCGCTGCAAAAATGAAGCATTTAAAAATGAAAATTTATTGACTTACCGTAAATAACGATGTTTATGAAGAGGATGTCCCCGGCTGAGCATCTTGCTTAATTATTTCGTGCTGCCGGCGGGCATATGGTCCTGTGCCGTGTTGGCGATAATTGCGCCGTTAACT
Source organism: Trichonephila clavipes (assembly GCA_019973935.1). Classification (NCBI taxonomy): domain Eukaryota; kingdom Metazoa; phylum Arthropoda; class Arachnida; order Araneae; family Nephilidae; genus Trichonephila; species Trichonephila clavipes. The sequence goes on from BMAU01018728.1 coordinate 98,524, forward strand.
TGCTTTTAAATACAAGATATGGCAACCCAAGTCTGCGATTTGTGGCGCATATTTCATTTTGAGGGCACTGGGTTGAAAGTATGGCTGCCGAACCATTTACGCATCACTAACAAAACCGTACACATATCCATGTTGCATTATGTTTCAGAAGTATGAAACCAAGACCAATAAAACGTTTTTCCTTACACTCCAGAAGGAGAAACATAATGATTCTCCAGAATTTTTTAAAAGCTTTCACACTAGACTGATTTGTTGTTATATTTTTTACACATCCATTCAAAACCATCATTCACACTTTTGCCTGTTCTTTTTCCGGTTTTGGGGGCTCTCAATTCCATAGGAACCATTTACGCATCACTAACAAAATTTCATGTTGCTCAGTTGAAACCAAGCAAACATATGAAGACGCATACACACATCCATTCAAAACCATCAAAACCTGCTTTCTTTCAGGCAACAAACGCAAAAACCTTTCAGAATACTCATCATACTTCTGCATGCATTCATTTAAATTAATTCTAACAGCACACACACACACATCGCTGGACATCATGGTAATCTGTTGTAATTTATGAGGAGAAAGAAAGAAAAAAATTACCTGTAAAAAGTAATTCCCAAATCGAAGAAAACGAAGCCGAACAGCTGACCCAACCGGAGCGAAAGAAATAACCGTTTGCTGTGTAACGGATTTTTGAAAAAAAAAGCTTTCTGCTCATGCGCGAGAGAGACCGTTGGAGAATTAAACTGTTAAAAAAAAAAAAAATTACAAATGCGCTAACTTCGTTAAAACTGTTAAAATTAAAAATATCTACTGCGCATGCGCCGCATTTCGCCAAAAAAAAAAAAAAAACCGAATTCAGAAGGATTACTAGATTTAGCGCATTTATCGATTTGGCGAGAAAACACTTGGCGCGATAAGTGCCGGATTCGACAAATCAACCCTTTTATTTGTAGAATTTTTAACTCAAATAAATATACTGACAATTATTGAATTCATGACTAATGATGATTCAAATATATAAATTCAAATTGTTAAGTACTGCAAATTGTTTTATAGAATTGAGACCATTGAATTTGAAAAACTTCCTCACAATTGTACTTATTGGTAGGTAGTGTATCACTCCAAACTCATTAAACAGTTTTAATTTCTAATATATATATATGAAATATTACCATAGTGAAATATTAATGTTTATACCTTTCACTGTCTGAATCCCTTAGTAATTACCTGCTCCAAATGTTTTAGTTTTTTTTTTTAGAAATGCTATCTATAATTTCTCATATAGAAGAGCATGAAAAAATCAAGAACATGGAATGCATGTAAACACAAGTTAGGAAATGAATTTGTAATAAGATTCATTGATAACATGGGTATTTTTGTTTATTTAAAAATTTTGACATCTACTTCTAATGTTTAAGAAGAGGTTTATATCTTATACAACTATTGTACTCAATTTTTATATCTTACTGATAATATCTAATAAAATTCTTTGGAAATCTTATGAATGGCTTTTTAAATTTATTTACAACAAAAAAGGATTGTTTTTTAAAAATATTTACAAAAAAGTATTAAATGTCATTAACCCAAACAGATAAAATGACTAATAAAGAGTCAAATTATGCAGAATTTCTAATGTTTTCACTAAATTTAAACTGGAAATATCTCATTAGATCTATGACATAAAATCTTAATTTTTGAACACCTAATGATTTGGTAGTTAACAGTAAAGAAGGATTTAAAAAAATATTTGTTTCTTATATATATATATATATATATATATATATATATATATTATATATATATATATATATATATATATATATATATATATAAAAATCTCTGTGAATTTTATTTGCTCTAATTTGAGCACTATCAAAATTAATTTAATCAAATAAAATGTGAAATATATCACACGTAGGAAATAGAAAGCAAAAACAGAAAACTCTTCTTTACATTTGTAGGTTATCTACAAAACCTTTCATAGTGTTTTTGATCCAAATTAAATGAACTATTGCGAGAATTTTGAAATTTCAGATCTTAAAAACTGGCAGAGTTATAAATAAAATCAATGTCTATGCAATCAACTTTCTGAATTTACATTAAACAAATTACAATACCGAAATTATGCAATTTTTAGAAAGGAGTTTTGAATAAAAGAAACAAATACACATATGGAAATGTTCAAGGTAATTATTTTTTGTAAAATATCTCCATACACTTTTTTTTTTCATGTCCTAAAAATACAATAAACCCTTTTTATAATATTTGTTCACCATAACTGTAAATATACATATTAAACAGTAAAGATTATTATAATTATATTTATTTTTAAACCACCCTAACTTTCCTTACATTAAATTTTATTAATAAATATTTACATTGCATATATTAATAACTACATCAAAATGAGGGAGATGGAAACAAACAAAATTGACAAATGGTTTTCTTTTTTTAATTTCATACTAATTATAAAATTTCTACATATATATTTGATTTTTTAACTCACTGAACATACCAACACTTAAAGTACATCTATTTGTACTGGTTATGCCTTTTGAGAAGTTACTGTATGTGTGTTTAGTTTTAAATAATCCAGTTCCATTTCATGCAAACTTAAAACTTATTTGGAAAAAATGTAGAAATAAATCTAATCTATAATGATAAATCTTCTACAAACTGTGCAAATACCAATAAATGCATATTAGTTATACATAGTAAAAAAAAAATTGTACACTTGTGTGATAGGTTTATTTATACCATACAGTCAAACTCTGAAAAACATACGTGTTAATAAATACCAAGCTTTATTTTTTTGTAAAAGAATTATGGATTCAAAAATGACTATTTTATTTTGGTTATGTAGGAGTGAGCAGGACTTTATATTCAATATATGTGGGCATAAATCTATATTCTGTTATACACACATTCTAATTTAAAAATTTTAATGCTTTAATTTATTACCATATTTGGAATTCAATTCTCAATAAATTATATCTTTTACCTAAAATAGTGCAGAGAATAAAGACTTTCAAAATATTGCACGATTTTTTTACATGTAATTTTACAAATGAAAAAGTGACAATTTTGATTTCTAATGTTTGAAAATGGTATTTGATTCATCTCTTATCTAGTATAAACATTAATAGAGCTGTAGTAAATTAAGGTATTTTTCCATTTCTGTAGTGAATGCTTCTCAAAAATTTTTTCTTTTTCATTTCTGTAGTGAATGCTTCTAGAAAATTTTTTCTTTTCCCCTGTAAAATTGTAAAATTATTAAGTAAAATAAGTTTTACAAATATATATATATATATATATATTTGTTTTTTGATATGACATGGTTATATATCAGATTCTTGCTTCTAGTTTTAGATAATTAAATGCTGAAGTATCTCTGTTAACTACTCTGAAGATGTGAAAAATAAGTAAAATTTATGTTAACTAAACATTATATGTACTCAATATAACTTAATTTAAAATAAATAAAAATTTGCTTTGAAATATTTACATTCTTGTAGAAGTCTACACCTATCCAAAATCCAACCATTTCAGCAAAATAAGACACTTTAGAAAGTAAAATGTAAAAGTTTAAGAGCAAAATAATTGTAAGCAATAGTAGTAAACAAACGACAGCATATTCATCTGACCCAGTCATCCCGTGAATTTAGTCCATCGAACTCGATGTAAAAAAAAGAACTGATTGAACTATTAACAGATTCTATGTTAAAATACAGATATGAATGAGAAGATCTTGAGTTTTGGTTTAAAGTTTACACAGAACATCTTCAAAACTTCAGCAAAGCTATAAAAAGTCTTCGTTACAACATATTTATGAGAAAAATGTTTGACATGTCAGAAAAAAACACATAATACAGAAATAAATTGGATGATTAACATGAAATACAAACACACATTTATGAAACAACCTTGCTTTTTGGTATCCAGCTTCAAACTACATTGGACTTCATTCCAAATCCTTTAAATTTCTGGAAAAAAATTATGAAAGAAAAATTATTTTTTAAAAGGAAAATTTATAAATAAATATTGATCAGTAAAAAAAAATAAATAATGCAATCTATGTTTAGAATAAATTGAAAATAATTAGATTTATATTCTTCAGATTAACAAATATGCATGAATTAAATAAATATAAAAATAAATGCAATTATTTTCCAATATTAATAAAATTTGAACATACCAAAATAAGTGAGCAATAACCACTTTCCCACAATTCATGGGCCTATCTTATCAGTTCACAGAGCTTGAAGAACCTTCATCCTCCATACAGGAAAATATTCTCCTGAACATAATCAGGATACTGTTAATCCTTAGGAAGTTTCCCTAGAAAACAGTTTAATTTCTGAGCACCACAAATTCGTTGGGTTAGTTGAGTCTAAATTTTTTTTATAAATACCTGGTGGGCAAAAAGTCCGTAAAAACTTTAAAAATTTATAAAATCCAGAGAAATGAACGAAAAAAAAAACTGTTTGCAGGATCAGCATTAGTATATGTCACGGGATTTTCTTTAAGCTAGAAAAAAAAAATAATTCGAAAATCATCCGGTAGGTGGCGCTGTTACAAGCGTCTGTGGTGGAAATATGCAAATTAGACGGCTATAAAAATCTTTGCTCTCAATGAATCCACATTTATTTCACCGTTACAAACAGTGAATGTGAACGAGGATGCTCAGTGCGCCGGATAAAGCTTTGTTGGTGAAGTTATTTTACATGAACGAGGAATCAGCGACCATTGCCTTGCGTAAATTCCGAGTTCAGAAAAATGTGAAGAGTGGAAAAGGCCCTTTAACACCTGCAGGTCTCTTAAAGCTTGTTAAACGTTTTGAGGAAACTGGAAAGCTGGAGGATCGAGCACGAGCCGGACGACCATGCTTGAAAGAAGCACTTGCACCCTGCATTGCTGTCGAAATGGAAGCGATTGCGTCCGAAGCAGCTTCAGGGACCAGCAGTGCTCGTGAAGCTGCCAGACGATTGGGCTTACCGCCATCATCTGTCCGCAATATTCGTCGAATCCTCCCGCTGTACCCATACAAATTGCAATCGTGCCATGAACTTTTGCCAGCAGATACCACACAGAGGGAAGCATTTGCGAAGTGGGCCTTCTCTAAAATGGAACAGCATGGGTTTTTAACATCTTGTGGACAGATGAAGCTCCTTTCTCGCTTCATGGTGACATTAACAACCATAACTGTCGCATTTGGTCGACCCCTAATCCACAGAAGCCATTACATTCCCCAAAAGTGACAGCATGGTGTGGTTTCACGGGTTCATTTATCATAGGACCCTTCTTTGAAACGCAGTGCCCAGTAAATAGATGGATAAAGGAAACGGTAAATGCTCAGCGTTATCTAACGCTTCTGTGGGAGACTGTCGTGCCATGTTTAATTCAACGAGGTCAGATTGCGAATGTCACGTTCATGCAGGATGGAGCAACCAGTCACACTGCTAACCCGGTTAAGGCATTCCTGATACAGACGTTCGGGGAAGACAATCGTTAGCAGGCACTGCAGGTACCCATGGCCTCCTCGGTCCCTAGATTTAACACCGGCAGACTTCTGGTTGTGGGGATATTTGAAATCTCGCGTGTATCTATCCGGTCCATCAAGTCTGTCGGAACTGAAAGATGCGATCCGCAGAGAAGTATCCTCTATACATCCGGACATGTTGCACTCTGCCGTTGCTGGATTTGTCACCCGTCTGAAGTGTCTTCTCCCCTGTGGTGGTGGTCATGTGGAACATATTCTGGTGTAATAAAGTTGTGAAAGTTTTCTGTTCATTATTTATGCATTGTTTCTTTGATTTGCGTACATCAGCGCCACCTACCGGATGATTTTCGAATTATTTTTTTTTCTAGCTTAAAGAAAATCCCGTGACATATACTAATGCTGATCCTGCAAACAGTTTTTTTTTCGTTCATTTCTCCGGATTTTATGAATTTTTAAAATTTTTACGGACTTTTTGCCCACCCGGTATTACAATGCCTTTATAAACAAATTACAATGAACAATTATAATTATTTCCTCAGAGAAGACAAAATTTTTTCTATCGCAAGACAAGAGTATATCTATCATGAACTGCAAGAATATTATTTAAAAAATTGAAAAAAAAAAGATCTAACAGCATCAAAAAAATTAGCAATATTTTGTCATGAAAACTTTTTCGGCAATTGTATACATCAATGTCCTCAAGAGAATAGAATATTGACAAATAAATGGTTTTTGACACTTATCAATGCCATTTGATTAAGTACTTTTATTTACAGTTACACATACTAATTTCAAATACAGCAATAAATTTATAACAGTTATAGCCACGGGGGAGAAAATTCTATTCAAAAATTGATTTCAGGCATGAAGACAAAAAATACATTCATTAAAAAATACTTGGTGGCTCTCCGTTCTTTTGTTTAAAGTCACATATTATTCTTAAAATCTCCTGCCTCTTACGCCCATATTCACCGCTAACCTGACCGCCGGTTAGAGGATGGAAACCGGGGGTTCGTCGAAAACGTTATTCAGTTCAGTTCAGTTCAGTTCAGTGCAAGCACTGAAAAAGTGGAGACCTGGCTAACGCCTTATGCTCCGATAAAATTTTGATCAGTTTCTAATCCAAGATATAACACACAGTTCGTGATTGCAGTCTATCTGTAATTTGAATTATCGAGTTGTGCTAAACGTTATTCACCATCGCAAGTTAATAACTTAACTCCGGTTCAAGTTAAAAATCCTTACCCAGGGTTACAGCCGGGTTAGTTTTAACCGCACATGCGTGCGCAGTAAGCGATTTTTCGAGTGTTTACGTTTTCGTGCAAGTCTTGAAGTAGTTTGAGTTTGGATAGATTTTTAGTTTACGATGAATACCATTCAGAAAGTTTCCGCTGTTACTCAATTGGATTTTTTAGAAAAACTGGAAACCAGATGATTAGTTAAAAGATGCAATTTGTTCGAGGAATTCGACGATTATGAGTTTCAGAGAAGATTCCGACTGACAAAAGAAAGTGTCACAGAATTGACTCTGCTAATTGAAGATAAATTAGAGAGCGAAACGCTATGTAATAATGCCCTAAATCCAGTGGAGCAAGTTCTGATTGCTGTGCGATTTTACGCTGTTGCATATATGCAGCTAGCAATTGCTGGCTTGTTCAATGTCAGCCAGACGACTTGTATGTCGAGTAGTGCACCGAGTCAGTGAAGCCATAGCATCCCTCGTGCCTGATTTCATTCACCTACCAGTCAACAGAGAAGAGTGCAAAAAGGTATGTAAATCTCATAATTATTTATTTTTCCTATCATTAATTGTTTCAAATTAGTAGAAATTTTTTTTGAAGTTATGAATTGTTATTCATAAAAGACTACATACTTATCTTTATTTTGGCTGTTTAATAAAATAAGCTTGTAACAAAATGAGATTTTGAATTTGTTAGTAACTGACATTCCAATAGCAAGAATACATTGACTGAAAGAGATTTAAATGTGCGGGAGGATTTTTCTTTTACATTTCCTAATTTTAATTCAGTGACCCAGACATGTGTGCGTGTATGCTTTTTTTTCTTTTGTAGCTCTATCTAGAGACATTTCCTTGATGTGCATATGATTCTAAGTTTGGTTTCTAGATTTCTTATAATTAATAATTATGAGGCATATATAAATGACATGTTGTTGAATAGGTCAGCAAGAATTAGCATTCTAATAGTAAGAATAATACGTTGTTATCCTATGAGATTTATATATGTGTGTGTAAAATGCTTTGTATTTTTTATTTCCTAACATTAATTATTTGACTTAGACATTTGTGGTATTATATCTAGAAACATTCCCTTAATCTACAGCTGATGCTAAATTTGGTGTCTAGATTTCTTATAATCAATAATAACTATGAACCAGCATTGTCTGAAGTAATTTCTGATTACCTATGCAAATATTGATTTTTTTTTTTGCAGATGTTTAAGATTAAATAAACACCAAATGTTTACATTCTACTTTGGATATTCTGATTAATATTTGTTACAAACCTAGGCACTCACTTCATTCCATGTATTGTATATATCAGTATTTTCAGCAACAATACAATCTGTCTTTCTATAAAAGCATATCAGTTGCATAAAGACTACCATCTGCTAGAAGATAAAGATCTGTTTTCTCTCGAAATCCTTATTTCATACGTAGAATAATGAAACATATTATAGAGATCAATCAGAAAAAGAATTAAGAACTATTGGTAGTTAATGATATACATATATATAATATTCATTCTTATATATATATATATTTTTATAAATCAGTTCAATATTTTAAAAACAAAATTTTCCCAAATTATCATTATTGAAAAAAATCTCCACCTTGGATTGAGATTAATAAAATTTACTTCATATATAAAAAAAAGGTAGATATTTAGATAAATATTTAAAACACGTACAAATCCAGAAATAGTTTAATGAAATAGAAGCTTTCACTATGCATTATATGACTGGCCACAAAAAATGAGTTTGTTTATACTGAGAAATTAGTTAATAACTTGAAAAACTAGCAAAATGAGACAATTCGCATCTTTCTTATGAAATAAAAACAAGTAGATTGATTTACATACCTTCCTGTTCATGTGCAAAAGTTTAGTAAAGCTAACATTTTTTTTAAAAAACTAAACTTGCTTAGACTTGGATGTTAGCATCAGTATAAAATGTAAACAGCATATGTTGTAGTTTCAATATAATAACTTGCTTTTTTAGTTAGATAAAAACACAAACTACACACATTAGTAACATTTCTAGAGTTATTTAATTTATATTTTGTTTCAGGTACAATAAATTGCATGTGTTGACAAAAAACACTATTGAAGGGAAGTATGCCATCCTCAAAAGAAGTTTTGCATGCCTATCAATTGGCTTGAACTGTCACTTAGAGCGAGTACCATCAATAATGTTTGCTTGTTTTGTTCTGCACAACTTATGTATATGTCTAGGTCAGAATATTCTATAATTTAATTATGTGTCAAGACTTTGTAAATTTTCAATGTAAATAAATTTTTACATAATCACAACTTTGATCATATTTAATGTTCACATTTACAAATTGTGTACATATTCTTTACATGTATGTCGCATGAATTCTACTTATTTTCAAATTTTACAAAATACTCATAAATTATAGATGTAATATTCTACATACCGAACACATTTTTAAAAAATCAAAGAATAAAATTAAATGATTTCAAAATTTTTGAGATTATACTTCAGAAAAATTGTATTCATTTTACAAAGGAACAGAATGAGCTGAAAGTATACTTATATTCGTGTTATACTTTTCTCAAGAAAAAAAAATTGTGAGTCACGAAACATTTTAATATAATCCACCTGCTGTCAAAATTTGAATGTATTTCTCTTATACTACCTTCCATATCTCAAATCCTCACTTATGACAGATGAATCAAATCTATTATAGTGTTTGTACTTTTCCATTTTCTGTTATAACTGGATAGTTATATTTGGGGAAATAATACTTATATCACTTTGCTTTTTCATAGGAAAACCATTAAAATTTTTGCTGCACTCTTTTTTTTCTTGAGATACTAACACTATCTTCAGCCAATATTGATTTATAATGAGCTGTTTAAGTTTGAAATATCACTCTTTCTAAATGCATTTTATATCATATACAAGAGAAAATGCATGCATCTATATATATTATATATATATATATATTAAAAAGGTGGTGATATATGCTATCAAAATTAACCATTTTTTGAATGAAAAAAAGTATATGTATTTTGTATTGACAGTTAAGTATAAGTGTTGGTGTACATTTTAAATATTCAAAACAAGGGTGTCTTAGAAAACGTCGCATGTAGAAATTATGCCAGCGATCTTGTAAGATATTAGAAAGCAATGACAACTAAAGAAAAATTTTTTTCTATATATTTAATTATAAGCGATATTTTATGACCCATTTACTATATTTATAGAACGACGCAATCGTGTTCTATTTCTATGGCATTGTTAATCATAAAAATTAACCATACACATTTTCCAAATACAAAACACTATTTGAAACATTGGTTTTGCTGACAAAAATTTATATCGTCTGTGAACTAACAAACCGGCGCAGAGCTTTATGAAAAGGTTATAAATACTCATTTATACAAAAATAATTTTCATTATGAAAAGAAGCACATATTTTTACAGAAGAATTAAGCTTAAGCTCCTTTAATGTATTCTTAATAATTATGTCAAATGTAAATATTTAAAAACACATATTACAAAACAAAATACATTTTAAATAAATTATTTCTGTATATTTTCTTAATTGTATTCTGTATAACTTCTGTAACATTTTTTCATAAGAAATTTACCACAATGAAAATTGAACTTGAGATAAAATTGTTCAGAAGAAGACAACTTAAAACAATAATATATATGGATTGCATAATTTTTGGATCATTAATGTTAACGATAGAGTCAAGTTGGCAAATGTCTAGCTGCTTTCATAGTTCGAGCTTTGTAAGATCCACCATGTAAGGGGAGCGATGCACGTTAATGCTTTATCTACCCATTGATTTACTGCAGTTTTTTTCATGCAATATTTTTTGGGATCACTACATTGAAAATTAAGGGACATAAATAAACAAAATACTCCACTTTGGGAAATTTAATCCATTAGAGATAATAAATTAAACATATTCCACTGCAAAATAAATTATATACACCGTTCATTTAAAATAAATAATCAGATCGTTTTCTAAGGTCTTCATTGACATACAAAAACATAAGACACTTAAATTTTGACATAAGCTATTTTTCGGGACAAAAATAATAATCTTTGCATACCGCTGAAGACGCCGTCAGCTGAAAATGCATATCTGCTGCAAAACTGTTCACCTTCCCCGCTAAAATACTCGTCATAGAACCCGTGCTGCGATATATCTTGTAAGAGTGGATTTCAAAAAATATTTCTGCTAAGTATTGGTAGAATAATCCTAAGTTGGTGTGGTGTGGTAGTTAGGAGAAGGGGGTGCCAGCTCAGGTGTCGTCCACGTCACTTGACCATGGTTAAAAATTACGTGGCCTGTCGCCAAAAGCCCTCATGTAGCTGAACAGTGTGACGTTAATATTCACTCACTCCAAAAAATACAGGACAGTAGTTATAATTAATTTTTATACTTAAAAATGCAATATCCACCTATTCAATTAAATTTATAGCATTATAATTAACTACTAACCACAAACAAACTATGCAAATATGTCCAAATGATGTAGTGTGAAAGACAAAGTTTATCTACTGTAAGTACCAGAAGCAGTAAAAGTATTTATTTTGAAAAAAGATCAATTTCTAACTACCAAATGTGCATAATAAAATCATTAAAAAAGCATTCAAATACAGAGATATTTATAACAACCTCTCCCTTAAAACCTTAGTTTTATTCTGAAATAAAAAATTAGGGATTATGCTGATCACAGGAATTAATTAGAAGCGAGCAACTTGCATAGCCAAAACAAAAGGGTTCTTTAACAAACAAAACATTGATATGTGCTGATGTGGGCTTTTTGCAGCACACATCAGAATTGCTTGCAGATGGCAGAATTTTTTCCTACTTGACAAATATCATTATATTTTGGACACTTCTCACAATATCTGTATAAATTATAGCCTATGTGTTATTTTGATGTATAACCCATATTACTGTAAAGTTTCATTAAAATCCATTCAGTTGTTTTTGCGTGAAAGACGCCCAAACATCCTCACAAACTTTCGCATTTGGATATAGATGTTGCACTCCAAACTGTTAGAAATTACCTGCATAGTGATGGATTTAAAGCTAGAACTGCTCGAATAACACCATATAGTATATCCAAAGATTTTGATGAAAAAAAACAAAACATGACAAATAAACACATAATGTGATGTAAAAACAATCACAGAAGAACGGAGGAAAATCTATGTAGAAATTACAAAAAACTGATTATATCTATACCAAGACACTTAAGTTTTTGTGGACACTAAAAGATATCCTCCTAAGTGTGTGCACTAAGTTAAGAAAGAAATACAATAAAGCTAAGTTGAGGTTTTTGTTAAGTGTACGAAACTTGTGGCGTAATATTTTATTAGCTTTTTGATTATTAATTTTTTTAAAAAATTGATTATGTCATTCCATTAAGAACAAGTTTCAGGTATAAAAAAGTACAATTACAATATATTAATTTTTATTAGGCAAAAACATTAAATTTTAAAAGAAATTGCAAGTGTACGAACACTTTTGTGGTTCACTGTATGTTCGAAAAGAGTTGAATGAAATACAACACCAGAGTAGAGCAGCAGGTGAAGAATAAATGCTTTGAAAATGGTAAAATTTGTAAAGAAATCGATTTAAAATTGTCTGAAATTAATAGGATTACCACAGAAAAGAGAAACCAATAAAATGTAACTATAATAAACGTCATCCCAATGGCAACAACATCGCCAAATGACAGAGATATGAAGGTAATCATATTGTAATGTCATCACCCATCTTGGCGAACATCAACTTTGTGCGTAGCACTCTTATATCAAATTAGCACCTTAAAATTTGTTTTATTTGTTACAGTTCCATAAAATCTGGATTATGCGTCCCATAACTAGATTTTACGTAGTTGTGCGCCTCCTATCAAAATGAGAACTTTAACATCAAAAAGATCGTCATCTAGGTATATATTATAAATGCGAAAGTTTGTGAGGATGTTTGGGAGCCTTTCATGCAAAAACAACTGAATGGATTTTAATGAAACTTTACAGTAATATAGCTTATACATCAGAATAACACATAGGCTATAATTTATAAAAATATTGTGTGAAGTGTCCAAAATATAACGATATTTGTCAAGTAAGTAGGAAAAAATTCTGCCATCTGCAAGCAATTCTGGCGTGCGCGGCAAAAAACACCACGAGAGCATATATCTATCTTTTATTTGTGAGAAAACCCTTTTTGTTTTGGCTACGCAAGGCACTCGTTTCTAATTTATTCCTGTAATCAGTGTAATACCTATTTTTTATTTCAGAATAAAACTAAGTTTTGAAGAGAGAGGTTGTTATATAAATATCTCTATTTCAATATTTTTTTCATGGTTTTATTATGCACATTTGGTGGTAAGAAATTGATTTTTTTCAAAATAAATACTTTTATCCCTTCTGGTACTTAAAGTAAATAAACTTTCTTTTTCACCCTACATCATTTGGACAAATTTTAAAAATTTTAACTGTGGTTAGTAAAGTATAACGCTGTAATTTTAATTGAATAGGATCATATTGCATTTTTAAGTATAAAAATAATTATAACTATTGTACTGTATTTTTGGAGTGAATATTAACATCGCATTGTTCAGCTACACGAGGGCTTTTTGCAACGGACCACGTAATTTTGAATCGTGTTCAAGTGACGTGGATGAAACCTGAGCTGGCACCCCTTTCTCCTAACCCCGACACCAACTTAGCAGGAATATTCTTTGAAATCCACTCTTACCGTATTTTCCTCTATATAATCCGCGGATTATACGCCGCCGCGGATTATCTGAGAAAAAACATTCTCCATCAGAAAAGTTAACAAAGTTTTGAAAGAAATTAATTAATTTATTAGCTCTAACGGATTAAATTTCCCAAAGTGGAGTATTTTGTTTATTTATGTCCCTTAATTTTCAATGTAGTGATCCCAAAAAATATTGCAGTAAATCAATGGGTAGATAAAGCATTAACGTGCATCGCTCCCTTACATGGTGGATCTTACAAAGCTCGAACTATGAAAGTAGCTAGACATTTGCCAACTTGACTCTATCGTCAACATTTCGCTATGTTTTTCATTGAATCACCATTATAATTTAAGAAATGGTGCTGCTTGCGAATATTACAATTTTTACATAAAATGAATACAACAGAAAGTAATAATGTATTACACTTTCAGATGTAAATTATTTACACTACTTTAAGCGTTCATTGCAGAAACCTTTTAACAAAAAAAATGTGTTACTTTTGCTGAGCAGAGATCAGCTTACAGAGGTATTTTCAAAAATTGACACTCAAGAGTGTTACGGGGAGTTAAAAAATCCTTTTTATCAGCTATTAGATCTACAGACTTAAAACTTAACAAAGGTGTTTTTTTTTTCTGTCTTTTTTTTTGTTGTTGTTCAGCTGAGGTATGCAAAAAGCATTCTTTGTTTAATTAGCAATTCACGTAAAGTTAACTCAAAAACTTTTATCTTCAATCTGTGTTGTTTAATTTTTCAGTTCACCCGTGCGAAGAACAGGTATACTAGCTAGTAGCAAATAATTAAACTTCTAAATCTATAAAAATACTGTTTATTTATATGAAATGACATTCCTTATAAACTTAAAGGGTTGTAGTTCGAGAATTGTACTATTTTTTTCCTAAAGGTTGTGGAATAATACCTCGAACAAATGACTTCAAAACATAAGAACATTGTGCACATACATTTCAGGTTTCATTGTAAAAAAAGGGATGTGCGTGTTATAATGGCAAATATACCTAAAAATTTCTGCTTAAAAGTATAGATGTTTATTTTATATGCTGGTTTTTACAGTAATTGCTTGTTTGCAACACTAAAATTTGTCCCCCCAAAGTAGCAAAAGGACTTTATGATTTTTACTCACATGTGTATGAGTAAACTAGTATTTGTTTTACAAACAAAAAATGAATTTCATATGTATTGCAGAACACAGTGTCTTAATAGAATGGCAACCCTATAGTTTAAAAGGAAAGATATTTTAATTTTATCTTATTACATAACTTTCTGGTTATTTTAGCTCTTTTTATTTTAAAAAGAAAAAACATTGCATTTTAATATTTTTTAAAGAAACTTACTTTCAGGGAACACATTAAAGTTGCATATATATATATATACCTTTAACAACAGGCATAGCCCATATATTTATAAATTTTTAATCTCTTACTATAATGAGGACAATTTTCTAATTGTGACATATATTAGGGTTTATATTATTACTACTACTAACATGTCCTAAACTTGAAATTATTAGCATAGATGAGTTGACCAAACCTGAAGTAAACATAAGAGCTGGTGTGATGCCAATTTACTTACAGAAATACAAAATCTATTATGTATTGAAGGATTTTTTCACCTGCCTTCATGTTATGATATGCTTTCATTACAATGTAATTCAAAATTTCTGCATCAATTTCTTTGACATTGTTTATACATAGAAATTAATGCATTTGTTTTTAAAACTGTTTAGTGAATATTTGTTTATTGTCGTATCTAATGGTAAATCTGAATTAAAACTGTCTTTACTATCGTTTGAATTCATTTAAAATTACGATGTATTAGTAAATAAAGGTGTGTAATATGATATTACTATTTTTATTGCAGCTGAATTTTCCAAATTGCTGTATCCTGCAGTTACATCTATGATAGTATTTGCTGTAGATTAAGCTGTCATAAAATCTAACTGTTTCCTATCAAGATACAGGACAAAATATAGGCAAGAACTGGGACAAAAAGAAATTAGATACTATACCGGATAAATAACACCAAAATGTGGTGGCCCTTTTCCGTTTAGTGACAGGCCAAGTCTGCTTTGCATAGGAGTTTAATATTTATAACTTTACTGCCGCCTCTGTAATTTAAGAGCCAATGAGCATCTCCAATGTGTGCTTCAAGGCACTTCATGGAATTTCCTGAATATTGGTCTGCTAGAGTTACTTGGGAGGGGGGGTGATGAGACTTCAGTCACTTAGACTTTTTTCCCCTTGTGTTTGTCTGTTTTTTCCTTTGTATTGTATTTCTACTAATTCACCACCATTAAAAATTAAAAAAAAGAATTTGAATAATAAAATGTCTTGGGAAGTTTTATGGATCACTTATATGTATTGTATTATAATTCTTAAAATAACAATGTTTCAGCTTTATATATTGTATTAAATTCTTTCTACCTTGTGTGCAATTCATTGTGTTGTAAAAATAAAAATTCATTGTCATTAAAGGATAAACCTTAATTATTAATCAAAAACTCTTTCATTTTAACTCGTTCTAATATTTAATAAACACTGGCTTGAAGTAAATTTTTTAAAAAAAATTCTGAGAATTTAAATTATATTTTTAGAATCATCTATAGTATATTGATAAATCATTGTTAAAAAAGATACCTACATTAATTATAATTAATATTCTGAAACATTAAAAATCAAAGAAAAATTGACATATTTTAAATGGTTTAGAATAAATCACAAATTATGTAATTCAATAACTCTCTCTATAAGAGATGATCAAACAAAATTTAATCATTAATACTAAAAATTTATAGTAATACGATTCAGTTCTTTAACTTCATTGTGTATGAAAGAGTATTTACTTTTCTTTTTTGAGCTTTAAAGAGTCATTTCTAAAAAAAATTCAAGCATATGTAAATAATAACTACAAAGTAAGTCAGACACTCAAAGATAAGTGTTGTTTTATTACAGAATCTTTTTAAATAGCTTCCATATCAACTCTAATATTTTATGTACACAATTGCTTTAAAATGCTTAACATTTTAAAACATATATCTATAATATCCACAAATCATAAAATCCATAATTATCTTTACATGCATAAAACCGAGTTTTCAGAAACTAAACTTTTTTATGAATTTGTGTAAAATACGATGCCATATACAAAAGAAAAAAATTAAAAAGCTATATCATGGAAAAACTAATAATTACTTGTTGAGTAGCCAATGCTGAATAATTAGCCACTGAGATTAAAAACATTAAACAAAGAGACACATTTTCATCAGAAGATAATTCTCTACATAAAAATTTTCATACTACACTGGCTTCAAGAAATAAATTTTGTTACAAGTTAAACATGTACTTATAAAAAAAATAAGCTAATATATATATATATATATATAAAATAATCAAATTAAATTTAATCATTCCTAAAAACTATTACCTTATGCAATATCATTCCCCTTGAGAATTTTTAATTTTAAAAAAATGACATTTTTACATAGTAAAAGAATAGTTATTTAAAAATCAATAATTTGCAGAATGTAAAAATCAGACCAATGACCATACAATTTCATAATTTTGTTCTATTGTCCAGATCAAAATTAACTATTTCCAAATTTGGCGACTAATTTCGTGTACCAGTAAAAGATTTGGTGACTAAAAGATTAAGTTACAACACATTCATCATTTTTTTTAAAAATCCAATTGGCTAAATGCATTGAAATTAGCCACTCAACGAACATACCATTTTTATTTCTTTTATAATTCATTGCACATGATTGTGTATGTATGAAAATGATATTTTGAATTTATCTTTTATTTTGTTGAGGAAAATGAGAATTCTCCTTATGACTGATAAACAGGATAGTGGAGTATTTTTTTTTCCCTTTCTTTTAATCACCATGGCAGGAAGAGTAAAATATTTTGAGATTTCAAAATGTATGTATTGAACCAGATAATGAAATACAGGAAATTAGTGTTTTAAATTTGATACTCTTAAATCTGACCAGGCAGCAAATCCTACGCTAACATTCCAGACACTTAGAAAAAGTTTTGTCAAAAGCCCTGTAAAGAGGCTGTGGCAAACTTCAAACAGGCCATGATTGCATGGCACATTGTCTCAATAAAATAGGCATCCTTCCATCTAGTACATGCCTAATTTGAATATCATGAATGCAAAACATTTTGTCCAGAACTAGATAAAGTCACAAAAACATGGTGATATAAGCGAACTACTAGAATGTCAGAATTTTCATGAATTCATCTCATGTTCCTTTTCTTGTTAAAATTTTTTTGTTCCCATGTTAAATTGTCCTGGTTCTTACTTTAAATGTTTGTTCTTTATTATTTATCTTTGTTGTGTGATATTTAAGCTGTTTTACATATTTTGTTGATCCTTCCAATAAAGTCATATGTAACAATGTTGTTTCAAATTTTAGCTTTAGCAAATCTTAGCTATCTTTTGATTTGAGAATTGGTCATTGGTATAATACACAGCTACCAATTTATGATATAAACAAAATAAAATAATTTGAAAAATGAAATAATAAATACATCTTTCAGAGGTTTAAGTAATTTAATTTAACAAACTATAATCTGAAGAACAATTATTTAGCATGCAAGAACAATCCATGTAAGAAAGAACTGAAATTTCAAGCTCTATAATTGACAGCCCTAGCATACAGCATGTAATTAAACTATCTGATTTTTAAATGAAAATATTCATTGAAAAATAATTCATATAACATTTAACAATAAAACTTTTCAATCTAAAGGATTTTATTTTTGTTTTATGGGAAAAATGCTAGAAAAAGTATTTTTAAAATAATTTTGCAATTATGAGAAAAAGTTATGTAACTGCAAAAAATAAACGTGTGTTCTGTATTTAATGCAAAAACACACACAAATATTCCCAGCTTCTTCTTGAACATAGTTGTCCACATATTTTCAACAATTACCACTGAATTGGCGACCAAGAGTTCTACAAAATGCAAATTGTTAAATAATTCCATACATTGTTTTCAGTTAGACTGAAATTAAGAAAATTTCTGATTGTCGTTATTACATGTTAGAATGGTGTAGGGCAAAAAAAAAAAAATATTGAAACATTATTATTTATATGAAAAATACAAGCTTTACAATCCACTACATCAATATATTAGTGGTAGTCCCATGTTTATCTTAAGAGTATTTTATTTACTTCATTGTTATACCCTTTCCAAACAATTTTGCTTCTATTAAGGAATGAATGGCTTATAGGAGTTTTTTTATGGTATGTGCATTTCACAATTTACAAACCCATGTATATATATATTATCTAGATTAATATTATCAATGCACCTTGAGTTAATATTCAAGGATCAACAGGTGTTTCTTTAGACATATTGGCAGGGCTATACTTCTTTGCCTTTTCACAAAATGTTTGACGGGGTATTAAATATCTATGTATTAATTGTTTGCCTTTGGTCTCCACCTTAAATTAAATAGATGTTGCTGGAGAAGTGCATACACTTCTCCAGCAGAAGTTTATTTGCCACAGTTTCAAGGATCCAGGCTTTTAACATACTAAAAATTTTATTTTATAAGAAACAAAACAAATATTCTTATATTTATTATGACATTTCAAGACAGAACAAATATTTTTGCATTAAACGTTCCTGCAAAACTTTAATAACATTTATTTCGAAATTAATACCTAAAAGTGTTATTTATATATTACATAAAAGTGTTATTTATATATACCACACTCCATAAAAGCTTATAGCACAATGTTTTTCTTTTTTGTTCTAACAGTAGAAAATTTTTATATATATTATACAAATGTAATATATAATAAACTGTTTTATAACTTATATGAGTTATATATAATCTGTATAAAATAATCTCCCTGTTCCTTAATATAGATTATAAAATGTTAAACTATCTATATATATGTTTAGTGGGCATTTTGTACATAATAATATTCATGGGTATTTTTCAGATTACATATTAACTACATGATTATGGTTTAATTTTTGAATTCACCTTAGATTGATCTTAGAATAAATTATTAAATGAAATTTTAACAAGTCAACGTATCCCAAGATCATAATTTAACTTTTGCTTAGTGCTAATAAAAAAAGTTTCTCCATACACAAAAGTATCCATCAACTGTATTGAACAATTTATTACTCTTACACTTTAAATTCCAACAAGAATACTTTTTGAAAATATATATTCATACTTCAAAAAGAAATTTATGTATAATGGCACATATACCATACATTAGAAATGTATATATTATTAGAAATATTATTAATTGTACCAATATATTAAAAATTACGACCATGTTTTGAAAAATGAAAAAGATTTTATCCTTTTTACGTTAATGTAACATTAAAAAAATGGATTTTCCTACAACTACAACAACAAAAATTTGGGTACTAGCATACTATTGCAATGACGCCAATGTTCAAGATAAATTGGCAAACTCGATTTCACATGTGTTTTAAGCGCTCAGTTGGCAACCATGTGCTTTGTTTCATATGTCCCCAATGCAGTTGCGATAATACACAAGTACCAAAATTTGAACTCCACTGAAGAGTTAATTGGTACAAATTAATATTAAAAAATACTTAGCATGGCATTAGTCATTGCTTCTGTTTTTGCTCAGCTAATAGCCACCAGGACCCCTTTTCTACTTTGGTTTTGACATTTTGACTAGTAGAATGAAACTTGCACATTGATTCACAATACTTGAAAAATGTATTATATTTCCTGACAACAAGCATAAAATTGAATTTTTTTATGGCTCAGGTTAATCATTTCACTTTTCTATATATGTGTACATAATATAAATTGGTATTTACTGGATATCCAGATAATGGGTTTGCGACAGCTTTTCCGAGCTGCTGATAACACAGACTTTGGCAATATCCAAAATGATACACTCACTACAAACATTGTATCAGAAGAGAACTTCACCTATTCTTCATTCTGTTTGGCCTCATGGTCCCTATATAATCACTAAGTACCAATATATATATAAACTTCAATTACATATATAAATCTGGAAACAAATTTATAAGAGGTATGACCAGTGGTGCAACGTAGAATATTAGGGCCTCCCTGCAAAGTAAGGTTTTGGGCCCACCCCTGTAATATGGGGGTGTACATTATGCCATTGAATAAGACACATGTTGAAAACTTTCATTCGAGTTTACATTTAAATATTTACTTCATAGTATCTTAACTTAGGATTAATCCTGATGCAAATAAGTTTATCTTATCTAAAAAGTATTTGTAACAATGAATGCAATATTTTAGGTTTGGCCTTCAAAACTCAGAAATTATTTTTCTCCATTGAGTGTTGTCAACTGTTTTTGAGTAATTAAAAATTCATAGATCTTGAGAGTGTGAAGTAAACTATACATTTTAATTCGCTTTTTCTGACATAAGCAAGGATTTTTTTAATTATATATATATATATATAGAAATATTGAATTGCAGGTGGACCTGTATATCATGAACTACTATCTTACGAACTTTTACCTGGAACTAGTTTATAAAGTATATATTATTGAAAAAGATGATGAATTGCTGTACAGAATTTTCTACTTTAAGAACTTTTTTAGGATTTGGTGACTTTTTTTAGATAAAAAAGTCCGACTGTATATTAAAATTTTTAAAAGTAGTAATTATAAAATGTTGAAAATTAAAAAATGGATTTTTATTTTTAAATATATATCTAATCAAAATCTGTATAGAGTTAAAAATTTTGGAATTTGAACAAGGTTAAATAATTAAGAACCATTTATGTATAATTAAGAAATATTTCATAGTTTTTGAATTTGATTTAGTTTTTAGTCTACATATATGTAATATTGATAATTATCATTTCTTTTTTCAAAAGGATAAAAAAGAACATTTGATGACAATTATTCTCACTTTTTAGAAAAAAACTCATTTTTAGGGAAAAACTAATATAACACAACTAAAAATTTACCCGTATTGTCTTATTATGTATTGTAATGTGTACACACACACAAGTTGTCTTTTTTTTAGAATTTCATTTTGTATCAATTATTTGTCAATATAGGAAATATTCTCATACATTGACAATTGAAATATTTTATTAATTTTTATATAAAAGTACAATAATATACTTCTACTCTATAAAAAGCTATTGCTATTAAAATGTGTGTGTTCATATTTGAATATATTTTTTATTAATTAAAAAATTCACACAAACATTTTCATAAACAAATACTTTTTCCTCATCACCAGAAGTATTTGCTTGATACATGATCAAAAATGCTGCTAAACTTTGTAAGGAAACAGAAAACACAAAGCATCTAATAAAACAATTTATCATTTAACCATTATTGCATTAAAATTTTGTTAAAGAAAATGTACGATTACTTTTCCCATTCATTTTATCATACATAAAAGTAAAATTTAAAAAAAAAAATGGGTATATTATTCCAAATGATTTTTTCTCAACCTTACGATTATTGCGACTCTTTATATATTATATATATTTTGAACCACATCATTCATTTCTAACAAAAATTAAATTTCTTTACTGTTGCAAAATCATTTATTTGCTTTAATTTAAATTTCATTGTATGCACTATTTTTCCATGAGTTCCTGACTTTTTACAAATGCTTGAACGGAGAAATGTTTGCAAAAAAGTTGCTCGGAATACTTTTCAAGTAGATTCTCAGGAATACGTATCTCAAGATTTCCTCAGGGATTAATTCCCTATAACTGAGAAGTTCTTCCCTTTCACTGAGAAAGTTTCCCCTCTTTCAAACTGCGGAATTTTCTTTACCTCCCTAGCTCTAAAATAGACTTGTCCACTTTTCCTGCGATACAGTCACCAATACTGTATCAATGTCAATCCAGGCTAACTCCATTGCCGGATGCTAGCTAACGACTAACTTATTCTATGATCGGGGCAGCCGGGAGATATCCAGCGCCACTGTAAAGAATAGAGACCGATGTGCGAACAGTTTCATATGTTATAAATATTTATATATAAATATTTTATAAAAAAGTGGTAAAATATAGTATCAAATAACAATTTTTTGAATGCAAAAAGGTATATCTATTTTGTATTGACAGATTAATTATAAGTGTTGGTGTACATTTTAGATAATCAAAACAAAGGGTGTTTCGCACGCTGAATGTAGAAAGCACGCAAAAGAAATTTTTAATTCTAAATATTTAAAATTTTAACCCAGGTATATCTGGCAGTCTTTCTAACAAAAGAATCTATAGACATCTACGATCACAATTAAAAATTAACCACAAATGGAAATACCGTGGTAGAGTATTCTATGTTTATTGAATGTCTAGTGAAAAAAAACGGATTTTTTAATATTGAGCAGACTAGTTTGAGTTATGTATCAAAACATGATTTTTGACTAAGACAGGCTCGATAGCTCTGATTTTAACCACAAAAAGGCGATTATGGACTTTGTATACTTTTAAAAACTTTAAAAATGTTTGTTTATTGAGGACGGTAGGTACGTCCGCTCCGAGGATGCATTACAAGCATACTGACGAAATGTAAACAAGGAGGACTACTAGCGCCCTCTGCACATGCGGGTCGTAACAGAGTCCCCGCCATTGAAATGAAATTTCAATACAAATACATAATGCAATTGACGATACTTACAAACAAAATACACAATATTTACAAAAAATGCACAAAAAAGGCATGCACAATATTTAATACTTAAATGAAAAATACACAATATTTACAGTACTTAAATGAAAAATACACAATATTTACAGTACTTAAATGAAAAATACACAATATTTACAGTACTTAAATGAAAAATACACAATACATTTTATGATACTTAAATACGATTGAAGTTAATTTATACACATACAATAATTACTAATAACAAAATTCATACAGGTAATATACAAAGATTTCTGATTGTCCTTTTTAATATATTTCCGTTTGGCATACGCAGGTTCACAACTCGCACCTTTACCATCGGTGCCAGGAAAAATTTCAGTTATTCTTCCGGTACTCCATTTCGTACTAGGAAGATTTTCATCTTTGATTAAAACTAAGGTTCCTACAGAAACATTATTTTTGTTAAATTTCCACTTGTGACGTTCTTGTAAATTATTCAAATAATCGCGTTTCCAAAGCTTATATATATGTTGGGTAATTTTTTTTACTCTTTCCCATCTCGACAACTGATTCTCGTTTATATTAGTTATTTGCGGTTCAACTATGGATGTTAGGGGTCTACCTACTAAGAAGTGTCCAGGGGTCAGTGTTTCGAAATCATCGAAATTTGACGTCAAAGGAGTGAGTGGTCGGGAATTTAGCACAGCCTCAATTTCACAAAGTATTGTGATGAACTCTTCGAGAGTTAAATGTGCGTTCCCCACGACTCTTTTAAGTGGAATTTAAATGCCTTTACTCCTGCTTCCCATAGCCCTCCATGGTTTGGGGACCTGGGTGGGATAAAATTCCACTCTATCGATTCATTTGTCAAAAATTCTGCTAATGTGTGATCAGGTAATTTAATCATTTTGAACAATTTTTTAATTTCGGCATTTGCGCCAACAAATGTTTTAGCGTTGTCGGTGGTGATTTTTGCACACTTTCCTCTCCTACCAAAAAAACGTTTTAAACTTGCAATGAATGCTTGGGATGTGAGATCTGTCACAAAATCTAAATGAATTGCTTTTGTACATAAACATACATAGACTACTACATAAATTTTATTTAATGCCCCTTTTCTTTGATTTTTAAACTTAATGAAGAATGGGCCTGCAAAATCAACGCCCGTGACATTAAAGGGATAATTCGGTGTTACACGATCTCTCGGTAGGTTAGCCATAATTTGATTCATAGTGATGGGCTTGTTCTTAAAGCAATTCACACATTCATGAATAATTCTACGACAGTTATTTCTGCCATTGAGTGGCCAGAATTTTTGACGAACAAGATATAAAAGTGAGTGGGGTCCTGCATGCAAATATTTTTTATGATAATGGCTCAATATAATATCAGTTAAAACGTTTCTACTAGGTAAAATCATGGGAAATTTAGCTTTCTCATTTAAATTTGAATTGGCAAGTCTGCCTCCTACTCTAATGATGTTGCTCTCATCAAGAAAAACATTAAGTGGAGTTAATTTGCTTTTCATAGGAATAGGCTCACCTGCCAACAATTTGCGCATTTCTTCATAGAACTCCCTTTCATGCAATGAGTGGATCAGCCAGTTCTCAGCATGACTTACCTCCTGTGAAGTAAGGGGTCCCTTTATCTTTGTAATTCTGGTTCTGCAGTTGTGTATGAATCTGTAAAGAAAACTTACAACACGAATTAATTTTACATAGTTGTTTGAAATATCAATAATGTTTTCAAGGAAATTGTTTTTAGTCACTGTCAATGTCAAGGAAATGTCCTCTTTTGGATTTGAGTTCTTTCTCATTTCCGTTAAATACACTCTTTCTGGGATCGCTTCATCTAGTCCTTTGGTCTGGAAGTCAATTTGACGTAGAAACGAGGATCCATTCCACCACTTGGAGTTGGTTGTAAGAGCGTCTACGCTGATTCCTCTCGTAAGTAGATCTGCTGGGTTGTCCTTGCCGGAACAGTGGAACCACGAGTTAGGATCGGTGAGGGATTGGATTTCGCGAACCCTGTTCGCAACAAAGGGTTTCCATCTATGGCTTGGACCTTTGATCCAATGTAAGGTGACCTGAGAGTCCGTCCAGAAAAAGGCTCTGGTTGAACACTTCTGATCTAGGATTTTCTTGACTTCCTTTGCTAAGCGTGCAGCAAGCAGAGCGCCCATCAGTTCCAATCTAGGGAGGGATAACCTTTTCAGAGGTGCAACACGGCTCTTGGATGTTACAAGATCAACGCTGACTCTGTCCTTGTGCTTGACTCTCAAGAAGGCGGCTGCTCCATATGCTTTTGACTGGCATCAGAAAAGGTATGGATTTGGACTTCACTTGAATCTCCACTGGAATCGAGGATCTTTCGCGGAATCTTTAACTCTGATAAAAATGGAAGTTCTAACCACCATTGTGACCATACTGCATGAATATCTGGCGGTAGCTCGTCATCCCAGGATAACTTCCGTAGCCAAAGTTCTTGTAATAGGCATTTGAGCCTAATCGTGTAGGGTGACAAGAACCCAACTGGATCGTATATTTTCCCAGCTGATTGAAGCACAATTCTTTTTGTGATGGGTTTTGACGTGTCCAATTGCAGAAGTCCTTTAACATCAATTGTAAAATAGTCGTGGACAACATCCCATGGTATCCCTAAAACCTTTGACGAAGGGATTTTGGAACTGTCGTCCGGGTGACGAGGATGTGTCTCAAGGCCTTCCCTTTCCCAAGTTCTCATCAATGTTTGATCATTTGAATTCCATTTGCGTAATTTCATGCTGGCATTCTTCATGATTGTTTCAGCATCCTTTGATACTTTTAAGGCTTGGGAGATGTCATCAGCACCACTGATTACGTCATCAACATAGAGACAAGTGTCAAGCATTTCAGTTGCTGCTGGATATTGCTCACGGTAATTCTCGATGTGATGCTTAATTGTTGCGGAGAGCAAGAAGGGGCTTACGTTGACTCCAAACATCACACGCTTAAATCTATACACTTGAAACTTGTAGGGATCTGTTTGATTTGATCTAATGTCTGGAAACAAAAATCTAACTGCATCTCTGTCCTCGTCACGTAATGAGATTTGCAAGAATGCACGTTCTATATCTGCGGTGATAGCAATCGTGTTCAAGCGAAAAGAAATTATCAGGTGGAATATGTTTGGGTTTAAATTCTCACCTGACCATATACAGTCATTAAGAGATGGTTGTCCATCTTCATGGGAACTTGCATCGAAAACAATGCGCATTTTTGTAGTTAGGCTTTCTTGGCGAAAGACCGCTTGGTGCGGTAAATAGAATACTGCTCTATCAGTTGGTTTTTCAGTTTCTAGAACCCTTTCAATTATTCCTTGAGATTCATATTCTTTCAAAATTTCGGAATATTGTATGTACAGAGTTGGATCACGAATGAATCTTCTTGTTAAGGATTTTACACGTTTTTCTGCTACGGAAAAATTGTCATTTAACTCTTTGTGTATGGCCCTTCCAAGGAAACCCAACTTCATAACGACCACTATTGAAAGGTACTGAAGATTTAAAATGTTGCATGGCTTGGTCGTCTGGGTCACAACTAGACTCTGCTTTAATTCCTATTGCTTCTAAATCCCAAAATTTTGTTAAATTTCTATCAACCTGATCTTGGATGAAATTGCAAAAAAAATAATAGTTCGATGGTTCGTTTTGAATGGAACCTGTTACAATGTAACCAAATACGGAGTCCTGCAATATTATTGAATTGTCATGTAATTTTATTTGTTTACTTTTTAATAATTCATAAAATATTTCACCTCCCAGGAGAATATCAATTCGTTTGGGAATATTAAATTCCGCATCTGCATATGTTATATTTGAGGCAATTTTATTTTTGTTAAATCCAATGGCTGTGTAGGAACGCAACCAGTAATTTTAGGGACTATGAGAAAGTTAAGTTTTCTTTTAAATGAACTTCCGTTCGAAATTTCAGCGGAAATTCTTTTCCTCACTGAAATGCAAGCTCCATTCAAGCCTACAATAGTTGAATTCATAGAGTATTTTTCCAACCCGAGGAAATTTGACGCTTCCAAGCTACAAAGGCATTTCTGGCTCCCTGAATCGAGGATCGCGTTCATTACAAGCCAACCCCCTGTCGCACTCTGAACTTTGACCTTCGCGGTCGAAAGCAAAATGGATTTCTCCCCACTCTCATTGTAAAGACACGTCGCGGTTTGAGGATTTATTACATTGGCTGGACTCGGGTCATAAATGACACCTGATGAACTCTGTGGAGAGGGGAGGTTTCTGTTTATCGTCGGGGAACACTTGTTTTGCAAAGAAGAGAATTGTGGTTCGCATTACAAACCCTACATTTCCTGTTCAGTTTTAAACAGTTCTTAATAAGGTGATGGCCTAGACAATTAAAGCATAGGTTTAAGGATCTCACTTTGTTGCTTCTTTCTTGAACAGACATCTCGTGAAACATTTTACACTTAAAAATTGGGTGTGTCTCTGAAGGACATAACGGACAGGTTTTTTCATTGCTTTTCACGACAAATGATCTGAATTTTGGAGAATATTCGTTCTTGTTTTTCAACGAAGAATTTCTTTGTACGTTTTCTAAGGCTTGGCTCCTTTTTATTAAAAAGTCTAAAAAATTATTCCACTTAGGCAAATCATTAGAATGTAATTCCATTTCATATTGTTTACGCGATTCATCATCTAGACGTTGAGTTATAACAAAAATTAACATTGATTCACACAAAGCGTTAGGTTCTAATTCTAGTTGTTTTAAGGCTCTAAGATGACTCTGAATTGAATCTATTAAACTTCTGAGATGAAAAGCAGATTCAAATTTTATTTTGTTAGGATTTAAAAGTTCAGCAATATGACTATTTACAATTAATCTTTTATTTTCGTATCTACCTTCTAAAGCTTCAAATAAAGATGAGTAAGAATCGTTTACTGTTTGCAATTGTTTTGCATGGCCTTTCAGGGCAGATTGCAAATAATATAGTTTTTGCGAGTCTGATAAACAAGCGTTATCATGAATTAATGATACAAATTGGGATTTAAATTGCAACCAATCAATATATTGTCCCGAAAATTCCGGTAAATTAATGGATGGCAGTTTCACATTGTAATTAGCAAAATCATTTTTCACAGATAATTCAGAGGTATCCACATTAGAAGATTCAAGTAAGGTATTGAGACTCACCTCTAAATTATCTGCGTCCACTTCCATCGTGTCCAAACTGGTCTCGAAATCCATGAGCTCTTCATCCGAAAGAACCCTGTAGCTTTCGGTCCGAAGTTTGTCTATTTTTGCTTTCACTTCAGAAAGCGATGCGAGTTTAGTTCTTATTTCAACTTGATTCAATGGTGAATCCACATTTTCCAAGGAGTTTCTAATGCGTGTGATCTGACCGAGCAGATGTGCTTTCCTTCTGTTAAACACGGTGAGTTCTGATAGTTCCTTTGGAGCCATTTTGATTTTTGGCTCGGGCTCGACACCGACCACAAAACTGGGTGAGGTCGATAGCTCTGATTTTAACCACAAATGGTGTGGTTATTCTAGAAATGTCTATAACGGATTATGAGCAGACTTTGAGTTATGTATAACTTGACTGCTCAAGCAAAAGGCGTGGACTGTATACTTTAAAAATGTTTGTTTATTGAGGACGGTAGGTACGTCCGCTCCGAGGATGCATTACAAGCATACTGACGAAATGTAAACAAGGAGGACTACTAGCGCCCTCTGCACATGCGGGTCGTAACACGAATAAAAAATTCAGATAATATTTAGTAATTTTTGTGGGGAAAAAAAAGTGTCGCATCATTTTGCATATAATATTCTATATATATATATATATATATATATATTCAAATAAATATTATATATATATATATATATATATATATATATATATATATATATATCGTGTCCTATTCATTGCAAGCGCCATCTACGGGGAGAAATAAAAGCTTAATATAGACATTTGTATTAAAATGAAATTGTTTCAAGATGCATTAATTTTTTCTCTAAGAAATTGTTCACTTCTACTAAGATATTTGTCAAAGTTCTTTTGGAACTATTCATATTCAGATTTCAAAGATATGTGTAAATAATATTTAAAAGATTTTGAAACAAAATTCAACTACAAGAACCTAATCAATAAATTCTATTACTTGTCAATGATCTCAATTATGAACTGGATACCTAAAGTAAGTTAGTATTTTTTGCATGTTTCTAGCATCAGTCTCTGGCGACATCTATCTTACGAAAAATAAACTTCTGTCTTCTGTTTGGAACTGAAAACAATAAATACATATAAAGAAAAAATTATCAGTAAAAGATCAAAGAGAAATAAAAAACACTGAACGCATAAGAAGTTCAATTGAGATTACAGACAAAAAAATTACTATTGTTTAAAATTTAATAAAAATTATTCATAACAAGCAATTATTTTTTTATAATTTATTAATATCGGATTTATTACTGATTTTAAAGAAATACATGCGGTGATCTATATTAGAATGAAATTGAATTATCATGGTATTTATGAATTTGATAGATAATATTGGCGGGTGCAATGAATTTAAGCACACATTTCTAAACCTTTTACATTTGTAGAATTATTTTATGTAAAATTTCTTTCAGTACTAATGAAGCACAACGACAGACCTTAAATGAAATATTTATTGCAAACTGTATTAGAACTAGAAGCATTGTTTTGCAACTGTATGCACTCTCTCCATCCTAGCTAAGTAACCAATATTCTAAAAAAGTTCTGGCTCATTGCCAAAATAGAAAAGCGCTATCTGGTGACATTACTTTGAAATTCACTAAAGAAAGAAATTGCATTCGAATATGTCATCCAGTATAAGTTATAAAAAATTATTTCAACTTGATTGGATGAAAAGATAGTTTTTTATGAACGCCTGAAAATTTTAACTATATATATATATTAATAATAAGCGAAGCAACTATCAACTGATTTAACAAAATTTTGTCTCATTGCCGAGACAAAAGAGCGCTTTATGATGAAATTACATTAAATTTTACTGAAGAAGCTAATTGAATTTGACCCACGAATTTCCTTGAAATACTTAATCAACTCGGGAAAAGAAGAAAAAGCTGTGTGCTCAAAAGTATAAATCTACAGAATTTTATCAGGTTTGAAATAAATTTTCTCTGGTATTTAGAATTATGTACATAAATAAATTGAATTTTTCATACGACTTTTTACAAATACACCTATTTTCTGATAAATGAAGAATTTATGTGTAACTTTTTTTGAAAATAAAGATTTCAATTGTTATCGTAACATTTAAAAAAAACTATTAAAAAATCATATATATATTTTGATTTAGTAGATAAATGAAGATTAATGACTGCAATTTTCAACATATAAGTGAAGAAAAAAAGTCACAAAATGTATTATTCGACTGTTTGGTGCAATGCAACTTTTGGCTACTTTGGCAATCCGCGTCAAACAAAATTATCAGAAGTAGTTTGAGTTTGGATAGATTTTTAGTTTACGATGAATACCATTCAGAAAGTTTCCACTGTTACTCAATTTGATTTTTTATAAAAACTGGAAACCAGAAAAGTCAGAAAATTCTATTATATGTAAGTGCGGCTTCATCAAAGCCAACACCAACTCTTTTTCGTACTGCGTAAAATAAATTCTGTTGGCATTCATTTTAAACAGATAGCGATACACGAGGTTAAAAACAAGCTGGCACGAGGCGAAGATAGAAATTGTAGCTCCAGCCGGAAGTCACGGGGTTTATTCCGACCAATGGGAATCGACCAGTAAATCCAAGTTAAGAAACTCAGGAGTCAAGTAACTGGAGGTCGAAAAAGAGCTGTGAATTGGAGTTCTAACCTGGGGTTGTGACTGCCGGTTACTTAACTCTAGGTTTCATCGCTGGGTCAGGTTAGCGGTGAATACGAGCGTTATTGACAATGCATGATGGATAGAACCAGTCTCGTAAATCTGGCATACAATCACCTCCAATTTTAAAAGGGTTTTTGAAGAAGGTTTCAAGATTCATCAAAAGATATACTCCACAATCATTCACATTTGGCTGTTGAGGACAATTCATCGCAAATACTCTCATCGGCTTAAAAGATAAATATACTCCTTTTCTTCTCACATATTCTACTTCTAGATATTCTCTCACTAATTCAGCTGTATATGCACTTCGTCTTACATCAAATATAGAATCAAATACACAAATACAAGGCATTCCCTGTCTCTGTGATCCATTAGAATTACAATCACTTGCAGAACTCTCACCCATGTTTGCTGAAACCTGACTGCAACCTAGCTCATTTACCATATTTTCATTATTCATGTCAGATTTCTTCAGAGTATTTGAAAAATCAGTCATATTGCCAGGAAAACAAACTATCACCAAATACCAATGACAACAATTATTTACAGGAATAACAATATAATCTTTTGAAAACAGATCCATTCTCCTTGTCCATGATTTAACTAAATCATATCGTTTTGCTGGCGGCGGGGGTGGAATATTGACACGAACATCTTCCTCTGTCACTCTACTTATATTGTTGAAAAAAAAGGAACTAAATATGTGAGTTTTCTCCCTGTCATTTTCAAATAAGTACTCACTGTATATGTATTCTAAATAAAAGTTCACTATGCCATCATTCAACCATTCTCCGTTAGTCAGACACTTTAAATCTCGATTGCTCAATGGAAGAACTCTAGCTCGGGATTTTGAACGGTAAGACGCTACTTCCCTTTCTCTTACTATAATGATGATACTCCTTCTTCAGTTCCTTCCTCCAAAACTATAGTTGGGTCGTCGTTAGATAAGCATATTCTTGCCATATGAGTAGAGATTACTGGAACAGTCTTATACATTAACTTTCGACATCCATCTTTACTTATTTCAGTACATGTCTTCATTCCTAAATAGTGATTGCGGATAAAATGAATCTGTTCTTCAGTCAAAAAGCTGATTATAAAAATTACAAATATGGACCCCTGAAATCTTTAAGTGAAGGATCAAAGGCATAAGGACAATGCAAATCTATATCCAATGCAAATCGAACTTCTTCAGCAAAAGCATCATTTGGAAGGATGAACAATGCAGGCTGTTCACCCAAACAAAACATCATTTGATTCGAAGAATCACATTTTATTGCTATCTCATGGAATGGAAAATATCCTTTTACATTTAGAGCTTTAAACTTAATGCTATCTAGAGTCATATGCACAGTAACATATTTTTCTTCAACTGGAGGAAACACTTTATATGATCCTAATCTGACAAAACGGCATGATAAAGGCTCAACATACACTTGCTCCATTATACTATGGCACACAATTCTTTCTATTACAACTCCAAATCCTTATTTGAAAGATATGAGTTTCAATTTCCTTCAGAATAAATTCAATAACCCGAAAAAATGGGAAAATAATATAAGGAACAACTCAATTAAATACGCCACACGCGGGCGGGACGCCTAATAAGCACTCCTGTTTTCAAAGTTCAGTTCAGTTCAGTACAGTGATCTGGAGACTTGGCCATCGCCTTGTGAAAAGTCAGAATTTGATGAATATAGAATTTTTAGAATCTATAGGTTGATTTTAAAAATTGTTCTACTTTTTGGACATGATCTATTGTTTTACGATTCGCTATTGTTGAATAAGACCATTTTCCATGGTTGGAGATAAAACATTTCAAAAATTTTCGTTACGTTTTATATTTGCTACAGGTTGAAATGAAATGTCCACTTGTTTCTGGCACTTGATTATTCGATCACATAAGAGAATCTGCTTGTTTAAAATAAAAATAAATATTCATTTAATGGTAGTTTTTTTTTGCTCGCGTTTTCTTTATTAAAACCTCTGAATTTCTATTATTTGCAGCCTGTCTATTCCACTTTTTAAGATGTGACATACAATTAAAGTTTGTACAGTCGGTCGAAAAAATAGTTGAGCACCGTGACCCTTTCAAAAAATGATTGGAAATGGAAAACGACCCTTTTTGAAACCATCTCGTTTGAAACGAAAACCATCTCAACGCCGTATTTTTAATGTTTTATTTCCACCTTTTCTTTTCAAATGGTTCTTTTTATATGACTATTGTACATTTTTCACCTACTTTTTATCCAAAACTTGCATTTAAGGTTTCAATCCAAAAGGAAAGTTAAAACGGCTCTTTTGTATGGTTATTGCCCATTTTCACCTAATTTTTATCCCAAAGTTGTTTTTAGGGTCTCGATTTAAAAGGGACACAAAGTATCCCAAAGACGTTAGTTGAATACTTTTCGAATACAAAAATATTTTTCGAAAATTTTTCATTCCATCCCAGAGAAAAAATTTAGACAGGGGTCATCAACAAATGAAATTTAGGCATCTTGAAGGGATCAAATGAAATTCTTGGCATGTCAAATGAAATGTATGCGTCTTGGTGAGAAAACAGGGGACATGCCAACTCAACGAGACAAGCCCTCCAATCTTGGTGAGAAAACAGGGGAAATGCCAACTCAACAAGACAAGCCCTCCAATCTGGGTGTGTGAAGACAACAATTATTAAGAGGTAAGTCTAATCTATATTTGATGCATTCCAATCTTAGTGTAGTAATTGCCCGAAAAAAAGGGAGACCACAACCAATTTTCGGACTTGAAGATTTTGGCTAAAAACATTTACCGATAAGACTGCCAGAATCTGAGAATATTAATCACTTCAAATCCTGACAGTCTTAACGAAAAACATTTAGCATGTTCCATGAAAATATGACTGAATGTTTGGCTGCTGGCCTTTTATACTCTAATGAGGTCACGTGAAACGATTTCTATTGGCTGGTTCATGTTGTGATCTTTCTAACGTTGACATATTATGTGTCTTGAAAAAAGGGGGACCGAGTCGACTCTTGTGTCGACTCGATCTCCCTTTTTTCGGTAATTTTTTTTTTCACTCACTCACTCTACTAGATGGGTAGTCTGTTTTTTGCATTCAGCCTGGAGCTTGTTAAAATGCTGCAGGTATAGCGCAAATCAGTAGGATTTCAGCATGGTGCACTCGGAAATGTCGTAGTCCTCGTGCAACTCATCGTGCAGGTGGTCAGGCAGGGTGCGGTCATTCAAATTCCGGAAATGGGGCAATATTTCCAGGTTGATGGTAAAAAGTCCAAGCTTTTCAAAAATTTTCCGCTGGTCCGAGCCCTTCACGACGATGAGGCCTCTGTTTCCTTGGGCCAGGTGACAAAACTTGCCCCTGACACAGAAAGACAGGTATTCGAGGGATACAGATCCGGGCAGGTGGCTCTTCAAGCTGAGCCGTTCATTGATGTACCCGTTGGCCCGGCTGTCTTTGGCGGTCGTAAGGAGATTAAAATGGTCCACCGTGAGGCAAATCACTTCTGGATCTTTGCCATCCTCCGGAATGCTAGCAATCAACAGTTTGATAGCGACAGGTTGACCAACATGGTGAAATACATTGGCATGGGTGAAAAAGGCTAGATGAGACATATTGCTGAGTGAGAATGTCTCTGGTGGCTGAGCACTCGCCTTTTATACTCTGCTGGGTCACGTAAATCGATTCGTATTGGCTGATGCTTTTCCAACCTTGAATCACCAGACATTTATTGCCGATGAAAGAAATCTTTAGCGCCAAGGTTCCGCAATATACACTGCTCAAAATAATTAAAGGATATTGTGCTCTTAGGTGGATCTTGTGGCTGGGAAACTTTTTAGCTGATTGATACATGGTCGACAGACGTAGTAGGTTATATGAGAATAAATTACACATGTTTGGCAGAAAAAAATGCATTTTATTGTACATTTAATGCATTTATTGCGCATTTGTGTACAAAAGGAAAAAAACACAATTTGTGCATATGAGAAAAAAGAATAAGAAAAGGTGTTTTCTTCAAATGAAATCATTTTCAGTAGGGTGTAGGGTTTCCACGGACGTCCAGCAACGTTGAGCACCTTTGAGGCATGGAGTTAATGAGGCTATTAATCACGAGTTGGGGTATTCTGTCCCACTCTTCCAGAAGAGCTCTTTCCAGTTTTTGAAGAGTTTGTGGGGGTGGTTGGCGGCCATCAACTCGTCTTCCTAGAGCGTCCCAAACGTGCTCTATTGGATTCATATCTAGAGGAACACGCTGGCCATTCCATTCGTACGATTCCTTCCTCGAAAAGGAAATCCTCCACCAGGTTAGCACGATGTAGCCTGCCGTTATCGTCCATTAAAATGAAGTCATCTCTGATTGCTGCAGTGTAAGGGACTACAATAGGTCTGAGGATCTCATCCCTATATCGGAGAGCAGTCAGAGGTCCATCTCGAATGATGTAGAGGTCTGTGCGCCCGTCAATGGAGATGCCACCATACACCAACACTCCCCCACCGCCAAATCTGACACTTTCGTGCACGAACGCAGGATTATTCCTACTGCCACGGTCCCTCCAGATGAAAATACGCCTATTATCCGGATGAACAGAAAAACGGGACTCGTCAAAAAAAGAACATTGCTCCATTCATTTCTCCTCCAGTTCACATGCTCTGTTGCCCACTCTCTGCGGTCGCGACGATGCCTTGATGTTAGTCTAACACATACCATTGGTCGGTGAGCATACAGACCTACACCATGGAGCCGGTTTCGGAATGTCTGAGTTGAAACCTTGGTGCCAGTAGCCGAGCGAAGGTGTTGTTGGAGAAAAATAGCGTTCATATTTCGATGTCTCCGAGCCGTTAACACTAAATAACGATCTTCATTGGGCGTTGTTGCCCGTCTACGACCTTGTCTTGGTCTTCGACCTACACTTCCAGTCTCCAAAAAATGGTTCCAGATCCTGGAAATCACACTTTGTGACACTCCAATGGCTTGCGCTGCTTCGGCTTGAGTTTGGCCCCTTTCTAACCTACCAACAACTCTCCAAGCTTCTGAATCGATTAAATGACTTCGCTGAGACATCGTACTCATCGAAACAAAGCAGTCACTGAATGCCGATCATCATTGTCTTCATTTTAGTTGAAAGTCAAATTTCATTCGCTGCCGCTGAAGCGACGTTTTTGACGTCGAACTCAAAATTAGCATACTCCACAGTTTGAAAATTAGAAAAATTTGCATTTGTGATTTTCTTCTTCCATTTTCGGCAAAAACTTTTTCGCTTATATCTTTATTTTATATAAAACTTGCAATATCCTTTAATTGTTTTGAGAAGTGTAGATGAGAATCCAATCTTGCTGCATCAAACAGCGCCTTCAGCACGATTCAGTAACAAGGTTCCACAATACAGATGAACTCAATCTTGTTGTATCAAACAGCACGATTCAGCACAAGTTTTTAAAATGTGCACTCCAATCTTGGTACAATATTTGGCCCGAAAAATGAGGGACCAA
Source organism: Trichonephila clavipes (assembly GCA_019973935.1). NCBI lineage: Eukaryota > Metazoa > Arthropoda > Arachnida > Araneae > Nephilidae > Trichonephila > Trichonephila clavipes. Next base: position 135,031 of record BMAU01018728.1, read on the forward strand.
GCCGACTTTTGTGTCGACTCGATCCCCCTTTTTCCGGGCCAATGTCCATTTACTGTGTCAATACCGTAACTTTGTAGCTCCATTCAGCATGCAGCTTATTAAACTGCTGAAGGTATTTGGCAAATTGGTAAGATTTTAGCATGGTGCAGCACGAAATGTCCTCTTCCTCGTGCACACCCTCATGCACGGGATTGGGAAAGGTTCCATTGCAAATGTCTTTGAATTTCGGTAGCGTCTCCAGGGCCATGGCAAACAGTCCGAGCTCTTCAAAAATTGTTTGTTGCTCCACTCCTTTGACCACCATCAGGCCCCTGTTGCCTCGGGCCAACTGACTAAACTTGCCCCTCACGCAAAAGGGTAGGTTTTCCACGGGCACACTCTTGGGTAATGGATGGTGTACCAGACGAAGACGGGCATTCTCTTGGCAGTTGGATCGAAAATCTTTGGGCTTGGAAGTTTTACCGGCATGATTCACGGTGATGCAAATCCCTTCGGGATCTCTGCCATCCCTGGGAATCGTGGCAATGGACAATTCAATGGGCTCTGGTTTGCCATCGTGATGAAACACGTTAGCATGAGCAAAATAGGCTGGTTGACTCGAGACAGTCATGTTGCTTCAATCTGAGAAAAGCAGAATGATTCTAGCGGCTAGCTGCTCGCCTTATATATGCTTGAGGAGCGTGACGTCAGATGGCATCCCATTGACCAAAGCCTTTTCATGCGAACGGTGCACGTGTTTTTCCAAAGCCCGCTTCCAAGGTTGGAGACCCACCATGCGCTAAGGGACGTTGTCGTCTCGATGCATTTGCCATTCGTCCAACCACGTCAACCATTTCACGTACACGTCTGCAACTCGAGAGCAGTCTGTAAAATCCAAAATATACGCATCCGTAGTTTGAGGTTGATAAGCATTCCAAACTCGGTGAGAGGGAGGACGACCCGCTTGAAAGAATCTCAACTCGACACCTTTGTCCCAGGTCAAATCCAAATGACTCGTAAACACACAATCGCCGTTTTTCCAAACGACCGAGAAATGTGCACGCCAAAGTTGGGTTAAAAAATGATGGTATAAGGATAGTCTTGCTCGTAATATAAGACTCGATCCGGCCACCAACCCAGATTTCGAAACACAATAGTGGTGCGATGTCGGCACTGGTCCAATAAATTTGTTATCGAAACCATTTTTTACATACTCTTGTCTCCAAGCTTGATATTTTTTGGACAACAAAATGAGACTGGCTTCAGTAAAAAATGAAATTTATTTACAAAAAATATTTACATGCAAGGCAAACAATTGCATATAGACAGATCCAATGGTTTAATCACTTTAAGGGGACTTGGCACCCTTTGAGCAAACTTCTTTATTTACGTATTTAAAAATTATATTTTAGCATTTTATACAATGTTTCTATTCAAGAAAATGTTACCAGATGAAAATTTTAATATATTATTCACACAATTTTAAAATTTTTAATTTTTTGAAGAAAATTGGGAAAATTTTAAAATCTTATTCCTTTTGTAAAAATTAATTTTTTGACCTGAAATTTTTTTATAATACTCTTTTATGGATGATCTAAACAACTTTAGGGATCGATTTTATAGAATAACTTCATTCGTTTTCGAGAAAAAAAAATAAAATGTTGATATACAGGCTAAAAATCAACGAAAAGCCAACATGTCTTACATTTTATTTTTTTAAAAAAAAAGTATTCAGTTTATAGCAAAACGGATCCCTAATTTTTTATTACATGCTTTATTTTCAACACGCAGGTAAAAAATGGAAGTGATTGGTAAATAATTGTCGAAGGAGTAGCATTTTGAATGCACTAAGGTTTCGAAAAACACAAACTGAGAAAACAGGTTTAAAGTTTATAATTCTGAAAAAATAATTATTATAAGCTTAATTAAACTTAAAATACCACTTTAAGATATTACTTATACGTTTTTCTTTAAAATAATTGCATTTTCATATTTTTTCAACCCACACATTTTTATAAATGATCAACTTTTAGAGAGTACTAATTGCCCATGAAAATTCAAGAAAAATGTTAAAAAAATTTTTTTCTTTCACGACAGAAATTTTAGCTGTTTTTCTTCTTATAATATTAAAGTATTACATTTGTATGAAAAATATATCAGGAAGAAGAATTGAAATTATAAAATTATTAACATAAAATGCCTTAATTTAAAAATTTTACATGCACACATTTCACAAGAAAAATTACATTATTGTATTGCCTCGGAAATATTCTGCTTTTAATACTACACATTCTTTTTTATAGTTATTATTTCTATTTCTAAAAAAGATTTTTTTTATCATAACGCATTTTTTAGCTTTTTTTTTCTAAAAAGGGGGTGTGGCTGAGTTGCCTAATTTGTTTTAAAATGAAGTTTTAGTCAACTTTTAACTTTCCGACATGCACAAGTGATATATCAATCGAAAGATAATAATGCAAAGAATAAGATTAAAGGAAAATAAAAAAAAAACGATAGGTTTGTGATTTTTAGGGTGCCAAGTCCTCTTAAACCCAATAGTCTTTCTCATTTTCTTTTTCAAACGGGGCATGGTCAAATCCATGGGTGTTTCTTGTTGCTCTATGGCAAACACTGTTTCAAAATGATCCAAGAACGAGATGAGATCATTACTCTCGTCAAACAGGGAAGGCACCGTGTCAAGCACCTGGGGTTCTTGGGTATGGGCCGGGGGGGTTGAATCCCTTGTTGCGAGCAATCTCCAAGTACGGACTACGTGATCTGATCTATTGAAGAGTCGTCCGTAATGGTCGGCTCCAAAGTCTCGAGCACAGGTGGATGTGTTAATAGAATCTGCAGAGATGTTTGAGGTGTCGTCAGCTGAGGTGTCACTGTTATCTGCACAGGAGAATTTGGTATCTGCACAGGTTGTTGAAGTGTCGTCGGCTCAGGTGTCATTGATATCTGCACAGTTGGATCTAGGATCTGAGCAGGTGGTTGAGTTGGATCTGGTAAAAGGATCTGCGCAGGTGGTTGAGGTGTCGTCAGCTCAAGTGTCACTGGTATCTGCACAGGTAGATCTGGGATCTGCACACAGGTGGATCTGGGATCTGCACAGGTGAAACAGGTGGTATCTGCACAGGAGGCTGAAGCTCTTGAATAATCACGGGTTGAGGGGAGGCCAAGGTAGTTGAAGGTCTGCGATCAACTCAGGAGCCACAGATGGTCTAATGGTGGGCGTGATAAACACTCTGTGGATCTGTTTGGAAACCTCTTGGAAGAAGGCACAGGCTGTTCTTCCAAAAGTCGTTTGTTTGTCTCTGCAGGTATATGAGCCTGGGTAGGAGGAGGTAGCTTGTAGGCCTTTTGATCGTACCGTTTCATTTTTCTAAAATCCCTCCAGGTTAAATCCATTCTCAATGAGTTGGGGAAAAATGGTTTCGGGGATAATATGTTTATACATATGACAGAATCACAACATTAAGTAGTAATTAATTTTTATTCATTTTTATTAAATTATCGTATTGTCATCTGAAACAATCGTATATATAAAATTTTAGTTCAAATGAATGCTTTAAAACGTGAGAAAAAAAATCTTTTACAGTTTTGATCCAAGTCGCTAAAAAGGAAACCATTGTGGTTGTATCTGTAATTCTTTAAATTATTAGTTTCAGTCAATTAATTTTAACTAATTATAATTAAAGTATCGTATTTTTAACCAAAACAATAGTGTATAGAAAATTTCAGCTCAAATGAGCTCTTTAAAATGTGAGAAAAAAACCTTTTAAATTTTGACACACGTCGCCTAGAAGGATGCCAAAGTGGCTGCATTTGTAATCCTTTGAATAATTAGTTTTAATCAGTTAATTTTTATTAATTATATTTAAATTACTGTATTGTCATCCAAAATAATCATGTACATAAAATTTCAGCTCAATTGAGTGCTTTAAAATGTATGTTGCTGTGACTAATGCCACCTGCCTAACGAAGTCAGATCGAGGCCCGTGAAATACATTGCGGCTAAGGGCTAAAACTTTTACGCCTTTCGTTAGCCTTAGCTTTGAGCACCTTGGATGTGACAGTACGATTTTACTCGGTTCCACCCCAATTTAGAAGGAGAAAACGTGGGGGTGACCAGTGGCCTCCCACCTCTCTTTCCCTTCCACCAACCTCTCGAGAGGACTTGCGGCTCGATGGCTATTTAGAGTACCCCATGCCGCAAAGGCACTATACATTTATAAACACCTATTGAAAATTCCACCAAGACAAATATATAGAGAGTGTGAGCTAATAGTAGAAATTGAAAACGATGACCAGGGCTGCTACACATTTTAAATATGGGGAAATAATTCGGGTTGCAGGTTCAAGATCTTTTTGCTGCACGTTGAATTTATAAATGGGATCCCTCAAGCTTGGGGCCCCTGGTGGCCGCCAGGTCCACCACCCGCTTAATCCGCCTCTGGATATGGGTAGTTTCTGTGATTATGTGCAAAAAAGAATTGTGCCAAAATAGGGAGTGCTGAGACGAAATAAAATGGCAATGCAAAACATCAACATTATTTTCCAGCTATTAATGGGCTATATATTACTTTATCAACTTGATTGTTTCATATATTGAATTGCAACATTGAGAACTTTTCATATGAAAATGTGTATGCAATTCTGTGTAGGTAACTTAAGTCACTGTAGATGTATTTTATCCAATGCTTTATACACTGCTGACCACCATAATTGCAACACCCTTAAGGAAGCTTGCAATTAACATGAAATTTACAACATGCATTAGCGGAGGTGACATATGCAAATGATTAGAATTTCAGCTCAGACACACATCACGTGCGCCTGTGGCGCCCCCTCAAAGCACTATTTAAGGCTTGGAGATTTCGACGATTTCAAGTTCGGCAATTGTGTTTTTCTTGTGGTTTTTTCAAAAAACTATAAGTTATATCTCGTAGAAAGCAGTGATCAGATTTTGATCAAGTATCCGAGTTCGACAGATGATGGATAGTGGCCTACCGAGAGAGAGATTGTGGATTATTTTCAGGTAAATCGGTAGTCGTGTTGGACGAAACCAAACAACTGCAATGCGGATATGTGACCGTTGGATGCATAAGGGTACGATGAACCGACGTAGTCGATCGCATCCACCTCAGTGCACCACTTCAAGTGAGTACACACAAATTGTGTGCATGGCAGTGACGGATCGCTCAGTGACATCACGAACCATATCACAGCACATTGAGTCTGTAACGCATCATTCAGTGTCTGCGCGTACCAATCGACGCCGTTTACAGTAGAGTGGTCTGCCCGCAAGATGTCCATTGCTTGGTCTACCCTTGACGCAGAACCACAGACGTCTCCGCCGCCAATGGTGCGATGAAAGCAGGATGTGGGTGGCAGAATGGAATGAAGTTGTCTTTACTGACAAGTCACGCATCTGTCTGCAACACCACGATGGACGGATTCGAGCCTGGAGGCACCGTGGAGAGAGGATGCTGAACAGCTTCATTATGCACCGCCACACTGGTTCTACACCGGGTATTATGGTATGGGGCGGTATTGAATATCACTCTCGCACTCCTCCAGTACGCATTGTCGGTACTTTAAACAGCCAGTGCTACATCTCCGAGGTGTTGGAGACAGTTGTCCTTCCTTACCTTCAGGGCTTGGCCACAGCCATATTTCAACAGGATAATGCACGCCCACACGTGGCCCGCATTGTCTAAAGGTTCTTCGTCAATCGCCAGATTGAATTGCTTCCCTGGCCGGCTCGTTCTCCGGATCTTTCGCCGATAGAAAACATGTGGTCCATGGTTGTTCAACGATTGACTCAGATTACACCCCCAGCTGCCACACCAGATCAACTTTGGCAACGTGTGGAAGCTGCTTGGTCTACTGTACCCCAAGAACACAGCCAAAGTCTCTTTGAATCAATGCCGAGACGTGTGGCAGTGGTGATCTCCAACAATGGCGACTACTCTGGCTACTGATTCTGGCAGGAAGCACACTTCACAGATGTTTATAAATTTAATCATTTGATACTTGGTCAACATGTTATCTACAAAATAAATTTTGTTGTGTTATCGCTTGTCTTTCTTGGTGTTGCATTTACGGTGGCCAGCAGTGTACTTTTTCGAATTATGAACAACTCGGAGGGTGTAATTTCAAGCCACTTTCTTTAGGAATTTCAATTGTGTTTCTGTCAATGTTTTTAATCTGTAAAAGTATAATTATATCAAGTTGACATTTAGAGATAACGGTCATTTTCTCAGACTAAGAGTAATTGAAGTAAGACAATTTTTAAAATATAAAGAGCCATAAACACTACAATTAATGCCAGCAGAACTTCTCCATCAACAATAAATTAATCAATATATTCCATAATTTCGTTTTTCAGTTATAATAAATCATTCTTTCCACGACGATTCGCTATCTATTAGTAACTTAAGAAACTAATTTACCATTGAACTCTAACCAGCTTTTGTGCTTTCAACTTCTTCATTGTTTTCAACAATTATAAAAAGAAACACACTCAGACTGTTTTAAAAAGATTTTGATGAAAATTAGAAGAGCTTTCATTTTATTACACACAAGCTTTTATTTAACTTGCAATGTAATTTGTTCGGGTAGAATCTTGCAACTCAATTTTGAAGCTGATATCTTCAATCGATTGAGCTGAAATTTTGTACACGTTTTGTTTGGATGACAATGCATGTTTTTATAATATTACAGTCAGAACCACAGGATGCTTTTAAGGACAGTTATTTATTAAGTTTGCTTAGGCTACGTGATGCTTCACGTTCTACATCGGGAATAATAATGTCGTCCTCTTATTAGATTACATAATATAAACAAATAGGTTTAATATATGTGGCGCCATCTATTAAGAAGTAACAGCTAATATCTAACACGCCCTTTTTTTCAAAACATTGAGTTCAATGAATCCAACTACTTAACTATGAATACACACACACAATTGCTTATTTAAAGTTTACTCAATACAATACAACCAATTGTTAAGGATAACAAAAAACTTATCTAAACTATTTTACAAAAAATTGTAGTTTAGCTTTTTAAAATTGTTAGTTAAATTTAACTCTTAAATTAATTATTAAGTTTAAAATATGTTTGTCAGAGTTCTTTCAATTGTCTCTATAGCGAACACAGTCTTCACTATATTTCTCAAAGACTTTCGTACCACAGTATTGCTCTGCTCGCTAAATGTTTCAATTAGAACCTGAAATTGTTGGTTAAAATTGCTTCTGTTTGTTTTACGTGATGCCTTTATTTGACCATCTGCAGAATCATTTGGAATTCTAGAAATTTCAGTAGCATCACTGTTATAGAGATCTTCTACAGTTCTTGACCAACGTTTATTATCATTCTCAGTGTTGTCTTGTCGAATGTGAAATCTGTTTCTCCTGAAAACACCTCCATCCTCTCCTTTTATTATATATGAGCGAGGTTGAGGACCTACTTGAATTATAGTTCCTTGCTTCCAAGGCTCTTTCATTTTATGTTTAAACCATACTTTAGCATTTTTAGGTAGTACGGGTAACACTGTTGCATGCTTGTTAGCATATTTGTTTTGAATTATCTACCTTTTCCTCAAAGCTTCTCTTGCTCTTTCAACATCAAATGTAGGTTTTAATTGGCCTGGGTATGATGGCAGGAATGTTCTTAACTTTCTTTCCATTAAAAGTTAAGCTGGTGATGGCATGTCCTTCGCTGGTTGTATCCTGTAGTCAAGCAATACAACATACAAATCTTTTCCCTCTTCTGCAGCTTTTGTAAGAGAATTTTTTACTGTTTGCACTGCTCTCTCTATTTGTCCATTTGCTCTAGGAAAATGAGGCGGTGTAACATGATGTTTAATTCCCCATTCTCGGAAGAAATTCATCATCCAATTTGAGTTATAGGGTGGTCCACCATCACTCACAAGTTCTTCTGGTATTCCATGTGTTGCATAAATGGATTTCATGACTGTAATGACATATTGTGCTGTTGTACTGTTAATTGGTTTCAGTTCAACATACTTGGACAAATAATCTATAATTAATAGATGTTCTTTGCCTTTTAAACAAAATAAATCACATGTAACTTTTTGCCAAGGTCTGCCTGGAATTTTTGGATTGATAAGAATTTACTTCTGGTTTTCTCTTTGATATTTCTGGCAGATTTTGCATTTGGACATATATTCCTCAACATCCCTATTCAAGTTAGGCTAGTAAAAATATTCCCTGGCCTTGATTTTACTGGAAACTATACCTTTGTGTGACACATGCAATAGCTTCAATATTTCTTTTCTATATTTTACTGGTACCACTAGTCGTTGTTCTCTGCAAATAATTTCTTCTTTTGTGGAATATAATTCTTCTTTGCAATGCCAATAAGGTTGTGCAGCTATTTTCGTTTTCTTTTTTGTGGCCAACCATTATTAATGTGAAACAACACATCTTGCATTTCAGGATCACCTACTGTTAGACTTGCTATTTCCTCCCACTTAGTTGGTGAAGCTTGTGTTAACAGATTTATTCTCACAGTTGCCTCCTGGCCTAGAACTTCATCAAAATTATCAGTGGTGGATTGTGCTCTTGATAGGGCATCTGCTATTACTAGGTTCTTTCCTGGAACATATTCCAACTGAATATTATATTTATTGAGTCAAAGCAACATATACGTTGAAGACGAGGAGATATTGTATCGTATGGTTTCTTACTTAAGTCCAGTATTGGCTTATGATCTGTCTGGACCGTGACAATCCTTCCATAAGTATAATAGTTGAAATGCTCCAACCCATATATCACAGCCATTAGCTCCTTTTCAATTTGAGCACAACGTTGTTGTGTCTGTGTTAATGATACAGATCCATAGGCTACTGGTTGACCTTCTTGCAGAAGCACAGCTCCCAGTCTATTTTTGCTAGCGTCAACAGAAACAGTTATTGCCTTGTTTCCATTAAAATATTTCAAACATGGAGATTTCATTATGGCTTGTTTTACCAGCTCAAAATCCCTCTCTGTGTTTGTATCCCAGATCCACACAGAATCTTTTTTAAGAAGCTGCTTTAGATTATATGTTAAATTTGAAAGGTGTGGTGTAAATTTTGCTAGATAAGTTACCATACTGAGAAATCTTTGCAAATCTTCTTTGCAGTTAGGTGTTGCAAACTCTTCAATGGCTCTATTTTTCTTGGGATCTGGTTTAATTCCTTCATCGGACAAAACATGACCTAGATAGTTAACTGAAGTTTGTGATAGCTGCGTTTTCAACACATTAAATTTTAAATTGGCCTTTCTTGCTTTCAAGAGTGTTCGACGTAATAATTTGCAATGTTCTTCCACGGTAGATGAACCCAGTGCAATATCATCAAAGTAAGGATTTATATCTTCATCTTCTTCATAAATTTCATCCATTGCCTTTTGAAATTCTTCAGGAGCAGAATTCAGACGAAATGGCAATACTAAAAATCTGTATCACCCCCAAGGTGTTCAAAATGTGGTTAGATATGAAGATTCTTCATCTAATGGTAACTGCCAAAAACCATTTTTTGCATCTAAAATAGTAAACACTTTACCACCTTGCAGCTTTGTAATTAGTGCATCTGCAGTAGGGATTTGGTAATGAGATCTTTGAATAGCCTCATTCAGTGGCCTGGGATCAAGACAAATCCTTAATTTCTTAGGCGAGTCGATTACAACCATGTTGCTCACCCACTCAGTTGGCTCTTCAACTTTGCTTATTATGCCTACTTCTACCATATTACTTAGTTCTTCTTTAACTTTCTTATGTATAGCAAGAGGCACTTTACGGGGTGCTGCTACATGAGGAACAGAGTTTTCTTTTAATTTATTTTTACAATTCTTTTAAGTCTTCCTGTACCAGTAAAAACATCAGCAAATTCTTTCAAAATTAATTCTGGAGTTTCAATAGGACTTTTATAGATCATATTCAATCTCTGGATCATCCCTAATTCTCTGCAGACTTAAAGGCCTAAAATTGGACATGAATTTAAGCTTGTAACTAAAAATTTATAAGTTTTTCTATGCCTTTTAGTTTCACAGTTGAGGTAGCACTCACCTAGAAAATTGGAACTCTTTTATCACTGTAGTCAAGCACAGCAATTTTGCAATTTCTTACTACTGGCTTTTCATCCCATTTTAAAAGTTCTGACTTGGGAATTACATTCACTTGAGATCCAGTATCCAGTTTAAACATTACAGCATATATATATTTTCATTTACTAAAATTTTTTCATACCACACACAGTTGGTTTCTTTCACGTCCAGTTCATTTACTAACTTCAGTTCCCCAATATAAATAATATCAGAATTCTCGCTGTTTTCTTCCATAGCATTCACTCTTCGAGTAGCCATGTTTTTCTGTTTACTTTGGGTTCTGCACATCTTTGCCCAGTGGTTTCTTCCTTCACAATTTCGAAATTGTGTTCCGAATGCCGGACATTTCTTCTTCTCGTGTTTTTTTTCCACATTGCTAACCGTTGAACTCAATTTTCTGATTATTGTTTCACTGCTTCTGATAATTTTTAGAATTCTTCAAAGCATTCGCAGTAAATTTTTCATTCATGACTGATACTTGTATCTTACTATTCTCAGCGGTTTTGCATTCACTCACCACCTCCTGTAGAGCCCTAGACTTTTTACTTGTTTCTCTAATTAATCTTTCTTGCAATGCTTTGTCCAACAGTCCTTGAATTAATTTATCCCGAAGCATTCGGTCCTGTGATTCACCATAATTGCATTCTACGACAGCGTTACGAAGCCTAGAATAATAGTCCGTAAATTTTTCTCCTTGTTCCTGTTTTATTTCCAAGAACTTAAAAGAAGCAAAAATTTTGTTTTGATAGTCCAGAAAATATTTATCAAATTCCTGAAGCACTTGTTGCAGAATCACACCCTCACAATCATCGTTAGGCTTAAGGTCAAAAGCTCGTAGCTGTTTTTTCAATTCTTCTCCAGATAAATGACTAGAAAATGAATAGAGCAGTTTTTGTTTTCTCTGGCGCTTCACTGTATCGAAGGGCTTCCAAATAATCTTCCAAATCTTCTTTCCAATGTCTCCAGGCAGGGCCGGCGCTAGCAGTTTCGCCGCCCCGAGCAAAAAGGTAAAATGCCGCCCCTGTTTATAACAAGAATTAAATGATACAACTTAAAACTTTCCCATGCTTAATGGTAAAATACAGCGTGATCAAAAAAATTGCTATCAATAATGTTGAAGTTTTGATTAACAACAAAAAAAATTATTAATTTATATTTTTGGCACTAAATTAAAATAAATTAGGGTTGCACAGAAAAAAGAAAAGTCATTTCTAGTGTATAATTATAAAATACAGGTATTGAAAAATACTAAAAAAAATTATAGAACCACTAAATATTAAATTTTAATTACATATTAAAATACATTTAAAATGAGAGTTGAAAAACTTAAAAGTGCTTCTTTCTCATTTTTAATTCTGAGATTTTTTTTTATAATTTCTTTAACATTTTTTAATTTCTTCAGCCAGTTCATGTTCAATGGCTATTGTTGTCAAGCTATTTAGCCGATCCTCGGTAGTAGTGGAGTGTAAAAACTTTTTAATTAATTTGAATTTGGAGAAACTCCTTTTCCACTTGCCACACTTATTGGAAGAGTAAGCAATATCCTTAAAACTATACCGAGATTTGGAGCAAAATCTAGGTTCGATCTGAATTTTAAAATCTCGATTGAACTTTCTTTTTTATTTAGCAAAGTCACACAAAACCGCTACTATCTCGTCTGCCAGGTCCAGGCGTTTATATCTGGAGAATTCTCGTAAGTTAACACTGTTTCTAGATCTTTACAGTATTTTAGTTCGTCATTTTGAGGAGTATATTTTAAATCACAAATATCGTATAAAAATTGGAAATAGTGGCTATTGGTACTGATCAAATCAAACCTGGATTCAAGTGCATTGATAGCTTTATCTAATGTGAAAAAATAAAACTCTGCCTTATATTTCAAAGTAGGATCGTCTATCGGATCACCTCGTGCTTCATAGTCGAAATTAAAATTCCTTCTTCGAACTCTATGGCACGTTAAATCTGTCGAGAGCTGAAACGTCCTCCCGCTGGTGTGGTGTGGTAGTTAGGACAGGGAGAAGCCAGCTTAGGTTTCGTCCACGTCACTTGACCATAGTTCAAAATTACGTGGTCCGTCATCAAAAGCCCTCGTGCAGCTGAACAGTGCGACGTTAATATTCACTCACTCGAACTCTATGACGTGGCTTGGGAAGCTCAAAATTAGCCGGTACGTCAGTTTCGTTAGCGAGTTCTCAAGCATCGCAAAGCATTTCATTAAAGGCTGTGTCCGATCTAAGATCCTTGAAAAAATCTTTACAACTTTTCAAGAGCTCAATAGCAGGTGGTAAATCATAGTCTTTTATCTGCAAGAGCTTACTTATAGGATTGATACAATTTAAGATTTTGTACCAAATTACAATGCAGCATAAGAGCTTCAATTAGGGGTACTCAACTTTTGTTACCGCCGGGCTGCAAAGACATTGTAGGTATTTCATGCGGGTTGCAACATGCGGATAATGGAAAAGACACACTATAAGACCAAAGCGACTTTGACAAAATTTGTAAAACTAATTTTTTTGGCTTTTATGTTAATACTATATTAACTTTTCTATCAAACACGCACACACAAACATTTATTTGTATGGCTTTTTTATAGTTATGGGATAGTTTCTATTTCCTTTTATCAATCTCTTACTTACATTCTATTAAAAAACAGATTACAAAATCGATACATTTAATTGCTTGATTTAAAAAATTACTTGCTTAATTTTTAGCACATTGTTCTCTAAAATTGAATTTCTTAGTGCAATGGGCCATGACCGGGCCACTCAGAAAAGACCGGCGGGCCACATGCGGGCCGCAGGTTGAGTATCACTGGCTTAAATTGTTTTACCCACCTTAATAATCCAGAAGCCTTTATAGAGTTGTCAGTCTCCGAATTATTACAAACAGCAAGTAATGCATCGTATATCCCTCCTATTTGATACTTTAGTGGTTTTAATGCATCTATTCGGCTTTCCCAGCGATTTTGTTTGAAATCACATATCTACTTTATACATTGTGTTCATCGTATTTTTATTTCTGTGATGCACATTTTGCTTTCACTTTAATTAAATAGTTTTATGCTAGAAACAAGCAAAAAAAATAGTACCTATACTCTTTCCCATTAATTATTGTTCTGTAACAATAAAACTTTAATTAAATCCTTTTTCTGTTGCTTTTTATTTCTGTCATATTTTGAAATTCTTTCGTTGCTTTTTTAAAGATTTTAAACATTGCTATAGATTGGAACCTATTATTACTAGATTTTTTTTCTTAAATATACATACTAACGCTTTTAAACCTTTGCACAATCACGAAAAATACATTTTAAAGGATTTTTGATAAATATAATAGTAAAATGAAACAGTAAATAAAAACTATTGCAAACTGAAACCACCGACTTTTTAATTTTTAGTGCACCATTGTTCTACGGAACACTCTCTCTTATTAAGAGCCTCTCGTTTATGTATTGGATCAGTGATTATGTTCTGAAACTTCTTTGATATATTGAAATAGGAATTCCAAGTATTTTATATTTGTATTCGTTGCAATTAAACGAATGATATTTAAAGCCTTTATGTATTAATCACAAATAAAACATATTTTAATAAGATTGAAACTTAATTTTAAAAATGCTGGTAGAACCCCCCTCAGTATAGAGGGCGCTGCTTGTAAAAACAGGCTTTGTTTACACCAGAGATCTTGTGTACGTGACCGAGTGCAGACGCACTCCATATTCCATTAAACTTATTATTTAATCTTACACTTGTTTTCGATGATTTATTGAATTTAATTAAGTCTAACGATTGTGATGATATGAGCGTTGATTGATATAAAAGCATTCTACCACTGTGTGTGTGTGTGTGATTAACTGAACCATCGATGATCGTAACATTGGTGCATCGGCCAAAAAGTTGAAATATCATCGTCGACAGTGAATTCAGGTAAGCCGAATTTTTATTGAAACTGAATTATACCTGAATAGAAGATTAAAATGTCAGAAGATCTCTCAAAATTTAAAAAGAAGCGTACTGCGGTACGTTCTTCGTTGACAAAATTGATAAATAAAATTGAAGGAAAGATCAACAATGAAAATGAACCTGTTAATCAATTTGAAGCTTTTATAGAGCAATTAAATGATAAAGTAACTTAAGTTTATTAAATACACTAATTGAAGATCGTTTGTCGGTTGACACTATTACTGAAGATATGGAAGCTTCGGAAGAAATTAAAGAGAAGATTATATTTTGGAAAACGAAGCTTTCTTCTAAAATTAGGAGAATAAATTCTGACTCTATCCAGATTGATACAGTTTCTCGAAATATCCAAGTTATTGACCACCATTCAGTTGCATTGCTTTTCAGATGCTTCCAAAAAGGCATATGGAACTGTCGCTTATTTGGGACGAATCTATACGGAACTTTATCACTAACCTTCTGAAACGACCTTTTTAGGGAAATTTAATTCCCTACCTATTTCCAATCAACTCCAAAAAGCGGACAGGATTCCTTGTTATGCAGATTAGATTCAGTATTTAAGTCAAACGAAATAGTACAGTTAGAGCAGTAGGAGATAGATATTGAAATATAGAGTTATAGTGAATTTGAATTGAAGTCTTATTGTTGTTGATAATTTAATCTCATGAAGAATTGAGATTCCGAGTGGTAAATATTATTTTGAGTTTAAAGTTTCATTCAAGTTTTAAGAGTCAGATTAAAGTTAAATGTTCAATAAGAACATTATTAAATATAATTCTGGGATCTCTTATCGTGGTAATTCCTGCGTGATCGTTATTTAATAAATTAATTAATTAGATCATTAATTAATTGAGTTAATTTAAAGGATATTATCTTTAAAACCTCATAATATTGATAGAAACAATTGTTAATAAGTTTTTGATCCTATTTGGGAAAGATAACCAAATAAAGAAAGTTATTTATAAAAATGGCTACCGGTTCTTTTGTGACTCAAAATTATTCTCGTTCTCAAAGTGAGGTCCCGAGGGACCTTCACATATTTACGCATAGAACTGAACGATGGAAATATTATTTCTAGTTTTGTAGCATCAAAAGGTCGGGTAGCTCCATTAAAAACTCTTTCGATCCCTAGATTGGAGCTTATGGGAGCACTTTTATCTGCAAGGTTAAGTGACAAAATTGCAACTGCACTCATACTGCCTGTGAGTCGTTTTTATTGGACTGATTCGTCTATAACATATTACTCGATAAAGGGGGATTTTAATAGACATAAAGTGTTTGTAAAGAATAGAATTAAAGAAATACAAAACTGAGTGATCCCAAGGAATGGCGCTACTGTAAAGGAAAGGATAATCCCGCTGATTTAATAAGTCGGGGTTTGCCTTTAAATGATCTTAAAAATAACAAAATATGGTGGCATGGTCCCAAGTGGTTGACAATGAAACAAACAGAATGGCCATTATTTTCAGAACCTATAATTGAAACCGAAATAAACAACGATAAATTAGAATTGAAGAAATCAATTAATGTAAATACAGCGGTTGAAAAGAGGCAAATTGAAAATAATTTAATCTCTAGATATTCCTCTTTTAGTAAATTAATTAGAATAAGCGCTCTATGTTTAAGATTTATTTATAACTGTAAAGTGAACCCAGTATGAAGGAAAATAGACTGTATAAGTGCTTCTGAATTTGATCATGTTACAAAAGTTTTAGTAAAACAAGTACAATTAAATGAATTTCTAACTGAAATAAAGTGTCTAAAAAACGGACAACCGATTCCAAAGAGCAGCAAAATATCATCTTTAAACGTTTTTTTGGACGAAGATGAAATACTGAGAGTGGGAGGTAGATTGAAACATTCGACCCTATCTGAATTCCAAAAACATCAAATGATGTTGCCAAAGGCTCATCATTTAACTGATTTAATAATTGAACACTATCACAAGAAATCATTACATTCTGGCTTGCAAACCACATTATATTTAATAAGACAGTTTTATTGGATCCCATCGGGTCAGAACCGTGTAAGAAGAATATTAAATAAATGTATTACGTGTTTTCGCACGAAAACCCAGACAATAAACCAGATGATGGGAGATTTACCACGAGACAGAATTGTGCCTTCTAGACCCTTCGAAAAAGTTGGATTGGATTACGCTGGTCCTATAATCACGAAACTAAATTTCTAAACTAAAATCGTATATTGCCATTTTCATCTGTTTCAGTACAAAAGCCACTCATTTAGAAGTTGTTTCCGACTTGACCACAGAAGCCTTCCTAGCATGTCTCTGACGATTTATAGCAAGGAGATCCGAGCCATCCGTCATTTGGAGTGACAATGCAACGAACTTCAAGGGAGCAAGAAACATTCTTAATGAATGGAACGCGAAATTTGCAAGTCCAACAGAATTCAGCTATTCAGCGCGGAAGAGGGAATCGAATGGAACTTCATTCCACCCGCTTCTCCCCATTTCGGTGGATTGTGGGAAGCAAACATTAAGTCCATGAAACGCATTTTATTGAGGTTAGCGAAATCAGCTATCATGAACTTCGAAGAGTTACTACGTTGATGGCACAAATCGAAGCAGTTCTGAATTCACGTCCCTTGTCTCCACTTTCTTCGGACCCCAATGATCTTAACCCTTTGACCCCGGGGCATTTCTTGACGAACTGTGCAATTTCATCCTTTCCTGAACCTTATACTGCTTCGGATTCTTTGTCCTATCATTCCAGGTGGAAACTCATTTAATCCCTGAGAGACAAATTTTGGACCCGTTGGAGCACCGAATATCTGACCCATCTTCAGACCCGTGCTAAGTGGAGTGTACAGAACCCTAACTTGATGGAGAATCAGCTAGTTCTTTTAAAGGATCCCAACACCAAGCCCCTGAACTGGCCTATGGGGCGTATTCTTGAGGTATTTCCCGGTAGTGATGGTCTTGTAAGAGTAGTTAATGTGAAAACCTCAACAGGTATTTTAAAACGAGCCATCACAAAGGTAGTGCCTTTACCTATGGACAAGTTCTAGTTTGTAAACAACAACATTGAGTGGAACCCACCGGAACTTCCGGTTTAATGTTAATCTATGGGAAAACATCGAAATTCAATTAAGTTTTTCAAAGTTTTAATGCAAGTTTTTGAAACTTTTTTTAACTATATGGATAGAAGATGATCTGTAGATTTCAGATTTTATATAATTTAATGCAGTATTTTTTTCTAAAATACCTTGTTAAATTTTTGGCTAACCTAGAGCAAGGTTGATATAATCGCTAGCTTATCGCTTTTTTTGGCGACTAATAGAATGTTTAACAAGCGAAATGTGTACTAAGTAAATAGTATTAGCTTGTGTGCGGCATATTGGATTTGTTTTATTGTTGTTCATTTGCGTTATCATATAAGATTTATTATAACAATTGTATTAATATATATGTGAATTTTTTTGTTCCTTTCCTGGATATAAAACGAAAAGTAATGACAAATACTTTCGAAATTTTTTTAATTATTTGTGTTTGGTAAATTTTATATTCATTAAGATACTGCATGTACTTTCCGGCAAGTGTTTCTATATATCACATTTTTTATAGTTATTGGATTAAATTTCTTCCCCATTTATTTGAAGAAAAGTAATTATAAATATATGAAAAATACTTTTTATTATTTATATTTTGTTAATTGTTCGACCACATTAAATCTTAATTCCTTCATGTCTAGTGTTCGCAATTTTCTTATTGTTTCTATTTTGTTTAATTGTATGTTAATAAAGATTAATTGTGCTAACTAAAGATTAACTATAATTTGTTATAGTTATTTTATCAGTCATTTGAATCCATATGTATTGTATTTTGTAAATCATATGTTGAGAAAAAGAACAACATTATGTGTGTTAATTTCTGAATTTGTAATTTATAGATCATGTCGAGTGGTTATTATATGGAATTGGATGAAACTGCAAAGGCTCGTTATGATGAAAAACGATCTTGTAATGGGAACAAACTTCCTGATCCATTTGATCAGAGTACAATGGAGCATGTATTTGTATATAATAAGAAGTTGTGGCCTCCAATAACTTTTGGAGACATATACATGTACCTTGTAGAAAAGGAATGTACTTACACAAGGGAAAAAATGAGGAATCACAAAAGTTTAGATGCATTTAACTATGTATTGAGTGGGAAAGTAAGCCCCATTTCAATATATAGAAACAATGCTCTAAACATTTGTATTCTAACTTGTAAAGTACAAGCTAGCCAGACTATGAATAAATTTCATAAATGCTGGTTTTTAGCTTCCTGCAATAGTATAGTTCATAGTGGGCATTGTACTTGCATGGCTGGGTAAGCATTGTTTTTTAAATTAATAAAAGTGAAGGAAAGCATGATATCTTTATTCTTGAATTTATATATTAGGACTTTCAATAATTTATGAGATTCGTTGTTTTTAATTATCCTGAAAGATTCTAAATAAGTGCGTATTTTAAAAATTACCACTTTTCTTTAAATAAGACATTTAAACTTTTACTGTTCTTTGAAATTGTCCGATTGAACTTATTTGCATTGATGTGTTATTTTAAAATTAGTGTTCTTTCAGATTAGGAGAAGTTTGTTCTCATGTTGCAGTATTATTGTTTGCTGTTGAAATGGCAATAATAAGGAGAGCCCTGCACCAACATCTGTAGCTTGTTTGTGGAACAAAACTAGCAAGAAAGTAAGCTTCATGAAATAATACTTAGAAATTAAACTTAGTTTTAACTAGGCATTACATTTTTAAAAAGTTGTATATAAATTTTAATTTTGAAACATTTAAGAAATTTGCTTACATTAAAATCATTGTTGATAACTCATGGTAGAGAAACTCCTGTAAAAGCAAGCTTTTGTGAAAATTAAGTTTAATATTCCTCCTTATTTTTGTGTTATTAATGGAGATATTTTATCATTTTGTTTAAAATCTTACATTTAAAAAATTGGCTTGAATTTTTATGTATTGTTAATCGAATATTTTTCAGATTTAAAGTAAAATCATTTATTGTGATATTTCTAACAGGTTGATCCAGTACAAGTTTCTGCTATCAATTTTAGCAGAAAAAGAAAATGCAAACAGAAGGTTTTTAAAAAATCAAAATTGCCTTCTGAAGAAGCACATAAAACTTTCTTAGAAGCTATTGAGGTAAATTTATGAAAAAAAAAAACTAATTTTCATATGATATTTATAACAATTTTCTGTACTATTATTTTTTGCATTGGACCTTGTGAAACATCCCATTTTTCGTCATTCATGAACCAATCACTTAATTTTGGGAAACAATACGACTTTACAAACAAAATATATTAGTTATGTTTGAATACCATGAGAGAATGTTGAGTGGCAAAATATTTGGCGCGTATCAGTGATTTTACCAACTGATATAATACACTAGTGCGAGTTTATGCATATGAGTTAATTTTGCCATTGCCAAGAGTGTGAGCAAAATGATACTTATTTGAGTGTAAAATCAATTCTTGTTTTTATAATCTATTTTATGTTACACATGAACTAATAATACATCACATTTTTATTGAAGTAATACATTATCGATTCATTTAATCTACTACTATTTCAGGAACATAATCCTGATGCACCATATCTGGAAGATCTAACAGATGACGAAGAAACATCTGCCAGTGAAACAGAGCATCAGGAAGAAAATCATCTTCCGAACTTAATTGAACTACTTAGAACAAAATTCTCTGGAATGTTAAAACATGTCAGGGCTGATGACTCCATACATTCGATGTTACTGGATTGTTCATTGTCGCATGAAACAATCCAGAATATCGAATTGTCTACAAGAGACCAAGCATCCCAGTGCAATGTGGAATCCCCAAAGAAAGGGAAGAGTAACTTCTTCCTTTTTTGGGAAGATTTTACGTTGCAAAACTGGACAAAAAGGTTTGGTCGAGCAAATCTTTGGCAAGAGTTTTTCAAATGCTGCCATTGACTGGGGGAAAAATAAAGAAGCTGTTGCAAAACAGCAATTCTTGACTTATCTCTCTGATCAACATGTGAATGGGATGCTCTTGCCGTGTGGTCTGCTTGTCGACAAGGAGAACATCTTTCTTGGGACAACTCCAGATGGCCTTGTCATGTGTGATTGCTGTGAAACAACTCTTCTGGAGATAAAATGCCCTGCTAGAGGAAAAGGACTTGTAGTGGAGCAAATTCCACGAAAAAATTTCTTCTTAGATGATTCTCTCAATTTAAAAAGAAATCATGTATATTTTGATCAAATTCAAGGACAAATGGATATATGGAAACTAAGTGGATGTTATTTTGTAACATCTACTGACAAAAATTTCCACTGTCAAATTATTGAATTTGATCAAAATTACTGGAATTTACAAAAACCATTACTTGGTCGCTTTTTCCAAACATATGTTTTGCCAGAAATTTTAAGAAATTAATTTCTATTTATTATATGTTTTAATAAATTATTTTTATTTTATATGCAATTCATTGTGTTGTAAAAATAAAAATTTATTTTCATTAAAGGATAAATCTTAATCACAAAAACTTTCATGTTTAACTCAGGATGTAAGAGTTTTCTAAAAGTTTAATCATACTTTTAAATATACTATTTTTTTAAGTCTATATGTAATTCAATAAGTAAAAACATTTAAAACAAAGGATAATTGAATTTCTAAAAACAATTACATCTTTTCTAATGATATTTTCCCTTAATATTGTATAATAATTACTATAAGTAAAATTTTTGAAAAGTTAAATTTCTTTAATTTGCATATATTTTTTCAATGGTTTGGAATCATTACTACATTAAAGAATAAATATTATTGCCTTTACTTTAAATATGTTGGAATCACTTTGGAAATAAAAATTTAATCAAGACACAAGAAATATTTATATTATAATGTACACTTATTGAAATGAAAATTTTAAATTCAAAGTTTCCATACAAAAAGGAGAATTAAATTAGGAAATTATGATTGATAACAATGTTACCATAATATACACTTTCACTAAAAGGGAATTCTTGTAATCAAAAACTTATATATTAACTAATATTCTATGTACACTGGCTGTTTGTGAAAATACATTTCAGTATTACTATTAGCCATATCTAGATTAATATGATATTCATTATTTTATTTGTTTCAATTGTTTGGTTGACATGTGATGAATTTTCAATTTAAATAAATATTTTATGCAACAATATTTTACAGAAATGTTTATTACTTTCCATGTTTAAAATGCTGCAAACAAATTTCAATGCATTAAAGAAATACATTTAAAAAAAGAAAAAGGTTTCTTATATAAAATGTAAACATCGGTAAGGAAAATAGTACATTATCAATTTGCTAATAAGTAACTTGCAGTAAGCAAGATGTAAATGAGTAACACATGACCAATAATGAATTAGGCCAACTTCAGAAACTTTCCTATATCAATACACATTGAGAAAATTTAAATTATCACATCTGCCTTATCAAGCGTCCTTTTAATATATTGCATAAAGCTGCTACGACAAAAATTACATCATCCCCAATGCAGGTTTCTTCACTGGTCTTATTATTAACTAAAGAGATAGGCCACAAGGATTTTAAAATTCTGAAGGTCTTAAGTCTCCCGATACATCGTTCAATATGTACCCGGAGTCGAGACACCTTACGAGAATTTATTACCTCAGCGCTACTCAATTGTTTTTTACCCTTAGTAGAAGCTGGTAATACCAAGGAAGCCCCTCTTTCAGCAACCAGGTCCTTTACTGGAAAGCCTCTATCGGCAAATATCACATCACCAGGTCGAATTTGTTCCAAAATCCGCTTAGCTGTATTATTTGTTTGTCAGAAGTTCTTCCTCCATACAACTTTGAAACAAATGACACTTTACCTAATGGTGTACATGCAATTAGAAACTTAACAGTATTGTGGCTTTTATATTGCGAGAAGGTTAATGCTCTGGCATCAAGATTGAAAGCTCTATCAATAAAAATTTCAGAGCAATCAATCAATGCCGTAACCCTGCTCCAATTTTCTTTCAAAAATTTAGCAGGTACCCTTCTCCTATATTGTTTAGATGGTACTCGTATATATTTTTTAAGGACCTCAGCCAGTCTTCTTACCCATTCCTTGAAAATTGAGCTTGCAGCTGACTTGGAAATTTTTAAACGAAAGGCAAGGTCTTCATGTAATAAACCAAGCCGAAGTTTCATAAAAACCAAAAGCAACTGTTCTGAG
Source organism: Trichonephila clavipes (assembly GCA_019973935.1). Lineage (NCBI taxonomy): Eukaryota > Metazoa > Arthropoda > Arachnida > Araneae > Nephilidae > Trichonephila > Trichonephila clavipes. The sequence continues at coordinate 157,311 of BMAU01018728.1, forward strand.
TACTCAAGGGATGTATTTGTGAGAGGCTTCCACCCAGATAAAACCAGATTCACAACAACACAGTGAAGAAAGTAACATTTTGAATTTTGGTGTAAAAATTAAAAGCTTTCACATTGGTAAAAATCTCATTTTGTGAATGTTTATGAGTTATGTTCACAAAATTTGTCTCTAGTGCATGGAGCTTTTTCTCCATTTCACTTATTTCTTGAAAGGTTAAGTCAGTCTGGCAATCTACTTCTTTGGTATTAAGCTTCAATATAGGGGGTTCATTCTCAATTTCTGGAAAAAATTAATGAAAGATAAATTATTTCATAAAATATTAAAATTTATAAATTAATAAATATTAATCAGCCAAAAAAATTTCAAAAGGAAATTTAAATTTGTAATAAATTGAACTAATTTTTTGATATTTTTCAAATTAACAAATATGCATTAGTTAAATAAACTAGATTAATATGCAAATTAATACAATTACTAGGATTACTTTGCGATACTAACAAAATTTTAACATACCAGTTAAGGGAGCATTCCACACTTCTCTACGTTTTACCTGCCTGTTATATCGGTTCACCGAACTTGATGAACCTTTATTCTTCATACTGGAAAATATAGACGGCACATAATCAGGATGCTCAGCATCACTAGAAGGTTTCCCTGCAAAGCATTTTAATTTCTGAGCATCACTATTTCTTTAGGTAATTTGCATTAAAAAAATTTTAGAAATGAAATAATTCTTATGATAATTAACAATGCTTCATTTATAATTATTATAGTTGACTATGTACAAGATCAAAATTGAAAACTTAGACCAGGAATAGCTAACTCAAGGCACTCTTCCCACAATTGTTAGCATCTTTAATAATTAACTCTAATATAGATGACTTGGTAAAAAAAAAAACTACAATTTAAAAACTGCATTAAAAAAGTACTGATGGTTTAATAAATATCTTGAATTAAATATTTCAAGCTACTCATTTTTACTTTATACCTAACCTAACTGATTGTATGAACCTGTAAAAAATTTATTAACAATAAAACTTAAGTTTGTACCTTTGTCTTATTTATTACATTATTTTTAAATTTCCACTATTAAGATTAGCATAAAAAAAGGCACAATTTGAGTAAACAGTCATATTAATCCTTAAGTAACATCGTTTCACCTTTCCATGTTCTTTTGTTAGTTGGAAGTGGTATGCATAATTCTTTTTATCAGATAGTGACACTCTTCCCAAAAAAGTTGGCCACCCATGACTTAGGCTTAGTTAAAATTATCCTTTCATTTAACAAATCATATTAATAAAACGAAGCGCAACATATTACATTAAATTTTTATTACAACACAGATTAAAAAGGTTAAAATTTAATTATTCTCACAAAACTAATGTGTCTGGATAATTTTGATTTCGACGCTACGTAATTATACTTAGATACACAAAAAACAATGATTTCATACAACAAATATTTGTGCATAATAACAATAACAGGTTATTTTTTGAATTTATACATTTAAAAAATACAAATATATGTGATTGTGCAAATAATATAAATAAAATAAGTTGAAATATCTACTTCATATTATTGTTATGAAAACGGTCGCCAAAAGTATGGCCAAGGTTACCATAAACAAGACTCGAGCAATGTTTGTAGTGAGTGAGTTAATATTAACGTCGCACTGTTCAGCTACACGAGGGCTTTTGGCGACGGACCACGTAATTTTGAACCATGGTCAAGTGACGTGGACGACACCTGAGCTGGCACCCCCCTCTCCTAACTACCACACCAACGGGAGGACGTTTCAGCTCTCGACAGATTTAACGTGCATCGCTGCCCTACACGGCGGGTCTTTAGTGGTACTGGGATCAAACTCATGACATGCCTGCCATGGTTGGATACCTTAACCACTGGGCTACCGCAGCCCGAGCAATGTTTGTAACAAAATACGTAAGATTTTTTCGATGAAATGCAACAAAATTAGAATAGAATGATTTCAATACTAACCTGTAATGAGAAATGCTTGTTACAAAGCGCAGATTTAGGATTTGTTTTCCAATTTTTTCTTTGCAATGCAGCCTTCTAGATGGATTTGTTGGAAAGCGGTACATTTTAACAGCCGAAAGCAAATCTGTACCGCTTCTCATACTGCATCCAACTGCAGAACACATAGTGTTCCCAGTTTGCTCTTTCTAGGGCTGCTCATTTTTAATTGATAAAAATTTTTTTTAGCGAAATCTAAGACAAATTAAAATAGCTACTGCCTACAAACGTATACAAAACAATGTTATTTTGCTGAAACAAGAAAACAAAAAGGGTTCCAACGACATCAGCGCCCCCATAGTAAGCTTTACGTTAGAACTTATCCATTCCAGTTGATCCTGCATCTGTAGAAAAGAACATTTGAACTTTTTACAATTTCTTGAACTTTAACCTTTATATTATTCTATTTACATAATTGCTAATTTGATTTTTCAGTATTATTGATAATGCATGTGATTTAAGAATTGCTAATTTTATTTCAGAATTATTGATGATGCATATGATTTGAGAATTGAATTCATAGGATTTTATTTTTATTATTTCACATTGCATGAATTCTATTTGTATTATTTCATTTGCATGAATTTTACTTGAATTACCTTAGAATTTTAATTATCTTAATGTAAACTCCGCAGGAGTGGGGAGTAATGGTAGAACCCTCCTCAGTATAGAAGGCGCTGCTACTAAAAACAGGCTTTGTTTACACCAGAGATCTTGTGTACGTGACCGAGTGCAGACGCACTCCATATTCCATTAAACTTATTATTTAATCTTCACTTGTCTTCGATGATTTATTGAATTTAATTGAGTCTAACAATGATGATCGTAATGTTACGATCATCGATGGATCAGTTAATCAGTGGTAGAATGCTTTTATATCAATCAACTTTCATATCATCACAATCGTTACTCAATTAAATTCAATAAATCATCGAAGACAAGTGAAGATTAAATAATAAGTTTAATGGAATATGGAGTGCGTCTGCACTCGGTCACGTACACAAGATCTCTGGTGTAAACAAAGCCTGTTTTTACAAGCAGCGCCCTCTATACTGAGGGGGGTTCTACCAAAAGCTTTGGAAGTTATTTAGGCTTAAAGTCATTGTTTTTTTCTTATTAGGGTTGGTAATTCTATATGTTATTTTGATATCACTATATATTCAAATTAATTATCTATTTAATAATTATCTTTTGTAAGTTAAAATTCACGCCTGAAATTTTGCAATTTATCTAAAGGATGTTTTGGCATTAAATGTTTGTATTTTTATTGGTTTAAAATCTCAGTCTTTTAAATATTTTCTTAAAAATTTTTCATATTAAACTGCAGATAATTTATTTACTCAATTTTTAAATTTTTCAAAATATGCATTTTGAGAAACTTTATTAGTAGCATACAGAATGTTTTACAGTATTTAAAAGATATTATACATTTTTTATGTATTTTTATAATTAATTATACACAAAATATATATAATTAATTATATACATAATTATACACGTGATTAAAATTATATACGTAATATATATAATTAATTACTCACATAATTAATTATTTGACTGCATTAAATATTCCTTCAAATTGTCCGCGTAAAACAGAGGTTCCGAAACTTTTTTGTCTGATACACCCCTTGCCATGTTTTACGGTGTGTGGTAGATCCCTGCTTTATTAATATTGAATTTTTGCAAATTTATCAACTTAAATGTCTTTCTGATAGCTAGTACTACTAGTACTTTAAAAGAATATATAACTAAATCAATTTATAACTAATGAAGTATAGAGTTCAAGTTTAAAAAGCATATGTTAATTAATTAAACTAAAAGTTAATTAATATATAAACTAACTGTTAAATAAAATAATCAAACAACACATAATTGATTTTAATGAGAGGGATGAACCTGGAGCTACAATAACAAATTTTCAACATTTCGTATCAATCTTGTCAGGTTTAACCTTAAATCTCCTCTGTTAGTAGTGTCCAGTATATATATATATATATATATATATATATATATATATATATTGGAGATTTGCAACTGCGCTGAAACACCTTCTTATTAGGAAAAATAATTAAAAACTTCCTCACGTTATTCCGTAATTCGGGACAAATAACAGATTTGCCTTTTTAAATCCAAAACTGCTGGCATCCGTTTCTAAACTTTAAATTCTTCATTGGTGCATATCACGATCAGTTCCTGTTGTCATGTGGCATTTTTTTAAATATGACCATATAAATTCATTGCCTACTGTGGTATTACCATAGTCAAAGCATTCTCAAACCTGGTTTCAAAATCTGAATAAAAGGCAGCTAAATGTTGAACGCAGGTTAAAACGTCCTGACAGATTGTATGGGTTAATTTGAGAAAATTCCGGAACTCCAGTATTATACTTCTTTAGTTTAACTCTGGAAAGAAACGCTGAAATGATTCCTGTTTTAAAAAAAATTATGCTGTCACCTTGTACGCTCAAATTAACCTCATTAAATTTAGTAAATAAATCTGCTAAATAAGTAAAATTTGGTTTCCACTTAATTAAATTATCTCTTAAAATTAAAATCATGATCTAGTTTAATGAGAGTTAATATCACATAGACCCCTACTTACACCTCATTGACCCCCAAATTGTATTTTGGCTGGCGTGAACCCCTTGGAGATTATCATAGACCCCTGGGGTCTATATAGACCACTTTGGGAATGACTGGTGTAAAAGATCTTAATTAAAAAGTTATCGGGCAAATTCCTCTTAAAATGGCAATAGCATGCAAAATATATATATATGTATTGTTGAAGCTTTTAAAATTTAATCTTACAAAATAATGACTATCTTAGCAATCTTAGAATAGATTAGAAAAATTATATGTTTATTTCCCATGTTGCATTCAATAAAAAGAGAGAAAAAAAGTTTCTATATAAGTAAAATTAACTTTTTTTTTCCTTTGAAAATTCTTTTCTCGAGTTTAGGCAATATTTTTGTTACATTTTTTGCTTAAAAATTACCGTTGTTTGCAATCGATGTGAGAAGTTTGAAAGCATTATCTTAAAAACTAAACCCTCAAAAAAAAGGGAAAAAAAGAAAGAAAGAAAAGAAAACTTAAATAAAAAACGCGATTTTACAAAAGAAAAAAGTCAAGGGTTCGGCGAAATTAACCGGCAAACGACCTTGCAACAATGCTGCGGTGAATGAGATAAACAGACTTAGAAACCTATCCAGTGATAATTAAAAAGTAAAAAATAAATTAAAAATAAAAAAAACTTTTTAAAAAACAAGCTTTTATTTAAATGTACTCAAAGGAATAAAATAAACTTTTCTTTTTAGCTTTTTTTACTATCAACTTTAGCGTCATAACACAATTTATAATATAAAAGCTTGTCGCGAGATTTAAGTACTCGTATATGTACTTAGTTCGAAAATTCTAAAAATTAAAATCACTCAGATCAAGTTATTTAATTTACTCGTTTATCTACACAGGTAAATCTCGCGACAAGCTCTCATATCATATAAATTGTGTTATGATGTTATAAGTAGTTAATAAAAAAAGTTTTAAAAGGAAAGTTTATTTTATACTTCTTAGCGCATTTAAATAAAAAAGCTTGTTTTATAAAAGTTTTTTTAATTTATTTTATGGTTTCATCTTTAACTAGAATGTATTCAACATTAAATTGCGTTCTTGATTACAGCGCCATCTTCATTCTTTTATTGTTTTATAGAAGCGCTCTAATCGAATCAAGGCTATTTTCGAATTTACGTAGTCCATTTTTATGAGAAATCTTCATCAGAAATTAAAATAATACTATTTGTAAAAGAAAATGATTTCATATAAATCAATCAATCGAGTATGCAGTTTCAAAATCGCACCAGTATTTTCGTTCATTTTTTTTTAATATATACTTTAGATTCACAGGTATTCGTACAATACATTTCCATGGATGAACCCATATTAATAGGTAAACCAGTCTAACGACTGGTGGATATACATTGAAATTCTCTCGGCTGAGAGGTGGATCCCGTCGCCGCAGCTACTGCATGTTTTCTCCGCCTAGCGGAAAAACAGAGCTCGGTAGATCCAGATTCCACTCACTACATGATAAAACAAAATGGCTTCCAGATCCCCACACTCTCCACTTTTTGAACTGGCAATCTTTAAATTTTAAATAACTTAAAAACAATTATATAATTACTTAAAACTAAAGGGCAAACTAATGTCACTCCCCAACTTTGACTGATAGGAGATTTAGATTCCTTAGGGAATCAGGCACTCCATTAACCTTCAACACCTGCTACTACGCAGACGGTAGACTGCCATTCAAGACCGAGAGAAGGATTTGACAGTGTAGGTTTTCTTCGTCTCTCTTTTTCTCCCCCCCACGAATTTAATTGACATATTATTATGATTATTTTTCAAATCCTTTTTCATTATTTTGCATCTCTTTCTTATGATATCTATTTATTTTGATAAACTGATTAGTTTTGAATTTATTGTCATCCAACAACCTGATCATCTAGTTTTGCATCGTGATTGTCTTGCAATTTTATGAAATTCTGAAGATAAATTAACACACACTATCAAGAGTTATTTTCTAATTTAACCGTGAATTGATTTTTTTTAGTTTAATTTTTTTTTGAAGGTAGGTATAAAATTATATTTAATTAAACATGTTTTTCACAGTGCATTGTGTATTCCTAAAAAAAACCCTTATGCATTTGTAGTCCCCCAAGATTTTTTTGTGTACAGATATAGTTCTCCAATAATTCTACAGCTTCTTGTATGCATAATATATTTTAAATTATTTGTTGAAAATATAAAACCATATTAGAAAATATTTCCCACAATAGTTCCTTAGTAAGTTATAACTTTTATGAATATTCTATAATTTAACTTCTAAAAACATTAAGATCCATGTTCTACATCAGATAGTAAGTCTGGCAGCTGCAAATTCTTTTTGTGTGTAAAAGGTAATTATTTAATTCTTTTATATAAATGAATAAGGCAAAACAAATATTTAAAGTATTTTCTATTAAAATATACAAACTGCATATTAGTATATACAACAAAATTTGTTTTTCTATACAAGCTATTTGTGAATAGTCTAGATCAGGTGTGGCCAACGTTTTTGGGAAGAGTGCCACTTCTGACAAAAAATAGTTTTGCGCATGTCACTTCTAATTTTTTAATTCTGTCAAATTTTAAAATAAGCTCAAGCATAAGATAATGAATGGAATTTTTGAATGGTGGGGAGGGGGGGGGCTCTCTCTCTCTAAAATATATTATATGAATAATAAACAATATTTTAAACTATAATAAATTTAAAAAAATTTTTTAAAAAACTTAGCTATGATTGTTTTTTTATTGCAAGGTATTTTTACATCTGGAATTATTTTTGAAGTCTGTGTCTCATCATCCAATCTGTTTCTATAAATTGTTTTTGTTGTAGCCATCAAAGAGACATTTTTCGGCTACATAGTGTGAAACAAATGACAGATGTTTCACAGCTCTTAGTACTTTCAGGATATTCTTTTCTAATGTCAGTTTAAAAATGCATATCAACTTGACTAAATTTTATTTTCATTGAGTGTCATTCAATATATCAATTTGCTGTTCTCTTTTATCGGGAGAGGTATCAGTCTTGAAAAGGATTTTGAGTTCAAGATAATTTTGTGTATTTCTTATAAATGTTGGACCAAACTGATTTTTATTGAGATTAATGTTGTACTGTTTATTAAAATACTATGCAAATTAAGAAACCATTCAATATCATCTTTCAAAATGCCTTCAGCTCAAAATTTCAATTTCACTTTGTACCTTGAAAATAGTAATACTTGTGCACTGCTGTAGTGTGTTAAGCTTAGTGAAATTGGTAAAAATATCTGCTACACACGCACACAACTCTCTGAATCCAAACTGCCTCATTTAATTTTTGAGCTAATAGAAGTTACATTTCTATTAATTTTTACCAGCCTTTTCGAACTCAATCTTTTATAAAAATTAAAAAATTTTTGATGCTTTGATTAAGCAAATAGGGATCACTTGTGGGACCCCTGTCAAAGTTCCAGGAAACCCAGGTTGAAGGCCTTTGGTCTTGATCAGTGATCTTCAAATTTTTTCGACTCATTCAACCCTTGCAGCTAAAAGATGTTTTCAGAGAACCCCATTCCGCATTTAGATGAATAAATTTAAATATATTAAATTAATATTTAAAGTATATCAATATGTTACACACACCACAGGTACTTAAAGTAAAGAAATTAAAATAGGTATTGTATTTATATTAAAATTTTACTGGAATTTTAATTTACTCATTATTAATACTTGTCTACTAATTAATACTGGTCTAGATGATAGCCTTCTGTTTCATAAATGCAAATTCATAAAACCCATTATAAAGTGTATACTAATTCTTTCTTTTGAAAAATTTATTGGCTGAAACTTGATACACATTATTTCCTTATAAATATTAAATGTAATAAATGAATTCTCTAAAAGGAAATGTTTCTACATTTGTGCTTTTATATTTCTTAATAGAATGAACTTTAATTTTTAGTTTGGTGAATTAAGTGATTGATATACAAATTTACAACTAACATTAAGTTGCAAAATTATTTTATTCATAAAACATACTTTTTACATACAACAGATATTTACAAAAAAATTTTATTACACATATGGCACAAGTACATGGATTAATAAGCACACATTTTAATATATTGTTGTGAAAAAATATTTAATCAACACACAAATCATGGTTTAGATCAGGATAGTATTGATAGAAAATAAATAAAAAAAATTAAGTTGAAATTTTGGAGAATTTGAAAATTATAGTGTTGAAAATTTTTTTATCGACGCCAAAGCATTAAATTCATCCACAAAAAAGCATAGGGTATATTCTCGTTCAGACTGCAAAACAAGTAGCTTTTTTGGGGTTGGGTTTTTAGCCCAACCTAGTGGCCCAGTCCTTTGATGCAATCATCAAGGTCTGAGTGCCCAGCTATAACAAAGCTATCTAGAAGAGAATAAACCATGACAGCAGACTCATAAAAAGCAGTCACATGACCAAAGGAGAGAATAAGGATTTGGTTGGAGAAACGATTACATTCACAATTCCATTTTGTATGCTTACATAGTTGGTAGCTTATCCCACATGTATTTATATATATATATTACTCAGGATAAATTGACTGGATTTTCTGCAAAAAGGATTACTCAGGATTTCTTTATTAGCCATAAAGAAAAAGGTGGAATATTTATATTATTGTATAATTTTTCTTGTCATTGAATTTTTTTCTTTTGAGTCTTGAAGACACGATATAATTGATGCGTATATGCCAACATCCTTAATTATTTGTAAAAAAAGATATTTTGTTTTATATAAGAGAAATTAGTGTTTAAATTTATATTTTTTTGTATTCTGTCAAAACTTGGTTATCTTAAAAGTATTATTAATAACTTAACCTAAAGCTGCACACATTTTATAATAATGCCTCGTTACTGTTGTGTACCAAATTGTTCATCTAATAAACCAGGGCAGCCATATGTTTCTGTGTTTCGTTTCCCAAAAGTTGAACAGTTGTTACAAACTTGGGAAAAAGAAAATTCCAAGGGATTTTAAAAATACTAACAATAGTAGTGTGCATTAAACATTTCTCTGAATCTTTCATTGTGAGTAAAGATAAAATTACAGACGAGACTGATACTGTTATAGAAATACCTAGAGTATATCCAAAATTATCAGAAAATGCATATCCTTGCATTTTCTCCCTAGTTGTCCATCCTACTTGAATGAAAAAATTAGAGGGTGCTAGTTTGATTTTGGAGGTAATAGCGCCGAGTTGTTGCTTATGTTCGCCAAGATGGGCGATAACATTACAATATTGTTACCTTCATATTTTTATCGTCTGTCGATGTGGTTGCCATGGGGATAACGTATATTAGAAATAACTTTTATTGGTTTTTCCCCGCTATAACCCTTTTAATTTCAGACGATTTTAATAAAAATTTCTAATTTCTGTAAAAATTGAACCATTTTCAGTGTAATTTTTCTAGTGTTTGCCTCTTCTGTATAATTCTGTGCTATTTTCGAATATGGATATTTCTAAAATGAGAGAGTACTAGAATATTTTTTTCTTAGAAGAATAAGTGTCGTGCTTTTAATTACCGCTATAAATCGTTTACTTTCGTATAATTTTACGTTTTAGAAATGTTTTTTTACGTTCTTTGTTCGATGCAATTCGTTGAAGGAACTTGCAGTGCAAATTTCATATTGCAAGCTTTCACTACTTTGTAATTAGAATTCTTAATTAATTTTAACATACATTATGTAATTATTTAATTCATAATCTAATACAAAAATGAAATTATTACTTTTTTAATAATACTGTTATTTATTTATAATTTTTATGTTATTTATTTATAACTATTTTTGTTTAATCAAAGCTATTATGTTATTTATTTATAATTATGTAATACGAGTAATCTTATGCATTATTTTTATTTTTTTACAATTCGTCGATTATTTTTTTTATAATTTCTATTAAATTATATTATATGATTATTATGTCTGATAACTGTTATTAAATCGCACTATATGAATATTATATCTAATTACGATAAAATAATATAAGATTATTATATGCTGCTTATAATATTCTTACTACATATTACTTTTTATTACATATTATTGATATTCATTATTTTCTGATTGATCTAGGTTATTCTCAGTCTCTTCCTATATCCTTTATTTGAAATACATTTCAATGTATTTCAAAACAATTCTTTAAAATTGTGTTTCATTAAATTACCGTTAGGCCACCACATTGGATTCCATTCCAACTACAGCAAAGGCTGCTAGGCGCGATCTTATCGCGCCAAACAGCTCTTGGCGCAATTACCCCCGATATCAAATTAGTTCCAATTAAAGAACGCTCAGTGACAATTCAATGAAAGGAAAAAATGAAACAATTAGACGAACACAACTGTTTACTAATTTCATTAAGAAAGACAAAATTACCAATTTTGAATGTTTTTAAGAAAATCTGTTAGTGTGAGAAAATCCCATACCTGATTTCTTAGCCAAAAATAATGTTCTAAAACATGATTGTGAAAGTTACATAACATTTCTTTTTATTAATTGTGAAAATTGTCCTTCTATTTTAAAATCCGTGAAAATAAATGCAGATCTCTCTATTGTTATATTTAATAATAATCATGAATTCAATATACCTTCTATTGAAAAAATTCTTAATAATCCTCCTAGGTTAACATATTTCAGTGAATTGTTTAATATTCTTAATACAGTAAATGTCTTTGAAGAAATCTGTTCTATTTTAATTCTGTTCCTCATCATGTTATGGCTATTCAATCGTGGGAAAAGTATATTGAAAATTGTAATGCTGAAAATTTTGAGGTAGCAAATTTTATTTTCGAACAAATGAAATTATTAAATTTGAATAAACATGGTCGTAAGTTTAGCAGTAATTTAATGTTTTTTTCTTTCTGCATGTAAATTAAATCTACTGCATGTTGTTCCTATGTAAGAGATAAGGGGAATATCATTCTTCCAAGTTTGAGAATATTACAGAGAGTTGCATTTGGATTAAATGTTACTTCGGGTTTGTCAACTCTGGTGAATGAAAATTATCTATGAGGTAGATGTAAAGAACTAAAAGACCACGAGAAACAGGTAATATTACAAATTGATGAAATTTTCATCAAATCAGTGATTACATATAAATGTTATAAAATTGTTGGATTTATTGAGAAAGGAGAAGCAGCTACTATGATTCAATGTTTTTTATACTCTTTATTGAATAAAATAAAGAAATAGTATCATTGAACCCTGCAAAAAACATGAATACTGACGACTTGCATTCTATGACTTTAGAAATTTTGTCACTAATGGAAAAAATAGGTTTTTCAGTTGTTTGCATTGTAAGTGATAACAGAGTAAATAGAAATTGTTTTTCTAAATTGTGTAATGAGCTTAGTGTTATTCAGAATCCAGCTAATAATGTAAAAAATCACATCTTATTTTTGATTCAATACATCTTATCAAATCTGTACAAAATAATTGGTTTAGTCAGAAAGATGCCGATTCTTCTTTAATGTATCCTGATCCTTCAGTATTTTCTCAAATCTGAAAAGCATCTTTTTCATCATTATTAAAAATTTATAATGAAATGAACAGTATTGTTAAATTAGCTCCTAAATTATGTTTAAAAGCTTTAAAATCAACAAATTTTGAAAAACAAAATGTTAAATTAGTTTTAAAATTTTTTAAAGAAAGCAGTGTGACTGTGCACTTTATATATTAAAAGATAAATTGGGCTACTCGGAAATGTTTAGGGACACTGCAATATTCATCAAACATTTTTTTGATTTCTGGCAAATAATGAATACTAAAAATCCAACTAAGAGTCAAAATCTTAAATTGAAAAACAGTGCTCCTTTTTCATCAATGGATGATAATAGATTCACTTTTTTTTCAAAATTTGTTCAGGGGCTGAACTGCTGGAAAAATTTAAAACAAAATAAACGAGAAGGTTGTTTAAGAGAGGAAACATTTTTTTGCTTTGAGGCATACGGTAAATACCATCCCAAAACTAAAATAGTATCTTTTGATGGAGCAGAATTTCAAATATGTTTTAACTGGGAAGTTCCAAACTGATAATTTAGAAATCAGATTTGGGCAATACAGACAAATGACCATAGCAAATTATCATGTCACTGTGCAGGAAATTTTGCAAGCTGAAAAAAAGATTTGCATTAAAAGTGTATTAACTTGGCACTCAGATAAATATGGTACTATTTCACTAGAAAATTTAATTTCAAATCATTCAGATGAGATATTTAAAGTTAAAGTAGATACTACAGATTTCAACGAAATATTAAACATTAGAAATAAATCTGAAGATATTTCAATAGAAGAGTATCAAGCTTTAATGTATATAGCGGGATTTTGTGTGCACTATATAAAATTCGAATGCTCCTATTGCAAACATACATTTGTTTTAGATAAGCAGATTAATTTTAACTCGGAAAATGTTGAAGGGACAAAATATTTGAGACTTCTGGATAGAGGAGGTTTAAAAATACCCACAGATATTGTTATGAAAGTCATTTCGAGATGCAATATTTCATGTTTAATTTGTTAATATCGAAAACATTCGAATCAAAGTTTCTTTAAGTTGATTGCCAATTATCTTGCTTTACAAGCATAACTGAAACATATCTGGAATTACATGAGTTGTGGAATGTCTTGCATTCATTTCATTCACCTTGTGTAAATTGTAACATACCTGCATTTTCATATTTTAAAAAAATATCCATTACATTTGGAAATATATGCTTAAATAATTATTCAAAAAAGCGTAGTGAAGAAATTTTAACCGTGAAGGATAACCAAAAAATGAAGACATTTAAGGCCAATTAAATTAATGTTTGCTTTTTATATTTTTCTATTTTATTTATTTAAATATTCAATTATCGATTTGTATATTATTCATTGTGCATGTGGGTATATCCTTGTAATTTTTTTATACTGTATACATTTTATGAACATTTTTAATTGTTCACATAACTATTATTTGAAGAAAAATTTTATTTATTTATGTTATTTGTTTAAATTATTTTCATAAAGGTTTTAGCATTCAAAGTATGTAAAATGTTATTTTTTTAATTTAAAAACTTTTGTTTGACTTTTGGATATTTTTACCATAGCATAATATTGAATTTTAACATGCATTTTTTATTTTTTATTTTTTATGATTCTTTGATTCTATGAACATAAAAAATGTCATTTCACAGGAAAAAAGGAACTCCAGCAAATTGTTTCTAAATTCACATGATTTTTTATTAATATGCCTCTAATGATGTACTATTCAAATTTTCTTTGCTAGTAAATGTTTTTTTTTATTTTATCTGATTGAAATTATTTTACATTGAGTCACTTTTTCTTAGATTTTTCTTAGATTTATAATTAGCAAAGTTATTTAATTAAAAATTACTGAAACTGTGTGGGCCATGCTCGACTCCGATATTTATCTCTAATATCAATAGAAAACAAAGTCGCATCAGGCTTGAATTTATTAGAAATTATTGTAACTTTTGCCATAATTAAAGCTAGGAAAAGACTGTAGTTCTAATTATCAATAGGTAAGTCTGACCTTCATTTAGTGAACCTTTTATTCTTTATTTACATTGTTTCATTTTCTTATACCTATGTTATGATTTGTAATATCCTGAGCTTTATTATTTCTTAATTATCTATTTTGTTACTTCTCGTCTTCCACTTGTGGCAATTCTTAAGCTCTTCACAGTTGTTCTGGAAGAGATCTGCCGTGGTGTCAAATCGAACCTGGACTATGTGATTAAAGCTCACACAATAAACTCATACACATACATATCTAGCTTTGTGTTTTCCTATGTTCTACAGAGCACGATAAAAAGCTGATGTTAAAGTAGCTTTGTATATTTAAAATATTCATATATTTTTAATTAATAAAAGCCAGCCAAGATAGGCCCTCATTTTTTTTCTGCACCAGGGCCTTTGGGTACCTAGCTACACCACTGCTCTTAATACAACCTCCAGAGCTTATATTTTGGATGTACTTATAAATGTTTTGAAGAAATATAAGTTATCATTGTGGAAAAGTTGGTTGTCTTGCAGGATGGTGAATCTGACATGATCGGTATTACTAAAAGAATTGTTGCAAGATTTAAAAAAAAAACATGCAAACAGCATGGTAATAATAATTTTCAACACTTTCATTGCATTATTCACCAGCAGGTACTATGCTCCAAGGCTTAAAACACAGGACATGTTTTAAAAATAATCACAAAAATTGTAAATTACGTATATTCGAGAACACAGACTTCATCATCTTGAATTTGCTTTACTTCTGGAAGATGTAGAAAGTGAATACGACGATCTACCATATTGTGCGGAAGTTCAATGGCTTTCAAATCATAAAGTGTCAAAACGATTCTTCAAATTGCAGGACGAAACTAAATTTTCTTGGAAACAAGAATTATGAATGTGCTGAATTAACAGATGAACAATGGATAAAGGACCTGGCTTTCTCAGTTAATATTACAGGTCTGCTTTTCACTGGTGTAGGGCGAAAACTACCGCTTTTCACTCTAAAGGGGCCCTGTATCAAAATTCCTTTGGGGCTCTTTTTTAAGTATGGGAGCCCTATTAGTGGGACTGAGGTAGTTACACATGTTGGGGGGCCTTGTATCATTGATACGGCAGTAGCTACACCCCTGCCGCTTATCAAATTAATTTTAAGTTTCAAGGGGAAAACCATATTGTTACAACTCTATTTGATATTTAAAATTATTACTTTCATGAAAATAAATAGAAAAAGAAAACTTGTCTCTCTCTTTCTATGAAAGCTTTAAATACTTATTAATAAAATCCCCTAAATTAAAATTTACTGAATATGATAACTAAATTAAATTTTTGTGAATATTGAATTATGGATTGACAATTTTAAAAGCTGTGAGCTACAATTCCACACTTTTATCTACTGATATTGAAATTGTTGATAAAAGCTTACTAATAAAATTAATTGAAATCCAATGTGATTCTTTGTTGAAGCAAAAATCTATGGAAGTTGGAATTCTAGGTTTTTATACATATTTATCAGTAGATAAGAGATTTTTAAAATTTATCATTTGTTACGTCAATAATGGCTACATTCAAAAGCACTTATGTATAAGGATAATTATTTTCTTTGATGTAAAATAGTGAAAATTCAGAAAGATCTAGAATAACCCCTATTAACATTTATCATCAATTTTAAAAATTGCATCAACTCAATATTTTCAATCAAATCTTGGTGATTTGCTTTGTGAAAAAAACAATGTTGAATATCTTCTAAAAAGTAATGTTAAATTAAATTTTTTACAATAATTTTTTATTTATTTTTATAAAATATTTATAGTTTAGGTTTAAAAAATAACATGAAATATAAAACTACTCCATAAGTATGATATACATTGAGCTTTACATTCGGTCTAATAAATGCCTAATACATTATAAAAATCACATTTTATTGATTTTTTGAAGATTGAAAACATAAGGCCCACAACTTATGATGAAATTGACCATGTGTGGCTCTTAATATAAGAGTTTGACATGCCTGATATAGGGGAAATTACTTTAAGCCCCATATATTTGGTCCCTAGTCCAAAAATTGTCTTTTGACTAGCTAGGCTTCAACTTTGCTAAGTTCCACTTTTTAACCCATTCTTAATCCATCTTAATTTTCCTTTCCATCAATATATTCACTCAGAATGTTATAACTTTATTTTTATGAGGAAACCAAATATTGTCACAATAAATCCATTTCAAAGAAAAAAATTAATATACACACATTTCCATTAATATAATATACTTATACAAAACTTTAAAAGATTCTTTTTTTTTCTCGTGTTTTAAAGCATTCAGTTGAACTGAGAAATTTTATATTCACGATTGTTTTGGATGACAATATGATACTTCAATAAAAATTAATTACCACTTAATATTGTGATTCTGTCATATGTATATACATATTTATATTAATTGTAATTATTTTTGATAAAAAGAAACTATAAAATAATATTTTCTTTGTTTCTTAGTAGGAATTGATTTTTAAATTTTTTTATATTACTTGTGTGTGTTTCTTTTAATGTTCTTCCTTAGCACAATTTCCACTCCTTTTTCCCTTTAATATGATGGGGGGATACATTATCATTACAATCAAGGCAGAGATGTCTTAAAGCATGGGGCAACTCTAGGCCCTGAGTCTCGTCTCATTCTCAACTCTGCCTCATTAAGATCATGATCCCAATCATTTTAATGGTAAAATGTTATTCCCGGAAATAATCTCTGAAAAATGGGAATTTCAAACTATAAGGCAGGAATTTTGACAGGACTACATAATTAGGTCGTGACCATCGTCCATGTCTAGGCATAGGCTTACCACCATACACCATCATTTAGTCGAAAGGTCGCAGTCAATCAAATCAGGTTTGTGACCTTGTGAATCATGCACATTGATTTGTTCTGGGTTTCATTTATTTGTACGAGTATTGGATAATGTATGCTTATGCTCACTACAGTTTAAAAAATCATAAAACTGTTTGAATTGGGTTTTTTAAGATAGCCTAAATGTAGCGTTAGATTAGCACACTACAAGTAGCTATCCATTCAAATTTATACCTCCCATGGATATCCATTGCAACTGCAAATAGCTTAATAGAAATGCACATAGCACGTTTTGCAGTAGATATCTGTACAAATAAAGGATATCTATGAAAAATATAAAGCTTTTTGAATAAATTAGTAAATCTAATGAGTATTTAGATAACGAGGACACCCTCTAAGCTGGTAACTTCATTCACCAAACTTCCACATCATGCTACACGAGGACTCTGAAGACAAAGGTTAACTATGCCTTTGGCAACGTCCATTATTTTCTTCTTCACCTCCTCCAGTCGAATGAAGAATCAAGCGTAACTATAGAGACAAAACTCTCAAGGTACCTATTATAAGCTGGAAGAATCGATGTATATCAGCGTTTCACAAACTGTGGGGCGTGATAATCCTACCAGGGGGGGTGCAAGCAAATAAAAAAATAGGTTATTTTACAAAATTATTAATCTTATGAAAGAATGCAAAGCAAAACATACATTCGGTTATAATAAAAAAACTAACATACACACATTTCCATTAATATAATATACTTACAAATATCAGTGCACAATGTATTTGATCATTAATTAATAAAATGCTAAGTTGAGAACAAGTTTAATAATTACTAGTGTCCCATGTGAGCTTATCATAAACAAATTGTACACAAAATTTAATAATAATCTTGTTAACTGGTATCTAATTAATAAAAGAGACTTTAAACATGTGTGTTTCACACACACGCTACAGCCCAAACTAAGCAACCCAGAAGTATAAAACTTGGCACGTAATTATTCTAGGTCCTGATGATGTGCACTACAAAGAGTTTTTTTCGAAATTCGCTTTTTATTTTTTTTAAATTAAATTTTTAAACGATTTTTCCATATTTTTTTCAACAACTGGGTTTTTAGTTGGTTGTTTTGGCAACGCAGTGTATTTGTTTTAGAATTATTTGCGCTCGAAAATTTTACAGTTGATTTAGCAATGTTGACAAAAGTGAATTGTGTTTTCTTAATTAAGCATATTTTATCCTTTTCCGGAATTTCAAACAAAAGTGATGAAACTTTAATTCATTAATGCTAACTGACTTTCAGAAATGAAAATCTTCTAAGTTTTTTTGCCACTATGGGCGATACCAAAGTTTGCTCAATGGTTTGTATGTGTGTGTGTTCCGAATACAGTTTCATATTAAATCAGTATATTTTGTTTTTTAAAAAAAAGCTGTGATTTTAGAAAATATTAGAATCTGTTTTCTGCAAGGCTGCCTTTTTATTTTAATGCTCATTAAATTTATGTATCTTATTTTTGTGCATGTATATTTCTGATATATTATTGTGGTTTGTTGTACTACATGTTGGTTGTGTAATAGAACAACTACCCTTCTTGCAAGACCTAACTTAGTTACTGTACTCTCTCTCTCTGGCTACTTTTAAAGATATTTTCATACCATCTGGTATCCTTTTTTATTTGATATTCATGATTTGTCATAGCTTTGCTATTAGCATCAAGAAGGCCTGAGAGCACTCTCTCTTTAAACCTTTAAGCTGTATCTGAAAAATGTTTGCTTCCATTTTGGTTACTAACTTTATGTTGACTTTTAAAGAATTCACTTTACAAAAAATTTGTACAAATTTTGGTACAACAGTTGTAAGGACCTCAGGTTTGCAATTCTTGCAAAACCGAATGTTAGTGGTACAAGTTAGAATTTTAGGTATTTACCTATTGTCACCACAGCCAAATTGGCGCCTTAGAAATCATTCCTTGATATCAAGACAACAAAAATTTCGTGTTTTATATGAAAAAAAAGATATAAGATTTTGTTTGGAAATAGCACGATTCACGTGGTGTCAATTTGTCTGCAGTGGCGCTAATACGTAAGTCATTTATTCAAAGTATTATTCCAAGGTATAAAAAAAAATAGTTTACTTCTATATAGAACTAGAACAGGGATGGCTTACCTTTTTTAGGCATGGGTCATATTTTCATATTTTTTTTAATACTAGCTTGTGTGTCACTAATGCCTATTTGCTCCAGAGTTAAGTTTAAAAAATTTTAACTGAGTATTTTTAAAACTAAACATCTTTAAAATTCAATTGGCTTAATGGGTAAAACTGGGCGTGATTTGGCAATTTAAAAATTTTTAGTTGCGTTAAAAATTCCTAAGTGTGTGATGGATGTCCCCTCACATCCTTTAGTGTTCGAGAGTTAGAATAAAGATAAGTTATAATCTATACAAATAAAGGAAAGGATTTGTTTGTTTCAGCTGTACCGGCAAAACTAAGCAACAAAAAAGGTTGCTTAGTTTTATAATTAGCGTTCTTGGAAAAAATCGGAAAATTTTCCTAATTTCGAGAATTAAAAAAACTGCCAATTGGATTCACACCGAAGACCTATCGAAGGATCAATAAGCGGCGTCGCTATGAACGCTTGGCCGCCACAAACCAATTATCCCTCCTGTAACTTTTCTGACACCTCTCCCAAGAGATTCTCATAATACGCTCCGAAACTTGGCACGTAGAAGCTGTAGATAATTGTTATGAACACCTTGAAGAGTTTTTTCGAAATTCGCTTTAGATTTTTTTTTAAATTCAATTTTTAAGCGAAATGGAGTTATGACATCATTAGATTTGTCAAGTCAACTTTGTGAAAATTAATGTTTAGAACAATTTTTGGCGAGGTTTTAGCGCATTTTATTCTAAATATATTTTTTTAGGTTTTTATTATTTTTTAAAACTCTTTGTGGTGGGATTACATTTGTTTTTTTGAAAAAGTTGTAAAAAATGTTTTTTGTAAATTTCATTTTTGGGTTTGGCAACACAAATTGCATAACAGATTCCAATTTTTTACAGTGTTATCGTGTTTTATTGAGCGTAATGTAATTTT
This sequence comes from Trichonephila clavipes, assembly GCA_019973935.1. NCBI lineage: Eukaryota > Metazoa > Arthropoda > Arachnida > Araneae > Nephilidae > Trichonephila > Trichonephila clavipes. Next base: position 177,399 of record BMAU01018728.1, read on the forward strand.
AGATCAAATACGGATTGAAGTTGGTTAGATGTACCGTTTAATACTGATATTCAAACAATGATTTATATAGTTGTAAGCTTAACTTACTTTAGCGCCGACAACCTTCTGTTTTGTGATATCAAGCCCGCCAACACGTTAGTGGGTGATATACTAAAGCCTAGCCATCGCATTAAATTTATATATCTGTGTAATTTTTGTTTATGATTATTTCTTGCATATTTTTGTGATTGCTTTATGGAACAACTACCCATCTTGCAAGGCTTAATTATATTAAAGCTACTCTTTTTATTATGCTGGCTACTTTAAAAGATATTCACTTTCCAAAAAATGTTCTATTTCATTTTATGCTCTCGATTAATCTTAGCTGTACTATGAGCATCAAGAAAGCCTGATTACGCTCTTTAAACCTTTTTCCTGTAACTGAAAAATTTTTGTTCCTCCCTTGTTGTTTATTAATTTTGTTATTTTTAAAGAGTCAGCAATGTAAAAACATTCTTGGGTGTGTTCAGTTGCAGTGTTTATTCTTTCGAACCTCTGATGTTGATATAACAACAACAAAAGGTAGTCTGCCCCCAAATAAGCAAAGATTGGAACTAAACCATTGTATTAATATCAGTGAACTGTACTGGTACCTCTTGCCTATTTCCATCCTAATAGCATGACAATTTGGTTTATGTTAAAAAAAAATTCTGTTACAACGTTTCTTTCTGTTAGAAAAAACTATGTCTTTTCTTTGTTCAACGATAATTTCTAAATCTCGCTTATTGTGACGATAAAGTAGAAAATCCTAGCTAGCAGTTTAAGAAAAAGAGAATATTGTACTAAATTAAAATAATTGTTATTAATGGATTGGCAATATTTGAAAAAAAACTACCTTCTATTTATGTCAATTGTTATTAACCAGATTTCTACATGTTGCTTTTCGGTTTGAATTAATGTTATAATTTCTACTATATGCTTGGTTACATCATATTTATTTATGTTTATTTTATTCATGTTTAAATTTTTTATATTTAAGATTTTCTGTGAGTGTTTTGTTTGTTCCGTACTGGTTTTGGGGTAATTTCATCAAAATTAGGGCTTAATTTTTCTATTTAAGATAACCTTTTAGTTTAAATTAATTTTATAATTTTTATTTCAGTATTACAAAGTTTTATGTTTTTGGCTGAGTAAAAAAAAATTCGTGTGAAAAATTTGTTTTTGTTTCATTATAAGTACATATCTTTAATTCTATAAGTTCGTTTATTACCTCCGTTAAGAAAACAAACATTTTTCCTTAATATTTGTGAAAAATTTAATTGCTCTTACTCCGTTAGCATTTTTTTACGTAAACTTATAATATAAATTATTTGCAAAACATTTAAATGTCGTTTTTGAATGTTATCTTAAGATATAATGAAGCATAAAATAGAATTCTGAAACTGATTGAAAAATTTATCTCTTAAAATTTACTATCTTTCATAAAACTTTTAGTTTTCTTAAAAAAATATCTCTATGGGCACATTTGAAAAATTACATTACTGACATATTATACAAAATTTTTAAACATGTGTGTTTCACCAATTCCGGCCAAACTAAGCAACCCAGAAGTATAAAACTTGGCACATAAATACAAAAGGTCATAATGCTATGCACTAAGAAAAGTTTTTTTTAAAATTGGCTTTAGATTTTAAAATTCAATTTTTTAGCAATTTTCCTACAAACTGCTGATATGTCACTCCTGTATAAATTTGTAAAAATTAATGTTTCAAACTGTTTTTTGAAAGATTGTTGCATATTTTATTATAAATATGTTCATTTAAGGTTGTATTTAGTTGTTTTTTAATTCTTTGTGGCTTGATTGATTTAATATCAACGTCGCACTGTTCAGCTACACGAGGGCTTTTGGCGACGGACCACGTAATTTTGAACCATGGTCAAGTGACGTGGACGACACCTGAGCTGGCACCCCCCCTCTCCTAACTACCACACCAACGGGAGGGCGTTTCAGCTCTCGACAAATTTAACGTGCATCGCTGCCCTGTACGGCGGGTCTTTAGTGGTACTGGGCTCGAACTCGTGACAAGGCAAGCCACGGTCCGATACCTATACCACTCGGCTACCGCGGCCACAAAATTCTTTGTAGCAAAATTGCAATTGTTTTTCTAAAAAATTGTCATATAAAAAGTCCTTTTTCTAAAAATTTTTTTAGTTTGGTAACAAGCTTTTGTTTACAGTTGATTTAGCGATGTTGACAGAAGGGAATTGTGGGGTGGATCCTAGTCAAGCACACTGCTTGGCGATAAAATCTTTGGCGCCAAAAATTTTGGCGATAATAAAGTTTACAATATGGCAACCCTTCCGGATTACCCAGTCCGGTGGCTAACATATGGCAACCCTAAAACCGGTCAAGCAAAAAAATCGGGTGAAAAGTGGACATCGTCCATTTTCGCCTTTGACCCTGCTGCAACACGTCGAGTGGTTCATCCCCGCTCTTACTTTCTTCCCCACGTGTTCCGATTTTTGGCTTGATTTTCCACCGGTTGTTAGAATGGCTTGCGAAATAAAATTGCTTGAAAGCGAGGCAACCACAGGACCCTCCCCCTTTTCCTTCGTTTCCGGCACTGACATGATTACGAAAACCCCATTTTCTTAGGCTGAGACCGTCAATCCCTGATTTTTTTTCGTTTTCTTCCATGACGTCATTTTTTGAAACAGGGGTTATTGGCGCCATTTGGCGAAAAAAATGGTGCCAAAAACAGCAGTGTGCCAGACTAGGATTTTACCGAATTGTGTTTTCTTAATTAAGCATATTTTATCCTTTTTCGGAATTTCAAACAAAAGTGAAGAAACTTTGTTTAATTCCTTAATGCTAATTGACTTTCAGAAATGAAAATCTTCTAAGTTTTTGCCACTATGGGCGATACCAAAGTTTGCTCAATGTTATGTATGTGTGTGTTCCGGATACATTAAATCAGTATATTTTGTTTTAAAAAAGCTGTGATTTTAGATAATAATAGAATCTGTTTTCTGCAAGGCTGCTTTTTTACTTTAATGCTCATTAAATTTATGTATTATATTTTTGTGCATGATTATTTCTGATATATTTTGTTATGGTTTATAATACTACATGTTGATTGTGTAATAGAACAACTACCCTTCTTGCAAGGCCTAACTTAATTACTGTACTCTTGCTACTTTTAAAGATATTTTCATACCATCTGATATCCTTTTTCATTTGATATTCATGATTTGTCATAGCTTTGCTTTTAGCATCAAGAATGGCCTGTGTAAAGAACAATTTTAATTAAATAATTCTGCGAGCTGCATCTACCCGATGCTCGGCGTTGGAGGAAGAAAATTCAGACTCGAGTCAGTCAATTCAAACAACTGAGTTTATTCAGAACTACCAAGTGAGTGTGAGCACGTGTGGCTCCACCCCTTTTATACACAGAACATAATGACGTCACACAACCTGTTCACAGTTACAAAAACGTGGCGCCATGCTGCCACTCATTCACACAAATCATTTCCATTCACAACATACTCCCCCCCTTTGAGACTTGGGGAGAGTCTCAAACCTATAACAGTTATAATTTAAGAGATCAAGTCTCTTTGGTTCTTTAACCAATCTTCCAGAAGAAGTATATTTTTTTATAATTGCATCATTAATATTCAAGACCTTTTCAGGTTTAGTACTTTTAACAGAAACCGATTCCTCTTTCAACTCCTTATCGCTATTAGCAATCGCTTGTACTTCCAAAGGGAAGATACGTTGCACGGGGCGTATTACTGTTCCATGTTGAGTTTTTAGCCGAACTGTTCGAATTTCCCCATCTCGACCAGGGATTAATTCTATAATCTTAGCTATAGGCCAAGACAAACGTTTCTTATTGTCGTTTCCAATTAAGACCATTTCCCCAATTCGGGGTTCTCGCACCCGATTATCATTCTGTTTTTGTATTAGCTCACTTAGATATTCTTTCCTGAAACGTTGTCTTAAATCACTTAAAAGTTTAATTCTATATTTCATTCTCTTTCTTAAGTCTGTTGAATTCAATTCGTCAATATCGGTAGTATCGGAACAGCGATTCTCTATTAAAAACATTGCTGGAGTAAGAGGGATCAATTCCTGTGGATTTTCAGATATATAAGTTAAAGGTCTACTATTGATTAAAAATTCACATTCACAAATCACTGTAGACAATTCTTCATAGGACAATATTGATTTTCCAAGAGAACGTCTCAATAGTTCCTTGATAATGCGAACCAACCTTTCCCACCAGCCTCCCCACCATGCGGCGGTGGGTGGTATAAATTTCCAAACTATTTTTTGAGTTGATGTCTCTCTCGATATTTTATGCCAATCCAATTTCGCAAGGTCATTGAAAGCACCTCGGAAATTAGTACCGTTATCACAGTAAATTATCCTGGGCCTCCCGCGCCTGGCAATGAAACGCCTAAGAGCTAGCAAAAAGGCATCAGAAGATAAAGCGTTTACTGATTCAAGATGTAGTGCGCGATAGACGGCGCAAGTAAATAATGTAATCCATACCTTTTCGCCAGTTTTTAAAAACAGAGGTCCAGCTAAGTCAATTCCTACAACTTCAAATATCGCGCAATCATTCACACGGTCTGGTGGTAAAGGTGATGGTCCGCTTGACAATGATTTCACTTTAAAACGAGCACAAATAAAACATTCATTCAAAATACTCTTAATAGTTTTTCTAGCTCTGATAATCCAGAACCTTTCTCTAATTAATGATTGCATTATTTGTATTCCTGCATGACAGTTCTTTTTGTGTATAGATCTAATCAAAAGTTTTGTAAATTCACATTTATCAGGTAACAATATAGGATACAAAAAAGAACTTTCATCATTTCGTTCAGTTATTTTAGATTTTACTCTTAAAATATTATCATTATCAATAAAAGTAACAAATTTTAAAGATTCAACATCAGGTAAATAATATGTCTGAGTTAAACGAATCAATTGTTTTTCAGAATTTTCAATTTCAGCAACAGAAAGTTCATGTTCGTTACATTTGTTATAGTCTTTGCGACAATTATTTACAAATCTTAAAATCCATGCAAATACTCTTATCATTTTATCATAATCAGACACATTACATATAAGCAAGGGCGGTGCATCGTTTGCTAGATCAACATTCGCATTTTTAGTTTTCTTTCTCTCTACGTTAACTTCTTGAGGCTCGCAACTGATTTCACCATCTGGCCAATATTTCGAATTTTGTTTCAACCAGGAAGGCCCCTCCCACCATCTAGAACTAAGCATTTGTCGTGGAGAACAACCACGAGATAGTAAATCTGCGATATTCATGTTTCCTGGAACATACTTCCATGACTGAATTTGAGTTAATTGTCTAATTTCCTTTACCCTATTAGCTACAAAAACTGACCAATTTCCATATTCTTTAATCCACCAAAGTGCTGTTGTGGAATCGGACCAAAGAGTAACTTTCAAGTCCGGCATATTAAGCGCTTTCAAAATAGAATTTACAAGTCGAGCACCAACACAACAAGCCATCAGTTCTAGACGCGGTATACTCAAAAGTTTGAGAGGAGCTACTCTAGACTTCGCTCTAACAAGAATTACGCTAACTCTAGAATCAACTATTGATCGAGCAAAGACGCATCCCGCATATGACCCCTTGCTTGCATCAACAAATACATGTAATTCAGTAAAAATATCAATTTTCATACAACGTGGTACACTTATACCTTTCAAAATTTGAATTTCATTAAACCATTTCATAAATTTGTTTACAATATTCTGAGGTAGTTCCTGATCCCATGCCCTTTTCATTTTCCATATTTCCTGCAATAGTAATTTTGGGAGCAATGTAGACGGTGCCAACATTCCAATGGGATCGAAAACTTTTTGCACCGTAGACAAAACTAATCGTTTCGTTATTTTCACTTCGCACGTTAATGAGTCGAAATTCGTGCAACATTTCAAAACATCATTATCCAAGTCCCGCCGAGGGTACCAAAAACTTATGTAAAGAACAATTTTAATTAAATAATTCTGCGAGCTGCATCTACCCGATGCTCGGCGTTGGAGGAAGAAAATTCAGACTCGAGTCAGTCAATTCAAACAACTGAGTTTATTCAGAACTACCAAGTGAGTGTGAGCACGTGTGGCTCCACCCCTTTTATACACAGAACATAATGACGTCACACAACCTGTTCACAGTTACAAAAACGTGGCGCCATGCTGCCACTCATTCACACAAATCATTTCCATTCACAACAGCCTGAGAGCACTCGTTTGGTTTTAGTTCAAACTAAATTTTTTTTTAGTATTGAATTACATCTAATTTTCTTTTGCACTTATTCAGAGTTTATGCAACTTTTGTCGTGTGGCATTATGGTTTAAGTTTCCCTCTTACAACCTGTTCTTCATACAGATTTTTAAAGGTTTTATGCATGTGCATTTCTATGACATTTTCGGTAAAATCCTAGTCTGGCACACTGCTGTTTTTGGCGCCATTTTTTTCGCCAAATGGCGCCAATAACCCCTGTTTCAAAAAATGACGTCATGGAAGAAAACGAAAAAAAATCAGGGATTGACGGTCTCAGCCTAAGAAAATGGGGTTTCCGTAATCATGTCAGTGCCGGAAAAGGGGGAGGGTGACGGTCTCAACTCCTGTTCAAAAATCCTAAAAATCGGGGTTTCATTAATGGCGTCAGGGACGCTGAAAACACATGTATTTACATAAAAGCATAAAATAAAGAAAAGGGCAAAAATTTCTACGAGATAAATGCAGTAAAATAAGGGGAAAACAGCATTTTAAAAATTGTAAAAAATCACTTACCACTGTGTTTTTAATTTTTAAATCATTCACTACAAACTCATTCGGCAAGTGGCATGTCAATTACGGAGTGCCTGTCCCGGAACGGGACGTACCTCCTCATCAGAATTTTAAGAATTAAGAGCCGAAAAATGGGGTTACATAAATTTAAATTTAAAAGATTTAATTAGATGGGCAGAACAGTTCTGCTGGAACGGCGACAGAATTAGTCTGTCGACCGGAGAAACAGCCGCTCCACTTTCCTGCGATCTGATTGGCCGAAGCCGATCGCTCGCAAAAAAGTGGGCGTGGAAAAGAATTGGGTCGATCCGAAAATAAACGACCCGAGATACAAACTCATTCATACTCTTGCCAAACCAATACATGGTTAATCGCAAGATCACACAAATACTCAATCTACTATGACTAAACCACATACCTTTTCTTACACTCCGGCAAACTAAGTGGGGATTCTCTTTCGACTGTACTCGACAACGCCATTCAAAATCATCAATCGTACCCTTTCGTTTAACCAAAAGCATATCCTTTTTACACTTCTGACACTCATATCTGGAGGGAATTAATCCTTCTTTCATAACCCAACCTAAAACAGCCTTATTCCCTTGCTCTCCAAGCAAAACAAAAAATCCTGTGGTTGCCTCGCTTTCAAGCAATTTTATTTCGCAAGCCATTCTAACAACCGGTGGAAAATCAAGCCAAAAATCGGAACACATGGGGAAGAAAGTAAGAGCGGGGATGAACCACTCGACGTGTTGCAGCAGGGTCAAGGGCGAAAATGGACGATGTCCACTTTTCACCCGATTTTTTTGCTTGACCGGTTTTAGGGTTGCCATATGTTAGCCACCGGACTGGGTAATCCGGAAGGGTTGTCATATTGTAAACTTTATCGCCAAAGATTTTGTCGCCAAGCAGTGTGCTTGACTAGGATCCACCTGTACTCTTGCTACTTTTAAAGATATTTTCATACCATCTGATATCCTTTTTCATTTGATATTCATGATTTGTCATAGCTTTGCTTTTAGCATCAAGAATGGCCTGAGAGCACTCGTTTGGTTTTAGTTCAAACTAATTAATTTTTTTTTAGTATTGAATTACATCTAATTTTCTTTTGCACTTATTCAGAGTTTATGCAACTTTTGTCGTGTGGCATTATGGTTTAAGTTTCCCTCTTACAACCTTTTCTTCATACAGATTTTTAAAGGTTTTATGCATGTGCATTTCTATGACATTTTCTTTGATTTAAAAAAAATATTGCTTTTCTTCCTTCATCAGCAGAGGCTGTTCATTGTCGAACGTCATGGAAAATATGCACAGTTATTTAGACTCGCATTCCAATGGTGAAATGAATAAAAAATGGACAATATCAAACAATTTGTTGACAATTTGATGCTAAAAAAACAATGCAAAGAAAAATATCAGATTATCATAAAATCCAGCATATAATGCTCACCTATACTTTTGAGCTGCATTTTTTAATGTTATGTTCGCTGTATAATGCACACCCTCTTTTTTTAGGAAGAAACCTGAAATGTACATATGCAATGCTCTCATGTTTTGAAGTCATTTGTTCAAGGTATTATTCCAAGGTATAGAAAAAAATAGTATACTTCTATATAGGATTACAACCCTTTAAGTTCATAAAGAGTGTCATTTCTTTTAAATAAACAGTATCTGATGTTTGTAGAACTTAATTTTTTTCTATACTCATCTTTTTTTATTTTTAAAGCACTTAAACCCATAAATTTTGGTGGCCGCGGTAGCCGAGTGGTATAGGCATCGGATCGTGGCTGGCTTTGTCACGAGTTCGAGCCCAGTACCACTAAAGACCCGCCGTGTAGGGCAGCGATGCACGCTAAATCTGTCGAGAGCTGAAACGTCCTCCCGTTGGTGTGGTGTGGTAGTTAGGAGAGGGTGGTGCCAGCTCAGGTGTCGTCCACGTCACTTGACCATGGTTCAAAATTACGTGGTCCGTCGCCAAAAGCCCTCGTGTAGCTGAACAGTGCGACGTTAATCTTCACTCACTCACTCACCCATAAATTTTGATTTAATTTTTTGTGCTCAAAGTGGGCATTGTACGCCGTATTTTACGGTATGCAAGATTTTCTGTTATTTTTTTTTTTTTGTTGTTCAAAACTGTTTGTGGCTTCATTGTTTAACGTTCCTTCTGACAAAAATTAATGTAGTTTTTAGCTGATTGTGCATAAACATATGCATTGTACATTTCCTTTTTTACATATAAATACATTGCTGTAATATTTTGTCATTAAAATAAAGATTTTTGCTATTCTTCTTTCATCCGCAAATTCAATGTTTTCTTCATTGTAGAATAATATTGCTTGAAATATAACAGAAAGAAAATTAGACTAAATTCAAACTTATTGTTATTGACAGATTGGTAATATTGTGAGCCATGCATTTTTGTATGTCACTGTTTTGGGCCTTATGATCTCTATGACCAATAAGATCTCATCTTTGTTTTCATTAAAAAAATCGGAAATTTTTCTTAAAATGCTATTTGCTGAACTATGATGAGGTGGACCTCTTGATACATTATTCTCATATTTTCTTTTGGATTCCTTTAAATTCAATGTTGACCTGATTTTTTTTGTCACAATTTAACTTTGCTTCTGACAATCTTGCAATATATAAATATATCATTTGTGATCAAAAAAGTGTTTGCAGAAAAAAATATGCACCTTGAAAAGTTTTTCTCGTATCTCCTTTTGGATTTCTTTAAAATTCAGTGTTGACGTGTTAATGTTTCTTCTGATAATCTGTTCCTTATGTAGTTTTTTGGGGATCCTATACATATTTTATATATTATCATACTGCCCATATAATAAATACATATATTTCAATTATTACTATAGTTATTTATGATTGTATGTACTCATTTGTTTGCTTTTTGTGATAGAATTACACTTGCTAATAGAAATATTGTCAAAAAGTATTGTTTGAATAATTAATTTTTTTAGCAACATGTTTTATTGTTTGTATCATTCAGTAACTGTTGTTCATTTTAAATTATTTCTACGGGGACCTGCTTTAGATAATGTTTTATTTTAGTTCATACTAATTTAATTTTTTTAGTATTGAATTACATCTATATTGAATTGCAATTACAGTATTACACTGTTCCTCATGTAATACTAATTTAATTTTTTTCCTATTGATGGCATAATGTTACTTATTTATGATAATATTTTGTTAATCAGTTTATTATCGTTAACTTTTTCTTTTGGTTTATCTATTTTAGGTTATTTCACCCATAGTTCTATAGCAAAAACTTAAAACTGCTATTATTTTCTGGTATAATTTTTATTTCTATTTACATTTATATTAATCTGTTTACTTTATAGCCTGCTAATTTTCTCTTACATTTAAATATTTGTTTTTGTTGAATTAGTATTTAATTTGAGGCCAAGTTGTACTTAGTTAAAAATATTTATAATTTAAACATTAGTTAAAAATATTTATAATTTAAACATTAGTTAAAAATATTTTTAATTTTGGTTATACTGCTTTACACAGGGTTTTACCCACTCTTAAAAAATATTACAATTGCTGTAATAGGGGAATTTTATGTTTTTGAAACTTAACCCGTACAAAAAAAGGGCATTTCACAGCTGGTATATCATAATTATTTATAGAAAAAATATTTTATAATTATTTATAGAAAAAATATTTTATAATTATTTATAGAAAAAATATTTTATAATTAATATAATAAGAATAATATATATATCTTATATATTGGTTTTACTATTTTACAATTTTTTAAAAATATTTAATAAGTTTTTATTAATAAACAAGATTTTTTTTTTCTTTTACAGCCATTTTTTTTATGCAAATAGTATGTCACAACCAATTGTTCAATGAACATTTTTAATTGATTTTTTGTCTCAAAATCTAAGAAGGAAATTGTTATGTAACGATTGATTGAGCAAATGAAAGTACCAAACCCCTTTTATTATTTTAAGCTCTTAGAAAATAATTATTGTTAAAATAATGAATTTGTAGTTTTGTATAATACTTTTTTTTGTCAGGTACATGGTTAAATGATTTACTAAATACAGAGGAATGAAAAACTATAAAATTATAATATAGAACTAAAATATTTTTATCAGACAGTATTCTTTAGTTTTTAATGTTTTTTTAGTGAATGTTAACATATATATATATATATATATAGGCATAGGCCCATATATATAGTGTTTTTTTTACACGTACATGTGTTTAATCAAATAATCAGAAAAAAAATCATTTTAATAGCTGTATGTAATTAAGCCGGGCTATAGAGAGATAAAAGAAAGGTGTCTGACAATGGAAAGATGTGGAAGAAATTTCGAAAGGGGATTTGTAATGATGTTAATATAGAAATCATACACACACAACACAGAAAGTGCTAACAACTAGAGTAGAAGGAGAATTTCGATGACACTCTGTTATGCATTCAAATATGTTCGTGTAACTCAGGGGGTAAATGAAGGGGAAAGAAACCTGTCACACTGAAAAGAAGTGAAAAAATTTCAAAAAGGAAATTTTAATGACATTATTATAGCAATCATTCATCGTACCCGTACAAAAGGTTTTGGCGTCATGAAGGAAAGAGGAAATTAACGTGGACATTAAGTTATACAATCGGTAAAAGCCCGTGCGATGCCGGGCTAAGCAGAGGGGAAAGAAACCAAAAAGTCAAAGTAATTTCGAAAAAGAATTAGGGAAGTGCTGATTTTGTAAAAGGAAAATTTATAAAAGTAGAGAAAACCCGTGCAACGCCGGGCCATGCAGCTAGTAGTTTATAATTAAATTCATATTGTAGCTTTAATCAAAGTACATTATTATTGAATTCAATAAATTATTGTATGAAGGGGGGGTTGCGTTGAGAAAATTGGGTCGCAAATATTAAAAGATTGAGAAGTACTCAAGCAATATGATTAATAGAACTATTTGTTCATTGCTATTCTGATTCGCTTACAAAAATAGATTTTTATTAAATTCACTACAATATTGCTGATGATAATTATACTATTTACTTAGTTCTATACAAATTTGCAACACTATTCTACATTTTGTTTAATTTCGTGTAGTATTTCTCTCTTTTTCTAAGCCTATTTTTTTAAAAATATTACATGTTTCGTTTTCATGCTTCAACTAGGATTAGAAAGAATCCTGCATTCATTTTTGTCGAAGGAGGTGGCGGGAAGGGGGTCACTTAGATAGAACCTATGAACTTTACTTTTCCGGCGTTTTCTTAGGGGGACTGACTATCGCGTCTCAGGAGGGGAGGGGGAAACGTCGCTTCTTTTCTTTTTAGCGATGTTTATGTCGCGGACGACTTTGTACGAGCAGGATTTCCGACCCGAGACGAAAAAAGCCGAAGGAGCGTTACATACCCAATTGTGATGTTCATTCAAGTTCACTCTCCTGCAAAATGCGCCAATAGAAATTCACTTCAAAAATTTTAACACATCAGATTTAAAATTAGAAAATAACAAACAAAGCCCTGAAAGTTATATTCATTATTTTTTTAGTATGTAAAAATGCTGTGAATAAAGACTAAATATATAATTTGTACATGTTAACTCTTTAATAGAGTAGAGTCTTTAGTGCTTTCAATGGCAGCCTCGTAGACAGCTAAAAGATTGCCCATTTTAGAAATGAACTGTAAGGAACCGCTGCCTGCACCTGGCAACATTTCGAACGAGAGACGATATAAAGAGAAGGATCTGGCAAGGACAGAGGAGAGGAGGTCGGAACGGGTGAGAGAAAAAAAGCGGGTGGCGAAAAACCCGGGGTGGTGAAAAGAAGATATGGCTGGACGACGGATGTATCGTAATCTTGTAACATCTCAATATATTCTTTATTTTAAGAAATGTCCCATAGAAGGTGTGGAATAAACAGTGGGACAAAACCCTGTCGGCAATTATTTTCAATTCACAATGCGAACACGATCAGAAAAGAACCCACAAGTTTACACTGGTGTCAGAAGTGGGATGCAATGGAGCAGAAGCTAAATGAATAAAATATTTCAAATTGATCGGTGTTCGTACTACATAATTGTGAACAAGGTTCTAGTGGACATTCGGTTTGAAAGGAAATTTTTTTAACAAGAAAATAGAATCCTGCAGTGTATCTTCAAGTTGATGACCACGTGCATCCCGGGAATTGCCCTGCAGCAGTTTCAAGTGAAAAAAAAACAAGACCTTCTTCATATGGAGTTTTACCATCACCTGCCGAGTTGGGCTATGAACGAACAGATGTCGTATTTTTCTTCATTTTCTGATGAATGGAGCCGTGATCTGAAAACAACGAAGGAAATCCCAGTAGTGGTCAAGTACAGAAACAGCGTTCATGTCGAGGTAAGTGGCTATTGTTCCCCTAAGTTAAAATATTGTGTGAATATTTAAAAGAGTAATGGGATGCAGTCATATTTAATTTTTTTTTTAAAATAAAATAGAAAAGGCAGATATATCCAAAAAAAGAAAATTTCATTGGTTTATTGCAATATTCTATGTTGTTGGATTATTGTGTAGATGAAATAAGAAAATTGTGTACTTATTTTACTTGGAAATGATAGGGTATCATTTTAAATGTTGTAAAATATGGTATTTAGAGTTCTAGTGTTAAACTATAATCTCTTTTTTATCATCATTCTTTACTGTTTTGAAGTTGTCTCAAAAATTAAAATCTGGGTATAGAAAGTGTTTTGCATAACAATTCAGTTTGCAGAATTTTAAAAAAAAAAGAATTAGATTAATTTATCTTGAAATAATGGTTGCGAAAAATGTATGTTTGAGTGGGTGAAAAATATCCATTAAAAAAAATGTGTATATGTATTTCAAGTAGACGGACTTCCTGTTAAAATGTTGTAAATAAGAGATTTTGTAGGTTATTTATGACTCAGAATATGGCATGTTTTTTTTTAATATTATATGATAGTTTTTCATTTTAAGCAAAAGTGTTGCAATTTGTCAGTTAGTTGATAGTTTAATGCAATCTGAGGTTATTTCCTTTGCTCGTAATTTAGGATGTATATGTATATTGGTTTTTTGTTTCCTGCATAAGATTCTTCTTTTAATTAAGAAAAAAAAACTAAGAGTAGATTTATGATTTGAGAAATAATTCTATGGTAATGTAGCTAAAGTATGTTGTTAATTGTGTTTTTTTTATTTTGAAAAAGGTTCTGCGTTCTGATTAGTAACAAATAACTGTGTCTCATATAAGTTTTATTGTAAACATATTTCGTATTGTGTTTCTGGAATTTGAGTACTCTTAGAAAAAACGAGTAGAATTTTTCTTGCTTGTTAACCACTTAACAGTTTCATTTATTTTCCAAAATCGTTCAAAAAAATGTCAATTTTTTTTTATTGTAGTTAATAATATTTTTCTTTTTTATAAAACGATAATTACAAGTAAAATCGTTGTAATTACGAAAATGAACTATTTAGAGTGCTTTTAAATGTTCATAGGTTATTCCCAAATTATTGCTTTTTTCGAGCACTAACGATGCACGAGAAAGCGCACTTTACAGGTATATGTAAAAAATGAAAAAATAATTAAAAACATTTTTTTTTCAAACTTACCAGTATATATTTCCTTTATTGTAACAGTTCTTTATGATTACAAATCCAATTTGGTATGATACAGTTTGAAACAAGGTGTCAAGCACAGTCCAACATCACAGTCCGGGCAAAAGTATCGTGTTTCTTTTCTAATTCTTTTTCTGTTGTCATTTTTCTTCAGCGAACAAACATAGCACTTTCTTGCAGGTCTCAGCTTCTTTTCACTTGGTGCAATTACTTCCAAGAAGTGCCTTTCAGTCAATCTCATTGGATTGGGTTAAGTGCCAGGACGGCCTTTCTTTCCTGACACTTCTCCATATCTTTCTATCAGGCAATCAACAATGTCCATTCTAAACTGCAAAGGAGAGTCTTTTCCACCATTTTTTTTGTACAACACAAAACTTATGCACAAACATATGTCCAATAGATGAAAGAATATTTTTGTAATACCTCCCCCTTTTTTTTATCAAAGGGTAATTTGTAAGATGTTTGTCCAATCGATCTACACCACCCATTGTGTTGTTATATTCCATAACTGCTTTAGGTTTTCTTCTTATCTCATTTTTATGACTCTGTACTTGAACCATTTCGGGATTATGTATTGTTGAAATAAGGCACACTGCCTTCTTGTCCATCCATTTCATAACGCAAACTTTACCTCTTTGATAGGCCATCATTTGACCTTTGTCAATTTTTTTAGATAGCAGTTCTTTAGGAACATCCTTAGTAGTATAATAATGGGAGTTCTGCGGGGCGGTGGCGGTGGAGATAAGGTTCTGCCGGTGGTGGAGATAAGGCAGTGGGGGTGATAACAGGGAATGGGGTAGATACGGGGGATTCTGCATAGTGGTGGAGATAAGATGGGAGTGGGGTAGATAAGAGGGTGGAAAGATATTTTTTTTTTAATTTGAGTTTTACATAATAATATAAGCATTAAGGAATGGATTACGTTTATTAACACTTATATAAAATGTACGCAACTGTTCGAAATGGATAGATAATTTCACATTAAAATTTATTTAATATGAAAAATTCATTTTAAGGGGTTATGGGGGTTCTGCATAGTGGTGGAGATAAGGTTGTGTTGGATGTGGGTTAGAGAAGGGGTTGAGAGGTGTTTGAAGAAAAATGTTATTTACAGATTATTTCTTTTTAATTTAGGATTGAGTTATACATAATGATATCAAAATATTTCAGCATAAATTATTTGATCGGGTATATTTACAACAATATAAAATGTATGTGACTTTTCTAAATTGTTATATAATTTTACATTAAAATAATTGTTCACTCATTGAATAGTTACATATGAAAGATTCATTTTAAAGTTATGGGGTTCTGCATAGTGGTGGTAGAGATAAAATTCTAGTGATTATAAAATATATAGTGGTGTTTGAAAAAAGCAATAATTTTATAAGAACACATAATTTTTTTTAGTTTATAGATAAAGCTAACAATCTATCCGACATTGTTTGAATATCACCCCCCTCCCTTTTTTATTGTTCCTTCTTTTCTTTTTCAATTTTTGCATTATAATTTCTAAATATTTCAGCATAAATGAATTTATCAGGTTTATTTACATTAATATAAAATTTATGATAATTTTCTAAATTGTTATATAATTTTACCTTAAAATGTTTGTTATAGATTATAGACATTCATTGAATAACTATTTATAAAAAATTATTATTAAGGTTATTAAGCAATTGTAAGGGTTGCTGACTCATTTTTAAGCATACCTATTGCATTGTAACGAGGTATGCAAGATCCAGCTCAATTAACTTAAGAACATCTTTGACACTGGTTTAAAATCAAATTCTTTTTTTTCTTTTTGAGTGTGGTTGACTAAATTTTTACTCTATTTTTATAATATGAATCTATGTATAAATTACATTTTTAGATATATTTCATACATTAGAATATCAAATTCACACACACATCAATGATTTTGAATCGAAAAATTAACCCCCTTCCTCTCTTTCTACCGTGACTATATTTTCGTACTTCCATTATTATCTACGATAAACCTTTCATGAGGTATATTATTTTTCTAAATGAAATAAATTCTATAACATTCTACTTTCTTTGACTCTAGTTCTCTACTTATTTCCCTTTTCATTACGTTGTTATTGCATTTGATTACGACACATATTTATCAATTCCCTTTTCTGCAAATTCATTGAAATTTTATTACTACAATTTGTTATAAAATTTACTCAGCATGTTCTGAATCAATAAATCTTTATAATTAAATCTATAAAAATATGTTATTTGAGTTTAATCAGTAAATTTTTTTCACTATATTAAGGTCTATATTATTAAATGTCATGCAAGTTCTGATATAATGCGCTATTTTTTTTTTAAAACTAACATTTTTTTTTTTTTTTGGTTTTATTTAAAATTCGCTCATGCATAATGCCTCTTATACTTGATTAAAATATTATTTTCACATTGCTTAAATGTTATTCTAATAATTGTTGTACTGAAGTCACGCTATTTTAATTCAGTAATTACATATAGTATTAAAGGAATTAAATTATGGAATAAATGCTTTGATCAACAGTAAGTTCATTCAAGTTAAAAAAACATTATATATTATTAGTACAATTGATTATGCAGTTCAATTTTTTTGAAAGAAAACGTGGAATTACTAAAATATTTTGATAAGGGTTATCTCTTTTTTTTTTTCTGAAAACACATTGAAATGCTGGAAATTTAGATAATTTGTTTTTATCATGTATAAACAAGAAAGTTCTGATAAAACACTTTACCATTGGTTAATGAGGAGGGTAGATGAGATCACGTGAATTAATCTGATTAGTTGAAACTGACGTAATATTTTTTCTGAAGACTGTGTAATTGACTGAACAATGTATAAGGAAGAAATCGAGATACAAACTGGCAACTTTGTAAAACTTTCATTTTATACTTCAATTTTCTTCGGTGCGTTGTTTTGTATACAACGATTTTTTTTTTTCTTTTTAAATTTTAACAGGCCATGTTTTCGAGTTACGCTGAATCCAATGGTTAGCACAAATGGGAATCTCTAAATAATACGTCTAAGAAAATGCTGAATCCAATGGGAAGCACAAATGGGAATCTCTAAATAATACGTCTAAGAAAATGCGTTTAAATGAAAATTTAAATGTTTTCCTTATACCTTGTAACGCTAACTAACTTACCATGGACAACCTACCAAAACATATGATTCATTTAGGAGGACAAATTTTTCATTTTGATGAATACTTTTCAAAAGCAAACACGAGTGCTTAGTCGACTTTATGTACAAGACGACAGAGTATTTTATATACTACCAAAGACGGAGTATCCTTGAAACCAGAAGTGGGGAATGCCTTTCATAGCCAACTTTCCAGTTTTTGTCCTCGTGAAATTTTTGAGAGTACAATCATTGTTAAAAAAAAATCATTTATCTTTTCAACCAATCGGATAAAGATAACGTATCCATGATTGTCAAGAAACTATTCCAGAGAAAATATTCTTCTTTCCAATTTCTTCCGGGAAGGGCCCTTCTCAACGGTGAAAATTTGAGAAAACTGTATGATTCTTACGAATGTGTGAAAAACAAACCGTTAACCTACACGCTTTGTGAATATGTACAGACTGAAGTGGATCGTCTTCCTGAAAATGAAAGTTCTTTTAATTATGATGCAGACAATCCATACGGACTTAACGAACCCATTGACACATTTTGCAGATGCATTACTAAATATATAGCAAGTAATATTTAATTGAAATTAGGTTGTATTGTATGTCAAAATGATAACAGTTTATTAAAAGTACACGAGTGTATGAATGTAAGTAAACACACACACACACAAGATAGTTTTGATTTTTATTTTGAAAGGGCATTACATAACATTGATTGGCATGCTTTCGCTGTCGAGTTTGTGAATTTAAATAAAAACAATCCGTATATATAAAGCATTTTAGTAAGGAAATATTTGGTTACAATGATGTAGAAGAGGTATTCAAAAAGAAGATATTTCTATGTAATTGATTATGCACTAGATTTGTTATATCTTTCTTCTTAGAATATTTAAAATGTTATTTAGTAAAAAAAATAATTTTATTTTAGATTCTTTGTTAATCATTTTATATATATATTTTTTATTACAGAGTTTTTGAAAATATATCCTCATCTTAAAAATATTTAAAATTTTCCATAAAACGGAAAAAATAAAGCGAAGGATTTTCTATGTGATACATCTATTAAAAGAATAAACATAACGGTTTATTATAATTAATAATGTATTTTTTAAAATTTTGAAAAATACAGGTTTTAAAGCATAACGAGTTCTTTTTATTTTTAGTTAACAAAATAAACATTTTTTTTAGATATAAGTAATACTTACAAAAGGTAAATTACTGTTGAAAAAATATTTACAATACTTAATGCTTGTTAATTATTGAAATGATAAGGAACACAGCTAACATCTTTTCAAATTGTACATTAGTGTACGGAAATAATTGTCACTCGACCATAATTTTTTTCAAGCTAACACATAACCGTTTTATGGTTTTAAAGCAAAGCATTCATTATAAATTAAAAGTAAATATACATTTGTTGGGAAAGTGCATGTATCGGCACGTTACAACGTGCGTCAAGATCAGTAAAGGCGCATGACTACGCATGAGGCTTTTTAATGAAATTAAAACAAAACTGAATATTAGAATACCCCTATAAGGAAACTTGAAATTTAAAAAGTGTAGTCTGCTTTAAGTAGAATTTATAACAAAAGGGAACTTTTTGCATGAGAAAAAGAACTACTATGGTTTATTTTTAAACATTCTCATTCCAGCTACCACGACTACCACCTTATTTTCACTTAATGCAGCACGCTAAAAAATTTTGTGTTGATTCCAGAACATCAATTGATAAAAAACACTCCGAGGCAACAGCAAATGACATAATTTGATCACCAAATGTCTAAAATCTTAAAGAGTAAGCTGCCTGATTATAAAAAAAAAAAAAAAAAACACTATTATTATGAACTGTTAAAACGAAAATGAATTTACAACTTACCGGGTGTAGCTTCTGAAAATCCTGCATTGGAATATGGACACCTCGTTCAAAAGGATGAATCTGGCAAATGGAAAGAAGAAATCAAAATTAAAGTGGGCGAAAATTACATGCGTATTATTTTAGAGTCTTTATCAAAGACCTAAAAATCAAGCATCGATCGACGTTATTGAACATTCTTAAAGATAAACCAAATATTTTGAACTAGAACGAGCAAGGGAAAGTTTATTTCTAAGATTAAAAATACCAACATTCTAATTTGGCCGATCTGTTTAATATGATTTTTAAGAGAATCGAAAGTCATCTACCATTATTGAAAAGGAAGAATTTTTACATGTTTTACAAGAATTGAATATCCCTAGACACTATATAAAAAAATAAACACTTGAAAACTCCTTTTGTTATTCAAGAAGGTGCCTGTAAAATGCAAACAATATGTCAAACTAGTTGTTAAACGAAATAGGCTTTATGAAAGACCAAAGTATGATGAAGCCCGCGCGCGTTGGAAATCTTTTTAAATAAAAACATTTTAATTTTATGTGTGTTGTTATTTTTCCTCCTTATGTTTTACATCTTTTTTTTAAACAAGAGAAATATAATTAACAAATTTTATACTTAAGTTTTCACTACAAAAATATTCACAGGGTTTCATTAAAATGATTTTTTAATGTTTAAAATCCTCTCATGATTAAATTTATGTTTCAATAAAAAAAAATACTTAGTAAAAGTAATTAGTAAACATGTCATAAATTTTGTACAGTTTAACTTGTAACACAATGATCTAAATTTTTCAAGTTCTTTGATAATTTAAGTCAAATATTTTTTTCTTTGTTGCTTCTTTATTTTTCGTATGTCTGGAACACATGTAAAAATAATAAAACCTTACCTTTGATGTTTTCCACAGTTGTAAAAAAATATCCTGAAACATGTTAAAAAAAGCCACACTTTAAAAATAAACCAACTATTTTCAGAATAACCAGTTTATTGTACTGTTTGAAACAAAACATTTCGAATAAATTTTACATCTATATTTTCCAAAAATCTTTTAAAAATACATTTTCTCTATGCAAAAAGTCTTTTACAATGTCATTAATGTTAACTAATATTAAAATAAGACCAGACACATTACAGAACTTTTCAAAGTTCGTAAATGTTATACAGAAATGTCTCAATTGACCACCATGGTTGATAATGCAACCATCACACTCAAAAATTTTAGGAACACACTCACCACATTTTCTTCGATAGAAACGATGAGTGATTTCATCAAAGACAATTCATCATTGATTTTCTCACAATTCAGTGTATAGTTCTTCAGTATGACTTTGGGTAGATAGTTCGAATAAAGATATAATCAACGAGTTCTTCATTTAAATCATGAGCACAGTGTTTTAAATTATTTAACTGGTCGTCATCCAAAGCAATCCAAGCATTTGTTTGCAAATTTTTACGGTCATTTGTGAATTTGTATTTGTTACAAGAATATTGTTGTTTGCAACGAATGACGAAGAACTGTACAAGAGATTGAAGTTAAATATTTTTCCGAAAAATCAAACCATGAATGCAAATCCATGGCCACTCCATTGAAGGTTGGTTTCACATCACTTTCGATTATTAGAAACTTTCTAATGTGAATTTTGAAGATTCCTTTGTATAATTCACAGCGTAAATATACACAATTGTTCAGATCATTGCGGAAAACACACTCATTTTCTTGAAGAGATTTAATGATGAGGGATCCATCGGCGAGCGGAGGAGACTCTGAATTAATATCACGGATAGCAGAAGTCGATGAATCTATATTTTCAGGATTCAAGGATGTGAAAAAAATCATCCAGTCCTTCGAATGCATTTTCTATGGTATCCTGGGTAGAAGCCGTCTCTAAAATAACACTATCTGCTTCTTCGGCACGTCCTTTTTTAAGGTACTATTCTTCCAATGCATCAACCCTCGCTTGTTGGATGTTTTTAAAGAAGTAGTCATTTTTTTTAAAAAATTTTAGTTTATAAGAAAATCTCTAATTTAAACTGAAAGTATATTTATGCTTAAGCAGAGGTTATGAGGGTAGAAAAGCAAAAGACTAAATGACATTTACTCAAGAAACATGCCAAGAAATCTTATGATAAGATGTTAACGCAATTGTAAAATTTTCATTATCTTAAATAACAAATGACTTTCTCCGACTAATAGTGTCCCATATTTTATAAAATATGCAACACTATTAGGGGATTAGTCATTTGTTATTTAAATAATGATTAAATATTTTACATTTCGTAACTTCATATCATAAGATTTCTTGGCATGTTTCTTGAGTAAATGTCATTTAGTCTTTTGCTTTTCTACCCTCATAACCTCTGCTTAAGCATAAATATACTTTCAGTTTAAATTAGAGATTTTCTTATAAACTAAAATTTTTTAAAAAAAATGACTACTTCTTTAAAAACATCCAACAAGCGAGGGTTGATGCATTGGAAGAATAGTACCTTAAAAAAGGACGTGCCGAAGAAGCAGATAGTGTTATTTTAGAGACGGCTTCTACCCAGGATACCATAGAAAATGCATTCGAAGGACTGGATGATTTTTTTCACATCCTTGAATCCTGAAAATATAGATTCATCGACTTCTGCTATCCGTGATATTAATTCAGAGTCTCCTCCGCTCGCCGATGGATCCCTCATCATTAAATCTCTTCAAGAAAATGAGTGTGTTTTCCGCAATGATCTGAACAATTGTGTATATTTACGCTGTGAATTATACAAAGGAATCTTCAAAATTCACATTAGAAAGTTTCTAATAATCGAAAGTGATGTGAAACCAACCTTCAATGGAGTGGCCATGGATTTGCATTCATGGTTTGATTTTTTCCGAAAAATATTTAACTTCAATCTCTTGTACAGTTCTTCGTCATTCGTTGCAAACAACAATATTCTTGTAACAAATACAAATTCACAAATGACCGTAAAAAATTTGCAAACAAATGCTTGATTGCTTTGGATGACGACCAGTTAAATAATTTAAAACACTGTGCTCATGATTTAAATGAAGAACTCGTTGATTATATCTTTATTCGAACTATCTACCCAAAGTCATACTGAAGAACTATACACTGAATTGTGAGAAAATCAATGATGAATTGTCTTTGATGAAATCACTCATCGTTTCTATCGAAGAAAATGTGGTGAGTGTGTTCCCTAAAATTTTTGAGTGTGATGGTTGCATTATCAACCATGGTGGTCAATTGAGACATTTCTGTATAACATTTACGAACTTTGAAAAGTTCTGTAATGTGTCTGGTCTTATTTTAATATTAGTTAACATTAATGACATTGTAAAAGACTTTTGCATAGAGAAAATGTATTTTTAAAAGATTTTTGGAAAATATAGATGTAAAATTTATTCGAAATGTTTTGTTTCAAACAGTACAATAAACTGGTTATTCTGAAAATAGTTGGTTTATTTTTAAAGTGTGGCTTTTTTTAACATGTTTCAGGATATTTTTTTACAACTGTGGAAAACATCAAAGGTAAGGTTTTATTATTTTTACATGTGTTCCAGACATACGAAAAATAAAGAAGCAACAAAGAAAAAAATATTTGACTTAAATTATCAAAGAACTTGAAAAATTTAGATCATTGTGTTACAAGTTAAACTGTACAAAATTTATGACATGTTTACTAATTACTTTTACTAAGTATTTTTTTTTATTGAAACATAAATTTAATCATGAGAGGATTTTAAACATTAAAAAATCATTTTAATGAAACCCTGTGAATATTTTTGTAGTGAAAACTTAAGTATAAAATTTGTTAATTATATTTCTCTTGTTTAAAAAAAAAAGATGTAAAACATAAGGAGGAAAAATAACAACACACATAAAATTAAAATGTTTTTATTTAAAAAGATTTCCAACGCGCGCGGGCTTCATCATACTTTGGTCTTTCATAAAGCCTATTTCGTTTAACAACTAGTTTGACATATTGTTTGCATTTTACAGGCACCTTCTTGAATAACAAAAGGAGTTTTCAAGTGTTTATTTTTTTATATAGTGTCTAGGGATATTCAATTCTTGTAAAACATGTAAAAATTCTTCCTTTTCAATAATGGTAGATGACTTTCGATTCTCTTAAAAATCATATTAAACAGATCGGCCAAATTAGAATGTTGGTATTTTTAATCTTAGAAATAAACTTTCCCTTGCTCGTTCTAGTTCAAAATATTTGGTTTATCTTTAAGAATGTTCAATAACGTCGATCGATGCTTGATTTTTAGGTCTTTGATAAAGACTCTAAAATAATACGCATGTAATTTTCGCCCACTTTAATTTTGATTTCTTCTTTCCATTTGCCAGATTCATCCTTTTGAACGAGGTGTCCATATTCCAATGCAGGATTTTCAGAAGCTACACCCGGTAAGTTGTAAATTCATTTTTCGTTTTAACAGTTCATAATAATAGTGTTTTTTTTTATAATCAGGCAGCTTACTCTTTAAGATTTTAGACATTTGGTGATCAAATTATGTCATTTGCTGTTGCCTCGGAGTGTTTTTTATCAATTGATGTTCTGGAATCAACACAAAATTTTTAGCGTGCTGCATTAAGTGAAAATAAGGTGGTAGTCGTGGTAGCTGGAATGAGAATGTTTAAAAATAAACCATAGTAGTTCTTTTTTTTTCTCATGCAAAAGTTCCCTTTTGTTATAAATTCTACTTAAAGCAGACTACACTTTTTAAATTTCAAGTTTCCTTATAGGGGTATTCTAATATTCAGTTTTGTTTTAATTTCATTAAAAGCCTCATGCGTAGTCATGCGCCTTTACTGATCTTGACGCACGTTGTAACGTGCCGATACATGCACTTTCCCAACAAATGTATATTTACTTTTAATTTATAATGAATGCTTTGCTTTAAAACCATAAAACGGTTATGTGTTAGCTTGAAAAAAAATTATGGTCGAGTGACAATTATTTCCGTACACTAATGTACAATTTGAAAAGATGTTAGCTGTGTTCCTTATCATTTCAATAATTAACAAGCATTAAGTATTGTAAATATTTTTTCAACAGTAATTTACCTTTGTAAGTATTACTTATATCTAAAAAAAAAAATGTTTATTTTGTTAACTAAAAATAAAAAAAGAACTCGTTATGCTTTAAAACCTGTATTTTTCAAAATTTTAAAAAATACATTATTAATTATAATAAACCGTTATGTTTATTCTTTTAATAGATGTATCACATAGAAAATCCTTCGCTTTATTTTTTCCGTTTTATGGAAAATTTTAAATATTTTTAAGATGAGGATATATTTTCAAAAACTCTGTAATAAAAAAAAAAAATATATAAAATGATTAACAAAGAATCTAAAATAAAAATTATTTTTTTACTAAATAACATTTTAAATATTCTAAGAAGAAAGATATAACAAATCTAGTGCATAATCAATTACATAGAAATATCTTCTTTTTGAATACCTCTTCTACATCATTGTAACCAAATATTTCCTTACTAAAATGCTTTATATATACGGATTGTTTTTATTTAAATTCACAAACTCGACAGCGAAAGCATGCCAATCAATGTTATGTAATGCCCTTTCAAAATAAAAATCAAAACTATCTTGTGTGTGTGTGTGTTTACTTACATTCATACACTCGTGTACTTTTAATAAACTGTTATCATTTTGACATACAATACAACCTAATTTCAATTAAATATTACTTGCTATATATTTAGTAATGCATCTGCAAAATGTGTCAATGGGTTCGTTAAGTCCGTATGGATTGTCTGCATCATAATTAAAAGAACTTTCATTTTCAGGAAGACGATCCACTTCAGTCTGTACATATTCACAAAGCGTGTAGGTTAACGGTTTGTTTTTCACACATTCGTAAGAATCATACAGTTTTCTCAAATTTTCACCGTTGAGAAGGGCCCTTCCCGGAAGAAATTGGAAAGAAGAATATTTTCTCTGGAATAGTTTCTTGACAATCATGGATACGTTATCTTTATCCGATTGGTTGAAAAGATAAATGATTTTTTTAACAATGATTGTACTCTCAAAAATTTCACGAGGACAAAAACTGGAAAGTTGGCTATGAAAGGCATTCCCCACTTCTGGTTTCAAGGATACTCCGTCTTTGGTAGTATATAAAATACTCTGTCGTCTTGTACATAAAGTCGACTAAGCACTCGTGTTTGCTTTTGAAAAGTATTCATCAAAATGAAAAATTTGTCCTCCTAAATGAATCATATGTTTTGGTAGGTTGTCCATGGTAAGTTAGTTAGCGTTACAAGGTATAAGGAAAACATTTAAATTTTCATTTAAACGCATTTTCTTAGACGTATTATTTAGAGATTCCCATTTGTGCTTCCCATTGATTCAGCATTTTCTTAGACGTATTATTTAGAGATTCCCATTTGTGCTAACCATTGATTCAGCGTAACTCGAAAACATGGCCTGTTAAAATTTAAAAAGAAAAAATCGTTGTATACAAAACAACGCACCGAAGAAAATTGAAGTATAAAATGAAAGTTTTACAAAGTTGCCAGTTTGTATCTCGATTTCTTCCTTATACATTGTTCAGTCAATTACACAGTCTTCAGAAAAAAATATTACGTCAGTTTCAACTAATCAGATTAATTCACGTGATCTCATCTACCCTCCTCATTAACCAATGGTAAAGTGTTTTATCAGAACTTTCTTGTTTATACATGATAAAAACAAATTATCTAAATTTCCAGCATTTCAATGTGTTTTCAGAAAAAAAGAGATAACCCTTATCAAAATATTTTAGTAATTCCACGTTTTCTTTCAAAAAATTGAACTGCATAATCAATTGTACTAATAATATATAATGTTTTTTTTTTTAACTTGAATGAACTTACTGTTGATCAAAGCATTTATTCCATAATTTAATTCCTTTAATACTATATGTAATTACTGAATTAAAATAGCGTGACTTCAGTACAACAATTATTAGAATAACATTTAAGCAATGTGAAAATAATATTTTAATCAAGTATAAGAGGCATTATGCATGAGCGAATTTTAAATAAAAAAAAAAAAATGTTAGTTTTAAAAAATATAGCGCATTATATCAGAACTTGCATGACATTTAATAATATAGACCTTAATATAGTGAAAAAAATTTACTGATTAAACTCAAATAACATATTTTTATAGATTTAATTATAAAGATTTATTGATTCAGAACATGCTGAGTAAATTTTATAACAAATTGTAGTAATAAAATTTCAATGAATTTGCAGAAAAGGGAATTGATAAATATGTGTCGTAATCAAATGCAATAACAACGTAATGAAAAGGGAAATAAGTAGAGAACTAGAGTCGAAAGAAAGTAGAATGTTATAGAATTTATTTCATTTAGAAAAATAATATACCTCATGAAAGGTTTATCGTAGATAATAATGGAAGTACGAAAATATAGTCACGGTAGAAAGAGAGGAAGGGGGTTAATTTTTCGATTCAAAATCATTGATGTGTGTGTGAATTTGATATTCTAATGTATGAAATATATCTAAAAATGTAATTTATACATAGATTCATATTATAAAAATAGAGTAAAAATTTAGTCAACCACACTCAAAAAGAAAAAAGAATTTGATTTTAAACCAGTGTCAAAGATGTTCTTAAGTTAATTGAGCTGGATCTTGCATACCTCGTTACAATGCAATAGGTATGCTTAAAAATGAGTCAGCAACCCTTACAATTGCTTAATAACCTTAATAATAATTTTTTATAAATAGTTATTCAATGAATGTCTATAATCTATAACAAACATTTTAAGGTAAAATTATATAACAATTTAGAAAATTATCATAAATTTTATATTAATGTAAATAAACCTGATAAATTCATTTATGCTGAAATATTTAGAAATTATAATGCAAAAATTGAAAAAGAAAAGAAGGAACAATAAAAAGGGAGGGGGGTGATATTCAAACAATGTCGGATAGATTGTTAGCTTTATCTATAAACTAAAAAAAAATTATGTGTTCTTATAAAATTATTGCTTTTTTTTCAAACACCACTATATATTTTATAATCACTAGAATTTTATCTCTACCACCACTATGCAGAACCCCCATAACTTTAAAATGAATCTTTCATATGTAACTATTCAATGAGTGAACAATTATTTTAATGTAAAATTATATAACAATTTAGAAAAGTCACATACATTTTATATTGTTGTAAATATACCCGATCAAATAATTTATGCTGAAATATTTTGATATCATTATGTATAACTCAATCCTAAATTAAAAGAAATAATCTGTAAATAACATTTTTCTTCAAACACCTCTCAACCCCTTCTCTAACCCACATCCAACACAACCTTATCTCCACCACTATGCAGAACCCCCATAACCCCTTAAAATGAATTTTTCATATTAAATAAATTTTAATGTGAAATTATCTATCCATTTCGAACAGTTGCGTACATTTTATATAAGTGTTAATAAACGTAATCCATTCCTTAATGCTTATATTATTATGTAAAACTCAAATTAAAAAAATATCTTTCCACCCTCTTATCTACCCCACTCCCATCTTATCTCCACCACTATGCAGAATCCCCGTATCTACCCCATTCCCTGTTATCACCCCCACTGCCTTATCTCCACCACCGGCAGAACCTTATCTCCACCGCCACCGCCCCGCAGAACTCCCATTATTATACTACTATCCTTTCTTCTGGGTTTTAGTGTGCCGTACATATCAGTCAAACTTTGAATGAGAATATCTGCCAATTCCGGAGAGGAATAAAAATTATCTGTGGTGAGACAATGTCCCTTATTTAGGAGTGGTTCCATGAGAGTCATTACAACTTGTGTGAAGACATACACATATGCTTGTATTTTTAATCAAATAGAGTACCTTTTCCAGTGTATATAATCAATGACCACACATACCCTGATTTGGATTCACACAGCATATAACTTTTTATTCCAAATCGTGACCGTTTCAGAGGCATATATTGTTTCCAACCAAGCCTTCCTTTGAATAACATCAGACTTTTATCAATAGTAACATCTCTATCGGGTGTAACTACTTCCTTGAAACGAATGGTCAAATAATTTAGTACTGGCCAAATTTTTGATAATTTGGGGCACTACTCAAGTGTGTTGAGTTTTCATTTAATTCAAACATTAAACTTTATCAAAATCTACTGGAATTTTATTCTGCGTGTTCATTCGGACCACGGCGGCAAAGATAGATCTAGCTGGCACGTTGTACCACACCAAAATGCCACGTTTTAACGTATTTTTTTTAGTTATGCTGCAGTTAAGCATAATATAATCGATATCTACACGTTGACTACAGAAATGCCACGTTTTTAGTATTTTATACAATGTTGCAGTTAAGCATAATATAATCGATAAAATGAGTAAAAAAAATAACAAAAAATATAAATTATGAAGGTCATTTTAAAAATTAACAGAAATTAAATGCATTTATATAAAATAAGTTTAACATTTATTTGAATAGAATTAATTTCTATTTTGCCAATATCACGTTTAGCGGATTCGAAAAACAGTTGACAGGTGCAGCCATCTAGCGAGAGAAAATCTCTACAAAAACTGTCCTTTACATTACTCCCTTGCCAGTAACAAAGTTACGATACAAGAAAAAAAATATATGGCAGGGACAGTTTCAGACTTATTGAACAGATTATAATTTCATTTTTTTTTTACAAATTAAACTTATACAAACCGCTTTTAACACAATTATTACTAATCATTACATTACACAACACAAAATTACTACTACAGGATTGCTACAGAAGTCTTAATGCACAAAATATGCTACAAGTTTAAAATATTTAAACACAGCTACCTTCCTGTGTTTCATAAAAAATACATGGAAAAATACAACTAAAATGTTCAGCAATTACTTTAAATGTATATTTATACTGAACAACAATCAAATTTAAACAAAGTGAAAAAAAAATACATATAAGATATTCAATAACTCAAAAAAAATAATAAACTACAGAATGCTTTTGCAAATACACAAAACTCAGTCAATATTTGAACATGGGAAACTAAGAAGTACATAAATATTTTGCGAAAAAAAAATCATTCATATTCCAATGAAAGTTAACATTCCATTAAAAAAACATTTCAAGTTACTCTGCAATGACAACACCTTAATTTTTTGTCTATTATGAAACATATCAAATCCAATAGTGTTAAAAAAATCAATTTTCATATTTACATACACAATGGGTAATTTTATAATATATAACATACAGAAAACTTCCTATTTACAAGAAAGAATACCAGAAAACTTTAGTTTCAATTCACCACATAATTAATTATAACTCAGTTAATCACTAATACAATCCATTTACCACAATTGAGCATTTTTATGCAAAACAGTATCTATTTATACACATTTTATTTGATGCTAACACATATTATTTCTACACATAGAATTTGATGCTAACACATATCTATTTATAAACATAGAATTTGATGCTAACACATATTTATTTATAAACATAGAATTTGATGCTAACACATGTATTTATATTGATATCCTGAAAATTTTATGTTCACTATTAAATACATAATAGATAATTTTGTTAAAATACATACTTTCCAATGAAAAAAAAAAAAAACACATTCTGTAACACATTTAAGAGATGAGATGCCCACAAATTGTAATACTAATGAGAGAATTTCTGTCGACAATGTAAAAAACAGTAGTAATGAATAATTATTTGTGACATAAAGTTGAACTTTGTATAACATATATTAATTTGAATGCGAGAATATATATGGAAAATTTTACATCATGCTCTTTAATTTCTTTTTATTTACAAAGCTTTTGTTTGATTTAGGTTCTCGCTGTTATGAAATTACACACAATTCTACTTTTGCTTACAACTTACTGATGAGGTTATATCAGGATAGTGGAAGAATAATTATTTAAATTTCACAATACTAGCATAAAAATCATACATGTATATATAACCAATTAAGAGTCAATTTTCAATTCTAAAATCCAGGAATTAACATACATTGTCATTTTATAAGCATATCTACAACATTTAAAGCAGTGTTTACTATAACTTTTTCACTATATGTACATGAATTGCATTACCAAGAGAATTATTACCAAGTATATATTTAATCAATTAGATACATTTTTATAAATGGTGATTTTCAAATTTACTAATTTTTAATAACTGTTTACTAGTAATAAGTGAAAGGAATTTCAAACTTTAACACTTACATACATAATAGTTGCTATTTTGTTTATTCTCTAAATCTTACTGGTTTTTTTATCTTTCTGCCACAGCTGGTAGTAGATTGTTCATCAGGCATTGGGGAAAGTTCTTTCCAATTTGAAATCTCATTTTTTTGTCCAACACTAGTTTGTTCATTTTGATTGTCCACTGCTAACAAATAGGCAGGTTTCAGTCTATCTACAGATATATAATTAACTGCTTTATCTTTGATTAGGATTGTGAAATATTTATCATACTTTTTTTTTTGTACAGTATATGGTCCTTCATATGGTGGTTCTAATGCTTTTTTAACTCTGTCGATACGAAGAAACACATGGGAACAGGATTTCAAATCTTTATGCACAAAGATATTTTGCTTCCTGTTGCTAGGAGACTTCAGTGGCTTTAGCTCTGCCATGTGCTGCTGTAATTTGGCAACAAAATTCTGTGGATCCATGTTAATAGTAGGGGGATCAAAAAATTCACCAGGTAATTTAATGGAAGTACCATAGACCATCTGTGCAATTGTGTAACTAATGTCAGGTCTTATGGCAGCTCTTAAACCTAACAACACAGTGGGTAATGACTCTGTCCACCTAATATTGTTGTGAGTTTTTATAGCACCTTTCAAGGTCCTATGTAAACGTTCAACTTTCCCATTACATTGAGGGTGGTAAGATGTTGTGTGGGCTACTTTAGCACCACATATTGCAGCTATGCTTCTAAATAGTTCTGCCTCAAACTGTCGACCTTGGTCTGTGACTAATTTGGCAGGTACTCCAAACCTGCAAATCCATTTCTCATAAAATGCTCTCCCAACTATTTCAGCTGTTATTTCAGGTATAGGAATTGCTTCCATCCAGCAAGAGAATCGGTCAATGCAGGTTAAGCAATACTGCATCCCTTCTGAAGGTGGTAGTTTTCCAATGAGATCTATGTGAACTACACTAAACCTTTCATCTGGTTGTTCGAATTCTCCTAATTTGGATTTTGTATGCCTGCTGACTTTACATTTTTGGCATCTAATGCAAGCTTTTGCCCATTCTCTGACTTGCTTTTTAATATCTGACCAGACATATTTTTCAGTCATCAGTTTTACTGTAGATTTAATACCAGGGTGAGCTAAGCCATGAATTAGTTGGAATATTTGAAACCTGAATTTTTGTGGAATGTAAGGCCTAATTTTTTGTGTTGAGATGTCACACCAAAGTTTTTTTTCCAGATGGCAATGTCGAAGGTTTAAATTTTAGAGAATTGTTGTGCAATAATTTTTGCAACTCTTCGTCAGTAGTTTGCTCTTCTGCAATTTCCTCAAAGTTGATTTCAGAAATTGAATCAATTCTGGATAAGGCATCTGCAACAACATTATCTTTACCCAATACATGTTGAATGTTACAACTAAATTCTGAAATGTATTGAAGTTGTCGTTGTTGTCTTGGTGATGCTTTTTCATTTTTTTGCTTAAATGCAAAAGTCAGAGGCTTGTGGTCAGTATATATAACAAAATCATTCCCTTCCAGCAGGTGTTTGAAATGTTTCACTGAAAGGTATATTCCCAATAGTTCTCGGTCATAGGTACTATACCTTGTTTGTGTTTCATTTAGTTTCTTTGAGTAAAAAGCTATTGGTTTCCAACGCTCGTTTTCTAATTGCTGGAGTACTGCGCCCACAGCAAAATCTGATGCATCTGTGCAAAGTGATAGGGGTAGTCCAGATCTTGGAAATGATAAAAGAGCAGCTTCGGCAAGGTCAGTTTTGCATTTTTCGAAGCTTCTCCTGGTGTCATCAGTCCAATGCACTTTTCTGCGGTCTTTCTTCTTCGCTCCTTTTAACAGTTCATGTAGAGGTGCTTGGGTCTTAGCAGCATCCTTTAGGTATCTTCGGTAAAAATTTATCATGCCCAGAAACGTTCGCAGGTCATGAATAGTTTCTGGTAGTTTGTAGTTGAAGATAGCTTGAACTTTTTCTGGCAATGGCCGAGAACCTTCTGCAGTGATCAGAAATCCCAAATATTCAACTTGGGCAGCTCCCATCACTGATTTGGAAACATTTATTCGAAGTCCATATTGCTGGAATCTTTCAAATACCATTTTTAGGTGTTCACTGTGTTCCTCTTCAGTAGATGAGGCAACAAGTACATCATCAAGATACGGGAAAACAAAGTCGAGTCCATACAGTACTTCAGTAATGAAACGTTGGAAGGTTGAAGGAGCATTCCTCAGTCCAAAACTCATAGTATTGAACTCGTACAAGCCAAATGGGGTGGTGATGGCAGTTTTTTTTCTTTGTCTTCCTCAGCAATAGGTATCTGATAATATGCCTTTACAAGATCTATCTTGGAAAATATTTTTTATCCTTCAGGATGTGATTAAAGTCCTCAATTCTAGGAATTGGATATCGATCTGGTATTGTCTGTGCGTTGAGTCGCTTGTAATCGCCACATGGTCTTAATGTGCCATCCATTTTTATTTACTAAATGCAATGGACTTGCCCATTGAGATTTTGAGGGTCTAATAATGTCGTTGTCCAGCATAAACTGGAACTCTTGCTTCGCCAGCTTCAACTTATCAGGGGCTAGTTGTCTTGCCTTCGAATAAACCGGTTGGCCAGTTGTTAGGGGGATGTGGTGACTTTACTTCATGTTTAACAACTCTGTTAACCAAGTTTGGCTTCGTTAAATCAGGATAAACTTAAGCAGGTTGAATCTTGAGGCTCTATTGACTGTGCTGAGATCATCATTTTCTTGGATGGTATCCAACTTTTTTCTCCTTTAATTGAAAGATTTGTTACTCCATCGATTAATTTCCTGTTGTGCAGATCTATCAGCAACTGGAATTTTGAAGACAATAAGCACCTATGATTTTCGCTCAATTTATGCAATAATAAACGGCCACTGAAATGGGCGTCTTGGCCTAGATCCAGCGTGAGAATTTTTAGACCATATGTTGGAATTTCAGTGCCATTAGCAGCATACAGCTTTTTATATTGAGAGGCTTGCACTCATTTCATTTTTGTTCAAGGGTTTTCGAGACGTCTGCTCCGCTATCCACAAGGAATTGACATCCGGTTTCTTTGTCCTTGACAAATAACCGGAATTTGAATGGCCTAAAATATCGGCAGCAGGACTCGCCGCGGCGTCTATGCTGAATTCGTTTCCCGGCTCATTGAAACTGCACGGCTGTACGCATTTAAATTTAGGCACTTCTTCCCGAATCGGAAATGGTCATATGTCAATTTTTTTATCTTCTTCATTGAGGATTTTTAGCGGCGCACAAATTGGTTTGCTGCGACTTCTTCTGGAACTCTGATGGTGATGAGGGCTTGATAATAGTTTTCGTTGTAGCTTAAAATGAGTTTTAAAATTCTTTATTATATTTACAATAAAAGTTAAAAAAGATCCACTCTTGTGGGAATTTTTCTGAACCACTGCAGCATCATATTTGTTCTTTGCCATTTCCACGATCTTGTTAGCCATTGCGCTATTTTGTCATTTTCTAGATAAATGATGTAAAAAAAACTGGTTTACCAGTTTTTAGGTGCAAATGATTTTTAAATAAAGAATAGTGTGTTGAGTTTTAAAGCAATTCAAAATTAAATTTCACGTTTTAATCAAAATCAAACAGTATGATACAATTTTATTCTTTTATACAATAGAACAGGGGCAAACTATTTCACGAGGGGCCAATTTTTCATTGGTACCAGTTATGCTGCAAAAATGTTCAATTTTTGACTAGGATGGTAAGATGAAAATTTATAAAAACAGAAATATAAATTATGAAAAATTTTAAAAATTTTCGAAAAAATGCATTTAGATAAAACATAAATTTAACAATCATTTTTGAATTATTGGAATTGCATTTGATTTGAATAGAATTAATTTCTATCTTGCAATATCCGTTTAGTTGAATTCGAAAAACAGTAAAAAAACAGGTGCAGCCATCTAGCGAGTGAAAATCTCTACAGCGCACTTCCTTCAATACAAACGTTTACATTCTTGCAAGGTGCTAAAAAGCTCAAACAATATTATGGACTGTGAGAGTCAAAATACTTGTTGTTTTTTGGGGGCTGCCATAAAATAGTGTAGAATCTTACCATTGAGAGATGGTCAAAATGGTACGTTTTCTTACTTTTTACTCATGGATTTGATAATTTGTTATAATGCTTTATGGATCCACTTTTTAAAAAAAAAAATTACAGCAGTACATGGCAGATCTAAATTTTAGAGTCTTTCTTGTTTTAATATAGATTAAACCGTCAAATGTCTTTTAAAAAATAAGTTGTTCAATATTGATTATAGGTGTTTTTATCCACAAATAAAAAAA
Organism: Trichonephila clavipes; assembly: GCA_019973935.1. Classification (NCBI taxonomy): domain Eukaryota; kingdom Metazoa; phylum Arthropoda; class Arachnida; order Araneae; family Nephilidae; genus Trichonephila; species Trichonephila clavipes. The sequence continues at coordinate 212,400 of BMAU01018728.1, forward strand.
TTAGTTCATTTTCCATTACAAAACGTTTTATTTGTGCAAAAGCAATGATATTAACGTGAATAAATTTGTTTTAGGTCCCTATTTGTTACAGTAAACAATCAAAATGTTCACAATCTAGTAGTTGCACTACATAAAAATGAGATTTAAATTCTTTTATTGGAAAGAAATGTTTCCAAAAGTGATAAAAATTAAGTTCTTATGTAGAAAAAAAAAAAATGTTTAGAAATTTAAACAAAAGGTATACACTATTATGTATGTAACCTGTATTACATTATTAAAGGTTTAAGGGAAACAGTTATTTTGAAAAATTTTAAATTTGAAAATAGTTTTATATAAATGTTAAAAATTGAAAGGTTATCAAGTAAAATATTTTTCTAAGATAGTATGCAATTATTTCATTAAAAACTGGTTAATTATGGTTTTGACCAAATTTTAGATATGCATATAAAATACAATAAAATTCAAAAAATATTTTTATAATTGAAAATTATCGTAAAAAAAATAAATAAACATTATTTTTTCAGCAAAAAAAAAAAAAAAATTAGAAATTTAAAGATATTTTGAATCCTTATAAATTTACTTTTGTAAGTTTTGCTTAAGAGAATGTAATTAAAATAGAACGTTAAATCAGACAAAATAGGCTGCAATTAAATCAAGAAATTAATCAGAGCATATAATATTAAAATTTTCCTATTATTTCGCATTCAAAATTTATGTTTATTTATGTTATATGTCAATAACAAGTTTTTAAATTTGTCAAAAGTTAACATTATATTTTCAAAATTGCATTATTGTTTTTTTTGGGCATATTTGTCAAACAATAGTTTCCCTATTAGTATTTCCAAATAAATTATGGGCTTCATCTCTTGAAATGTGTTATAGAATGTTTTAATACATTGGAAAGAAATTGAAATTTTTTATTAAAAATTATCTATTTTGTTTTAAAGACTTGAACAAAAGTGTTTTTTCTGAAGTGAAATTCAATGAGATATTATACATCGTGTTGCATGACCAGAATTCTATGTTTATAAATAATTTGAGTGTTAGCACTCAAATTCATATTTTTATAAATAATAGTGTTAAAAGTAAAAAAAAATTTTTTAGAAAGGACAGTGTTAGCATCAAATAAAAATTTAAAATTAGAATGCATTTTGTTAAAAATACCAATTGTGATGTGAAATCATTGTATTAGTGATTAAAGGAGTTATAATTAATTATTGTGGCTGACAAATTGAAAGTAATTTTCTGATATTCTTTCTTGTAAATAGGAACTGATGTATATTTTAAACAACCCATTGTGTATGTTATGGTAAAATAGAAAATTGATTTTAAGGTGATGGCGGGCCATTAGTTTAACACCTTACATGACATCTAGATGGCGTTGGCTATTGCGAAATTTTTGGCACAAATATTTGTCTCAAGATTCCCAAGATGGGCAATAAATTTTTCTCTCGGGTAAATGATTTTTTTTTTCAATGAAATTCTCCCCTTCAGCGAAAGGGAACACGCGGGGGGGGGCTAAGGGAGGGTGACGGTCGTCAAACTGGTAAAATAAATGTTAGCTCTTTTTTTTTTTCTTTTTTTTTTTGGGGTTAAAGCAGCAGAGTGAATCTTGACCATGAAAGACTTCTCATGTCTGGACATTGGTCAATCATCAAACTTTTTCAACTCTTGGACCCCTTAGAACTGTAACATGTTTTCGAGGAAACCCCTTCCTCGCTGAAGGGAATATATCTTAAAATAATATTTAAAGTATATAGATAAACATATTTTTGATATTATATGTAAAGACAATTTTAAAAAAAATTTTTATTTTTTATTAAAAACTTTTATGATGTAATTTTAATGTTATTTACTCATTGATAATATAAATTTGTGATCCAAATGTCACCTACGCATGCATTATACTTAGTAACTGAGATATGTGTTCACAATTTTTTACACAAACTATCGACGTATAAGCTTTTTGAAATTATCTGCAGTAGCATTTCATATTCCGTGTTCAATTCGTTTTTGTATTTTGTTTTTGTTGCCAATCGCGTTAAAAATATTTTTCACTTTCTAAATACATTTTTGTGAATGGCATGAAAATGTTCATAGCTGTGTGAGAAATTCTGCGTATATGGCATGAATTGGTAACCTAAAATGTAGGTCTTCTAGCTTAAATTTAAATTTTAGCATCGAATCTGTTCATATGTCGATAAATTTTTTTATCTTCTTCATTATAGGTGTTTTTTTCCCCACAAATGTAAAAGGTTTCAAAACATTGTACTAACTAGTATAAAATTACTTCGTGGAACTCGGATAGCAAACAATAGTATATTCACAATCTACTGCATAAAATAAAGTTTTAAAATTCATTTATTATATTACAATAAAAGTTAAAAAAAAATTTTCAAATTATGTATAAATAAAATTTTTAATTTTAGTCTATGATCTTTAGATAATTGTGGCTAAACGAATTTCATGAGAACATAAATCCATTTTGCATACATATTTGTAATTTTTCTTTCCCATTTTTTTTTTATTGGGACTCGTGGAACACAGTTTGTCGATCAATTCTCTAGATAAATGATGTACAGAACGAAACTGTTTAATTTTTCCTGAACAAATGATTTTTAAAGGAAGAATAGGTGGATTTAAAGCAATGAAAAATTAAATTTCACGTTTTAATGAACAAACAGTATGATACAATTTTACTTTTATACAATAGAACAGGGGTTGGCAACCTATTTCACGAGAGGTACAATTCTCAGTGGTACTCTGAATTACTCAACAAATGTGTCAATTTTTGAGAGGATGGAAGATGATAAATTTATAATGGTCCTTATTATACGAAGATCTCCAGAATTATGGACAATTGCGAAATTTCGAAAAAATCGGAAAGATATCTCGAAACATAAATTTACAGCTATTTTGTGAATTATTGGATGTCATTGCTGGTGAGATTTAATTGTTTGAAAAGAGAAGATCGCGTGCACTCTGCTCTCCGCTTTTGGTTGATTTTGAAAAAGGCAAAAAAAATTTGTGTGTGTGTGTAGCGCACTTCCTTCAATAGAATCCTCCCTTTCTCTGCAGGGGGAAGACGGCCACAGTCTTTACGACTGTGAAACGAAATACTTGTTCTTTTTTGGGGGAGTAAAATAGTGTTGACTCTTGACCATGAGAGAGATCTAAAATGGCTTTCTTACTTTTTCGACTCATGGATTCTGATAATTTGTTATGAATGCTTTATTCGTTTCTAACTATGGAAAAAATCCTATGTATTTTGCAATCTAAATTTTAGGAGCTGTTCTTGTTTTAATATAGATTTTACCGTCAAATGTCTTTTAAAATGTCAATAAGTTGTTCGCTCTCCTTGATTATAGGTGTTTTTATCCACAAATAAAAAAAAAAAAAAAAAAAGTTCATTTTCCATTACAAAACGATTTAGTTGTGCAAAAACAATGTATTAACGTGAATAAATTTGTTTTGTTGGTCCCGGTACAGTAAACAATGGAATATTCACAATCTAGTAGGCACTACATATAAAGAAAAACGATTTAATATTCTTTTATAATGGAATAATAAATGTTTCTAAAAGTATTACAAAATAAAGTTCTTATGTACAAAAAAAAAAATGTTTCAGAAATTTCCAATTAGGTATACACTTACACCTGTATTACATTATTAAAGGTTTAAGGGAAACAATTTTGAATAGAGTTTTCTTTAAAAAAGTAGTTTTTATTTATAAATGTTAAAAGGTTAAAGGTTATCAATTTTGATATTTTTCTAAGATAGTATGCAGCTATTTCATTAAAAAACTGGTTAATTATGGTTTTGACCATTATTTTACGTATGTTTGTAAAATAATTTTTAAATTCAAAAAATATTTTTTATAAGAAATGGTACGTAAATGAAAATAAGCATTACAAAATTATTTCATGTTCAGCAAAAAAAAAAAAAAAAAAAAAAAAAAAGGAAGAAAGAAAAGAGATATTTTGAAATTAAAATTACTTTTGTAACTTTAGAGAACGATTAAAATATCATTATAAGGGAGAGAAAATAGGCTGGCAATTAATTATCAAGCACAATTAATCAAGCATATAATATATAAACATTGCTTTTATTTTTTCTAAGAAATTTATGTTTATTTAATGAATATATGTCAATAACAATTTTTCAATTTGGAAGTTAACATTATATTTAAATCAAAGAAAATTGCATTATTGTTTAATTTTTGGGCATATTTGGTAACAAAATAATAGTTTCATTCTATGTAGGAATCCAAATAAATGGCTAAGTAATATACTTAATTATAAAAATATATATCACGGACAGTTTTTACGGTATCCTGTTCGAGAAGATATAGGAGGTCACAGTAGGCAAGAGTTCATGGTTACGAACTCGTGATCGACGTGGTGTTGCATCGTCGGTTTGAATTCTGGTGTCCCTGCTGAAGATCCGCTATGTAGAATTGATTGATTGATTGATTGAATATTAACGTCGCACTGTTCAGCTACACGAGGGCTTTTGGCGACGGACCACGTAATTTTGAACCATGGTCAAGTGACGTGGACGACACCTGAGCTGGCACCCCCTCTCCTAACTCCCACACCACACCAACGGGAGGACGTTTCAGCTCTCGACAGATTTAACGTGCATCGCTGCCCTACACGGCGGGTCTTTAATGGTATTGGGCTCGAACTCGTGGCAAGGCAAGCCACGGTCCGATACCTATACCACTCGGCTACCGCGGCCGTCCGCTATGTAGAAGGCTGAACCTCAAAGCAGATGTTTGAAGTAGTGATACTATATGTTGCTAATGGTGGAAATTTTGGGAGATTGCGGTTCCAGCTCTGATTTCGTCCTCGTCACTTGATCGAAATGACGAGGTCGGCGATAGTCCCAGTGAAGCTTCAAAGCTTGACGTTAATCAAATAATCATTCGATAATATATAGGTTTCATTTCCTAACCTATATCAATCATTTTCTGTTTTTTGCTTCTACTAGATTCCTCTACATATAACGGCTCCCTCAAAGGCATATTTCGTGGTGCTCTTCCATCAAGAATTTCAGGAAGAACACATTTAAAATAAAACTTTTCTATAGTTTTGGAATAATTCCTTTCCAAAACTCTTCGTTTGCCTCTATACGCAGAGTTAACGAATCCTTTTTGCACCATAAATACAGATCACACCATTTCCGTTGTGTAATAAATAACTGACCTTGTATTTGAAAGTAAAATTTATGATTTAATGGTAAATAGATTCCCCTTTCATTGGAAAATTTGAAACCTAGACTATTTTTTTTTTTTTTTTTTGTAATTAAAAATTCCAGCAGATTTGATTCAAATCTCGCAGAATAAGGGCATTTAATTTCTATGAGTCCATCATCACCAACCAATCCATCGGGTGAAGCACACAAAAAGGGTTTATCTTTGTCCACAAATAAGCCACATATTTTTACTTCAGTTGAATATTCCCTCTCATACTGCTTCCGAGCGATCTCCTCGTTTGCCAATCCATATTTCATTGCTGCATTGCATAAGTCTCTACCATACACAATGCGCATCACAAGCTTCGAACACGGAGTAGATTTTTTCCTGCAAGCAATTTCTTTGAAAAAAGAAGATGAGAGTCTCAACGATCTCTCATATCTCCATCGTTCAGAAGATGCTTGCCCCCTAGTTTCGCTCTCTAAATCATAGATATTTTGTACTTTTAATTTTGAAAGATGGTTTTCCATTAAATTATCGTATATCTGTACTGGCACATGTCTTTAGACATGTAGCGAACATTCATTACACTGAATTTTTCTTCGAATTTATTCGAATCTAAGCCGCACTTTTTTTCCCGATACTTAGGCTACAAAAATTCTGGTGCAGCTTAGATTCGAAGACTGAAAAAAGTTTTTAATGCTGGTAAAGTAAATTAATCATTCACTTTTTATTAATTCACCCCCCTTTATTTTTTTTTATTTCGTTTAGTTAGTGATTGAATATAAATGTCATATTGATCAGCTACACGAGGGCTTTTGTGGTGACGGACCTCGTAACTTTGAACCATAGTCAAGTGACGAGGACGACACCTGAGCTTGCACCTCCCATCTCCTAACTACCACACCAATGAGAGAACGTTTTAGCTCTCAGATTTAACGTTCATCGCTCCCCTACACGACAGAACTTCAGCGGTACTAGGCTCGAACTCATGACACGCCAGCCACGAGTACGTTACCTTGACCACTAGGGTATCGCAGCCACTTTTCATTCCGTAAATATATCATATATCGATAATATATTTTACACTATTTTTTTCACAAAAATGTGCTGAGAATTTGGGGTGCGGCTTAGAATCTGAACATAATTAATTGAAAAATAAGTTTCTGTTAATTAAATTAGAAAACAATATTTTGTGTTAATAATTGTTCCAATGGTTTATGGTAAAGTTTTACGTCAAATATAAAATCGATGGGAAAAAAAAAATTTTTGTTAGTTAAAAAGAAAATAATAATATAATAATAATAATTGCATTACAATAATTAGATTAAAATTTTAATTTGTGAGCAAGGAGTAGTAATTTGTGTTCTTTAGAGTTAATTCACAACTTTCGATCAAGTATAAAGTAAGTATACTTTCATTCTTCGTTAAGTCATTTCGCAGAATTTAAATATTCTTACAGACATTCCTTCAATAACAGACAAAAAAAAAAAAAAAAATCTAAGCTGTATAATTATAAACGATTTTTTTTTTAAAGCACACATGCAGAAAATATTTAAAACTTTCCTAAATCGGAAAGTTCGTCAGATTTGAGATGTTAAATCTCTGTACATCATAAATCTTTTCCATTGTCCACTATTTGTAACAATTTGCAAGTTACCATAATTTCAGCTGGCGACTATATTTCAGAAAGATATCGCCAAAAATAAGTATTCGTAGCCAAGAATAAATTCGCTTTTCAAACGATGGTGGTGCCATCTGTTTGAGATAGTCCTAACTACGCCAAAAATAATTCAGAATGAACTTAAAATTTAAAAAAGTTAATTAAGAAAAACATAAAACTTAATTCTGGCTACACTAGTCCAAAGAGGGAAGCTTGCTTTCTTATATACTATTTAATTCTACTCTAAAAAATGTTTTTTTCTGTTAAAATGTCTTTTGCGTTTCCACCTCCTATACTTTAACATAGAAAAGTCAAATTTCATTTTGCAAAAATGCTGAAAACTGTGTAATTTTCCAAAAAATCAAAATTCAAAAAACACTATCCTTTAAACAATTATTTTCTTTATATCCATAAAATTTTTATTATTATTGGAGCTTTTTCCTGCCCACAAATGTCTTTGCCGTTTCATCCCTATCCTTTAACATTGACCGAAAACAGCGGTCACTGAAATGGGCGTCTTAGGCCTAGATCCAGCGTGAGAATTTTTAGACCATATGTTGGAATTTCAGTGCCATTAGCAGCATACAGTTTATATTGAGAGGCTTGGCACTCACCTTTCGTTTTTGTCCAAGGGAGGATCGAGACGTCTGCTCCGCTATCCACAAGGAATTGACATCCGGTTTCTCTGTCCTTGACAAATAACCGGAATTTGCGGCCTAAAATGTCGGCAGCAGGACTCGCCGCGACGTCTACTGCTGGGATTCGTTTCCCGGCTCATTGAAACTGCACGGCTGTACGCATTTACCAGGGAGGCACTTCTTCCCGAATCGGAAATGGCCGCGGTAGCCGAGTGGTATGGGCATCGGATCGTGGCTGGCTTTGTCACGAGTTCGAGCCCAGTACCACTGAAGACCCGCCGTGTAGGGCAGCGATGCACGCTAAATCTGTCGAGAGCTGAAATGTCCTCCCGTTGGTGTGGTGTGGTAGTTAGGAGAGGGGGGTGCCAGCTCAGGTGTCGTCCACGTCACTTGACCATGGTTCAAAATTACGTGGTCCGTCGCCAAAAGCCCTCGTGCAGCTGAAAAGTGCGACGTTAATCTTCACTCACTCACTCATTCCCGAATCGGAAATGGTAGAAGCAATATCTTCCCTGAGGATTGTAGCAGCGCCTTGATTTGCTGCGACTTCTACTCCTTTGATGGTGATAAGGTCTAGAGCTCTGGAATTTTCGTTGTAGCTTCAAAGAGGCAAGTTGTTCTTCAAGACTTACTAATTTAGACAGGAGTTCATCCACTCTTAAGGAATTTTTCTGAACCACTGCAGCATCAATTGTTCTTGGCGCCATTTCCACGATCTTGTTAGCCAATGCGCTATTTTGTCATTTTCCAGTAAATAAAATCCAGGGTCACCAGTTATTAGGTGCTTGTTTCATAGCACTCTAATAAATACTCAAGTGTGTTGAGTTTTCATTTAATTCAAACATTAAACTTTATCAAAATCTACTGGAATTTTATTCTGCGTGTTCGTACTACAACGGCGGCAAAGCTAGATCTACACGTTGTACACACACACACACAGAAATGCCACGTATTTAGTATTTTATACAGTTATGTTGCAGTTAAGCATAATATAATCGATATGACTACACAAATAACAAAACAGAAATATAAATTATGAAGGTCATTTTAAAAATTAACAGAAATTAAATGCATTTATATAAAATAAGTTTAACAATTATTATTTAAGTTTAACATTTATTTGAATAGAATTAATTTGGCTATCTTGCCAATATCACGTTTAGCGGATTCGAAAAACAGTTGACAGGTGCAGCCATCTAGCGAGAGAAAATCTTTACAAAAACTGTCCTTTACAAATGTTTCATTATCGGAAAAATGCAAGAAACGGTAAATTAGATTGAAACGCCGATAGGACATGACTTTGGAGAAAAAGGGAGTCGATATGGAATGTCTTTTGCTCCAATATTGTTCATTTGTTGGTTTTTTGACGATGCCTTGAAGAATAATTAGAGCTATAAAAACAGGCATTTCTTCTTTTGATGTTGGCTCCCATTTTTTACTTCTGGAGTGCTTGCGAGGAATGCTGCTCCCAATAGTTTGTTCAGCATAATGATTTGTTTCGTGAACAATCAAATTATTATCTATCAATGCTTCATAATATTGCATTTTACCAGAGCTTGCATCAAAATCTAAATGAATTTCAGGCGTATTAGTGAATGCAAATCTCGGAGGAGGGGCAGAAGGATTATTACAATCGATTTCATAAAAGTTTCTTGCTTGGCTAAGGTCATCGTTTTCATCGTCACTAATATCAAAGTCAAAATCGTCTGAGAAACTGTCAATACTTCCCGAATCGTTTATAGATATTTTAGAATCTGTTTCAGATTCAAGATCCGAATCATAATAATTAATCGGAATTATTTCCGATTCATCCATTATTGCAGGATATAAATTCCAATATTAGTCTAATACAGTGCAAAAAGTCTTTCAGAATCACGCTCACAAAAACGCTAGCTAATGATGTGAATAAATTGTCCCGCCTATCTAATATCCCATCCCAAAACCACTTAAAACTGGTTTTTCAACTCAATACAGTGGGCAACTATCGCCATCCATTGACAAATTCTTCAATTATACTTTAGAATTACTAGAGAGATAAAAATATGGGCAAAGCAGAAATGAAATCGGAGAAATAAATCTGAACGTACGACGTACGGGCAAATCAAGAATTGGAAAAAACTAGTGAACGTATGGTGTACGTTCAAAACTCTGGCAAGTGGTTAAATATATAGTACTAGGTCATTTAAGTGTTTGTAGTTATATATATATATATATATATAAATTTGTCAGAAGGTAATTTGGCATTAGGTTTAGCTTGATTAAAAATGGCATTTCTCATTAGAAGTAAGAAAATTGACTTAATTCAATTAGCGCGGGACTTAGATGAGTCACCTGATCCGTCTATGTCTAAAATTGTTTTAAGGAATTTAATAATCTCTAGTAAATATTACAAGGAGGAAGAAGCAAAAGAGTTATTGGAAGTTATTACAGCCGAAAGGTTAGAGACAGAACAGCAGCAAAAACTAGAACAACAAGAACAATTATCAATTGAAAAATTACGCTTGGAAATAGAATTATCTAGGAAAGCTAATCAGAGTGCTACTCAAAATAATGGTCAAACCTCACGTGTAAAATCTTTAGATGAAATAGTTAAAATGGTGTTAGGCTCTTAACTGTAAAGGTACCCAATAAATCAGACGGGTGGGATTATTTCTTTTCTAGTCTTGAAAAGGCTTTCGCTAGTGAAATGGTTAGCGACGAGTTAAAACCGAAGGTTTTGTTATGCATGTTTGGAGACAAAGTGTCAAACTTGTTAGTTAACCTAGGCGAAGAAGAATTAAAAGATTACGAATCTTTAAAACAGGTTGTACTCAAGGAGTATGAACCATCACCCCCCCAAAAAAAAATATGTTTAGAAAATTTTAGAAAGTCCAAACGTAGCTCTGACGAAACTTTCTCTCAGTTCGCGTCCCGTTTAACATCGATGTGGTTATACTACTGTAAGTTAAGAGGTGCGAATAATTTTGAGTCAGTTAATCAACTGATCGTAGCAGATAAAATGTTTGAAATGTTGGATTCTGAGACGGCGACCCATATTGGTGTGCTCCAAGGGGAAGAATGGTACAAACCCAGGGACTTGGGCAAACAATGTGATATATTTTATGCTTCCAAAGGGAAATCCTACGATGAACCTGAGAGAGCTAAATGGAATGATAGTGAAAAGAGAAGTTTTAATGGTAGTTGGGGTAAACAGCCATTTGGGGAGAAAAAGTCAGATATTTTTCTTCTAGGAAAAACTTTGATAAAGGTCAAGTAACTGAAATTAAAATTCGCTTGTTTCACCTGCGGATCAGATAAACATTTTAAGCGGGATTGTCCGAAAAACAAAGAGGTAGATAATAAAAGACTTAACGTGAATAAGGTGTCAACGGAAGGGACAGAATTGGAAGATGGAACGGTCACTGCTAGAGTTGATTTGCTAGGTAAAGTCATTCCTAGGCGGGCTGTTGAAGACAAATTAAGTAAATTAGTGAAAACATCTATCAGTGTAGATGGGAAATTAGTCCATGCTTTATTGGATTCTGGTACGGAAATTACTGTTATCAAGAAAGACTTAGTTCCTGGAATCTCGGTTGAAGGAGCTTCCACGATTTATTTGAAAGGTATTTTCGGTCCAGCGGTTAAATGTCCTTTAGTATATGTTCCAATTGGTCTTGCTACCGGTGGCCAGGTTAATGTGGTGCACCAGCAAGTGTTATGTGCTTTGGTAGAAGACGTGTTAGTTCCACCAGAGGTTTTGGATATGTTGGGAGGAGCCCAGAGTGAAGAGAATTCACTGGCTCAAAGCTCTCGGGACCTGAGGGTTGACTCAGGAAATGTAGATGAAACCGAGGTTTCATCGGGTATTCTGCCAGAGAAAGCACAGGAGCACATTGAGGATTCTCAAAGGAATATTACTTCATGTCGGAATGAAGTGGGAACATTGGGTACTAAGGATGAGGAGGTGACCGCTGAGATGGATAAAGGAAGCATGGTGGCTGATAGTTTTCGTTCCGAACAGGAGTGTTGTGCCGAGTTAGCATTGGTTTGGAAGCAGGCTAAGGAAGGCAAAGGGAAACTACTATGAAGTAGATGGATATCTATTTCATAGAGATAAAATACTCGGGGAGAGTATTGGGCAACACACTGGTAATTCCGAAGTGCAGAAGAACGGAGATGTTGAGACTAGCGCATACTTCCGTGTTCAGTAGTCACATGGGTCCCAAGATGACGCTTGAACGAATCGAGTATTATTTCTTTTGGGAGGGTCTAAGGTCCGATGTGAAGAAATTTTGTGAGTCATATGAAGAATGTCAGCTCACTCGATCGGTTAGGATTAAAGACCGATCATCCAGTACACCTGTGGCAAGGCCTGAATTGCCATTTGAGGTGGGGAATATGGGTCTGATAGGTCCAATTGATCCGCCAAGCTTAAAGGGACATAAATATATTTTATGTCTGGTTGATCAGCACACTAGGTGGGGCGAAGCTGTGCCGTTGACTAGTCTCAGTGCGAAGGTAACCTGTGAAGCTTGGTTAAACATATTTTCGAGAACCGAGATTTATCTTTTGTCGAAAAGGGAAGGTTTTGTAGAAAAGAATAGCGCAGCATCGTGGGTCACGGTACTGGATTTGTGGAAGTGGTATTTCTGTCGTTCTCTCACGAAGGGGTATGCCGCGTGCGTTATGCCGTTTAACATTTACATGACTAAAAAAGTGAGGTTTAAGATTGAATACACTTCTTATGGATGTAATTTAACGGCTCAGGTTTTAAGAATGTTAGAGCAGTTTGTTGTATCTCGAATAGTCGACATAGACATTCTGATACAAATTTGGAAAAATCGTGTAAAACAAATTAACTTTGTATTAGAATGGGTGAGATGGGTTGGGTCGGAAATCATACCGGCCAAAGGCAAATTAGAGCCGTAGGAAAGTTTTTACTGTGTACTTAATATGGATTTAGTGAACTCATTGAGCATTCACATTCATGAGTTAATGAAATAAACATTGTCTAGATTAAGATAAAAACTGTATGGTATATATTTAGTGTTGTTGTTTTTTGTATAATGTGTTTTCTATGTATCTGTTTGCAATCCCATTACAGTTTAGATCTTTCTGGGAACATAGTCACTTATTTCAATTGGGTGAACTATTAATATTATTTCATGTGTTTGTTTTAAGGAACTTTGACTAGAGAACAATCATCAAGACTTTTGACTGTTGCAATTATTGTGTGTTCTGTTTGTGGATTTTCTGTTTCACGGTTTGTGAATTTTCTGTTCCTGGTGTCTGAAATGGTAAAATCAGCCACAAGGGGTAAATTTTACTCTTAGGTGGGGCGTGTAAGGAACCGCTGCCTGCACCTGGCAACAGGTTGAACGAGAGACGATATAAAGAGAAGGATCTGGCAAGGACAGAAGAGAGGAGGTCGGAACGGGGGAGAGAAAAAAAGTGGGTGGCGAAAAACCCGGGGTGGTGAAAAGAAGATATGGCTGGACGACGGATGTATCGTAATCTTGTAACATCTCAATATATTCTTTATTTTAAGAAATATCCCATAGAAGGTGTGGAATAAACACAGTGGGACAAAACCCTGTCTGCAATTATTTTCAATTCACAATGCGAACACGATCAGAAAAGAACCCACAAGTTTACACTAACCTTTAATTTTTCTCAATCATATCATTTGTAAAGAAAAGTAATAAGAGAAATGGTTGCTCGTAAACAATATGCTCATTGAACAACTATTATTAAAGTGTAAAAGTTTATCGTGATGAAACTATTTATTAATGAAAATTATTTGTAGTGTATTGCATCAGCTATCCTAAATATACAGAGTGCCCACTAAAATCCATTATTACTCCAATAATTTATGAATGACAAGTGCTGTAATCATAGAAGTGGGGTCTATGTATAGTAAACATGACGTGCTACACAAAAAAAAAAAGAACTGCTTACAGCGCCAGCTGGCGGATAAATTTGAGTCTCAAAAAGAGTATAAGACGATGAAAAAGTCAATTACAATGTTGTTTAGCATCATCAATTGATAACAAAAAACATCATGCGCACAAAAAGGATACAAATGAAAAGCATACATGTGTTGAACTAAACTGTGCTTTCCAGAAATGAGGCTCATCTATCTATCATGCTCAAAATGGTATCCTTCAGTAACAATACACATTTGGACATGGGTTTGAATTTTTCGTGTCACTTTCTTCAACTTGACACTTTTCTTGCTGGCACAAGCTTTCGTAATACAGTTAAGAATTTCATGCAGTGTTGATGGAGGGGTTGCATACAATCTTTGTTCAATACCTCTACAATCATCCAAAGTAAAACGATCAATGGGTTCAGGTCGTTTGTCTGTGCAGGCTGTTCAATGCAACCATTGCACCCGATGACTTGTTGCTGGAATATGTCTCGAATGTACTGTGCGACAAGTGATACCTTGTGTAGTGGGGTGGTGCCTTGTTGGAACTATACATTCTGGAAGTCATTCAAGGGCAAATCCTCTACAAAATCGCATAATACGTCCTTCAGTAATGACAAGTATCGAGATCCTGCAAGTGTGCTTCAGTGAAATACCTGGACAATCAGTCTGATTTTGAACATTCTACACCAGACATTTATCAGCCAGCGAACTTGATGTCAAATTTTGAAAGCACATCTAAAAATAATCAGCATCTAGAAATACATTATCTGTGCTTATTGCGTACAGTATTATGTGCAAAACAGGCTTCATATGCCCATGTGACAGAAAACGCTGACTGGACCTATCGGTTCATAATGAAGTTACACCCTAGCGTCTATGATCATCCCCTGCTATTAGAGTCGCCACAGATGTCAGATGCATTTTCACATATAACTTTTTACATTGCTTTACAGAAGGTGTATTCTTTTACTAAATTGATGATGCTGTACAACATTGTAACTGACTTCTTTCATGTATCTCATACTGCTTTTGAAATAAGAATGCTAACTCCAAATTTATCCCCTAGGTCAGGGATGGCGAACCAGTGGCACGCGTGCCATTGATGGCACGCGACACAATATTTTGGGCACGCCAGTGATCAAATTGGTTTGCGTTTTACTTCAAAATAATTAAGTTCACTGTGAAGTATTACGAACAAGCGCTAGTGATCGGTCGCGGGACTCACTCGTTTGTTATTGTCTTGCCTTAGTTACATCGTGGACTACAATTGCTTATGATTCAAAGTTTGTGTGCGCATAGCATAGTCAATTTCATTGACACAACTGTATTTTAAAGTTTATTTGAGTTATATTTACGATTTTTAACTGTTATTTAACATGGCTAGTTCAGCAAAAGAACAAAAAGTGCAAGATAGTAAGTGTAACAGGGAATTTCAAATTTGGTGACTCTAGAAATATGGCATCATTAGTAAAGGCGACAAAACGAAGTATGTTTTACATTCTGGAATAATGGTAAGCAGAACATCGTCTGTAAAACGGCATTTTGAAACAAACCACAAATCCTATTGTCAAAAAAAATGAACCACTGCAAAAATAATTAATTGTATAGAAATCTTTTGGCAGATGACTCCAATTTAGCATGCATTCTACTAAAAGTAAGATGTTACAATCCTAATATAAGTTATTTGTCAACCAATTTGCAACAACAGAAGTAACTCTAATGTTTACTTTAATTTGAATTACACGTATAACTAAAATATTTTAAAGTATACAGTGCAAAAGGGTTTTTTTTTTTGTAATAAAGAGTTTTGTGTTAACATTTAGTTTTGCTATTTTCTCAATAATCGCACATAAAAATTATTTGATGGCACGTCTTTACCTCCTAAAACACTTCTTTAGAAAAAATGGCACGTTGATCCATGAAGGTTCGCCACCCCTGCCCTAGGTGGTACAATAAGCAGTCTTTTTTGTGTATCACGTGATAACTTTACTATACCTAGATCCCACTTCTATGACTATAGATTTTACCATTCATAAATTATAAAGGGGACAACATACCTTAGCAGGCACACTGTTTATTTGTTTTAAAAAGAATAAAATAAGAAATGTTTTATTCAAATAACTTTTTATATAATGTAAAAATAATACAGACGAAAAACACTACAGCATAGTATCCAATATCTACATTCATTTTATTCCATAAAATAAGGAATGGAAAGAGTACTAAAAATATAATAATTTGCATAAATTTCCCAACTAATATCAGAATTCACAAGTAGTTCAAAAACTACAATCGCATATTTGAGTGATTTATCAAAACGGAAAAAGTACAAAACAATTAACACAAAGAGAAGTTAAATATCAATATAACTGTAGCATACACATAATTTTTCAGTTTTAGGGGTAGTAAAAATATACATAATTGTACAATTCAGTTTTCAAAAGCTTTTTCATCAGCAGTTTGAAAAAATGATCTTGCAATAAAAATACATCTGTTCCTCAAAGCAGCCAACCTATAAAAAAATTAAAGTTGAACATTTTCCAGCAATTTTTACTTTCAAGGATGTAATTATTTTTAAAATAGTGAAATACAGACACATGCAAGTAATATAACTATAAATTATTAATATGTGCCAAAGCATTTTTTTTAAACTTTAATAAATTCTTCAACTTTATATAAAATTCTACAACCACCATGCTTTTATGGTTGAATAATTATTCATTTTTCAAGAAAAAATACTAGAGTATTTGTAATCAATAGGATTGTTATTTATAATTTTTTTGTAAATAGAAGGAAATGAAGAACTAATCTAACTTTAATTCAATACAAACAAAAGTGATCAAATTATCTGAAAAAGTGACTTATTTATTGAGGTACAATATGCAGATTCTAAATTTTGTAAAAATATTGCAGTAACTTGAATTTCACAGTAAATAGGCTCTAAGAAATGAAAAACATGAGAAAAAGAATCCAAGACGATTTCTTTTATAAAGGAAAATTACACACATGTTATGTATCTATAATATACTTTCACAATTTAAAATAAATTTACTGATGTTTAAAGCTTAACTATTCAAAATCAATAAAAAAACTGAAACATAGAAAAAAGGCCCAGCTTTAAATTCACAATACAATACAAAATGTAAACAGTCAAGATTTGTACCTAATTAATTTTACTATAAAGGAAGTATTTAAACACTCAAGAGTGAGTAAAAGTAAAAAAAAATATATTCAATTGGTCTTATTTGTATTAAGAGTTTTAAAACAAATGCTTTCTCAATAAGAACAACACCAGTTCTACTCCTGGTGTTAAATAATATTGCAAAAACATTCAGATTCATATAAATGAGAAAAACTACTCTCTTGTTTTTCAGCCAACTAAAAAATCACCTTCATATAAATCTTTGACATTCACTTCAATAACAATAAAGTGTGCATGTATTTTTTCAAAACTGAGAATAAATCTGAATAACATTAATTTACTTTCAAGTTCAGTACCTTTCAATTAACATGTCTCATAAAGAAATGAAATAATTTAATCTACCTCTGAACCGAGAAAATCTGTCAAAACAAAATTCTACACATCACATTGATAAATACTAAAAATATAAATAATAGAATTATTTAATTTTAATGCTGCCAAATAAATCTGAATGCATTTTTAATTAAATATGTTAATACAATATTTTCCAAGAAAACATTTCAGCTGCTTAAAAATGAATCATATCATTTGATCATCTCTTAGAGGTATAGACCAAACTTTACATGCATAATAGTTAACATATATTTTACTATATAATTAAAATTTCATTACTACAGTATCAATACCTTCACTCCATTTTACTGTCATGTAAATATGTGCTTTTCACATGAATTAATCTTTTGAGAAGATAAATCATTTGAAATAATAAATTTTTTTAAGCGAAAAATTTTTTTCAAAAAAATTCGGAATCTAGCAAAGAATAGCTAAAATGAAACAAAAATATACTATAAGAAGTTTACTATTTCGAGTTATTTATATGTAGTTACTATAATGTTTATGCAATACAGTTACCTCTTGGTAAGGGCATCTTCTTCAGCATAAGATCTATCAGTTGAAGCTGAAGTTATAGCCCCTGTTGGAACTGACTTAGCTTCAGCTAACTGATCAATAATATCCAAACCATTTTCTTCAGCAACTTGTTGTATAAGACTATCTACTTGTGCTAATGGGGTCGAAGTTGTAGTAGCACTACCCATTGCATCTTCAACAACCTGAAATAAAAGACGAAAAAATTTATAAGAAAAAGGTTTATAAGTAAAAATTACAATACATATTAACACATGCCCTACTACCACATTTAACAAAAACAGTAATAAAACCAGTTACTTATTTTTACGATCAAGAAAATTAACCATAAAATAGACGAATTTTGTTAAAATAATACGTATATTAAATAATTATATTCGACTGTGTTTCTCTTCATCAAAATAAAACTTAGTTTTGACCCAATAATTCCGTAATTTTTATTTTTTCTTATATAAATATTGCTATGTGTTTGTTCTTGGGTATTCTAAAAATATAATCACTAAAATTTTACAAGCTTACACTCAAACTGTTTAGATTATATGTCAGCTTTTAATATTTAAGCACTCAGAAGCAGTTAAGATATGTGGACCACTGTAAAACTAAAATAAGTATAAGCTTAATTTGAGAAAAATAACAGATTTGTTAACCAAAAATTTATATACACTGAAGAGCCAAAACATTATGTGATCACTTATTAATGCGTAACACCAACTGCCTGTAAACTTACTTCCGCGTGGATGCCACAAGTTTTTGATAGATGACTGGAGACAAGTTGTACCAAATGTCCACGTCGCGTTCATGCAAAATCAAAATATTTTGACATGGTGGTGTTTGATCTCTGAACTGCCTTTCTATGAAAGCTCAAATGTGTTCTATTTAGATCCAGCGAATTAGGTGCCGGGACACTAATTGGAATTCATCAATATGTTCCTCCGGCTACGCCAACACAATTCAGGCCTAGTAACATTAGGCGCTATCCTGTAGGAAGCTTCCATTTCCATTTGGAACGACAGACGCCATGTAAGGGTGTAACTGATCAGCAACTGAGTTCAGTTACGCCACCGCAACTTTCATTGTCTGTTCTACCACAAGGGTCCCACAGCCACCAAGAGAGCGTCCCTCAAGCATAACACCACTAGAACAACTGTTCATCTGGAAGACGACGTCCCCTGACACAAGGCCGGCGCTAGGGGTGGGCAAGCTGGGCCCCTGCCCGGGGCGGCAAATTGGTTGTAAAATTAGCTAGTTTATGTAGAAAATAAACGAGTCAAAATAAAAATTCGAATAAAAAAATTAATGTGTATGCAAAATATTCACGTTTTCAATGGAGTCCTAGAGTTTTTTTTTAACTAGTATTCATTAGTATTTAAAGCCGTGTTTCCCAACACTGGTCCCATAAGGGAAGGGGGTGATAAAGAATTTCGGCATCCGGTTTCTTCTCTTTCAAGTAATTTTTAACTGTTGATGCTTTGTATGCGTGAATTCGGGTACTATTGAAAGAGAGAGATTTTAGCAGAGATTAGTCTCAACAAAAGTGATGAAAGTCAAATGATCAAGTTTTATGAACGAAAAGAAAGAGGCAGAATGACTATAAGAAAAGACCCTTTTTTTCGAAGAGAACGGGGAATCTTGTAACAATTTGACTTCCAAACTAATTCTTTTAGCTTCCTGTGCTTATGCAATCAAGACAAAGTCGGACAACAGAAAAGGTAACAATATTTTCAATTTCAAATTCCTTTTAGATTTTTAACGCCCAGGAATTTAAATCATTGCGTAAGATAAAGTGAAAAGAAAAAATTATTTTGCTGCATTTGTGCTTATTTTATTTTATTTTTATTTTTGCATACATAAATATAAATGTCATCAGTTTCATACGATATTTTCATGTTGATTAACATTTTTAAGTATGTATGTTTTCGTAGCTTGAATGTACCGTAATCTTCTTAAAACATTTTCGAATGACATCGTTATTTAAATGAAAACATATTATTTGCCTCTCGTATAAAATTTAACTTCTTTAGTCGCTTATAAAGGATGATATAGATCATTTAAAATGCAAAACATTAATGATCTTTTGAGTTCATTCATTAATTATTTACCAAACATAAAGGATACTAACAGCAATAGCTCGAAGTTGAAATACAACGTAGTTATATTTATTATGATGATGTTTTGTAATCATAATATATTGTGATAATTTTGTTTAGTAATAAATGAACTAATTTATAGTTGCTAAATATTTCATTTATGTTGCTTCAAACTGTTAAAAGAATTTTCAAAGAAAAAAAAGTTAAATTTACTTATATAGAAACTTTTTTTTTCTTTTTATTGAATGTAACATGTGAAATAACCATATAATTTTTCAAATCTACTCTAAGACTGTTTAGATAGCCACACTATTTTGTAAGACTAAATTTTAAAAACTTGAACAATATTTTTTTTTTCGCATGTTATTGCCATTTTAAGAGGAATTTGCAGGATGACTTTATAATTAAGATCTTTTACACCAGTGATTCCCAAAGTGGTCTATGATGACCTGCAAAGGGTCCACGTCAGCAAAAAAAAATAATTTGGGGGTCAATGAGGTGTAAGTGAGGTCTATGTGATATTGGCCCTCATTAACTACATCGTGACCCTAACATGAAAAGAAAATTTAATCAAGTGGAAACCAAATTTCACTGATTTAGCAGATTTATTTACTAAATTTAACGAGGTTAATTTTCCGGAACAAGGGGATAGCATAATTTTTTGTAAAACGGGAACCATTTCAGCGTTTCTTTCCAGAGAGAGAGAATTCAACTAAAGAAATACAATACTGGAGGTCCCGAATTTTCTCAAATTATCCCAGACAATCTGTCTGCACGTTTTAACTTACTACGTTCAACAATTAACTGCCTTTTATTGAGATTTTGAAACCAGGTTTGAGAATGCTTTGACTATAGTAACACCACAGTAGACAATGAATTTATATAGTCATATTGGGGGGGAAATGTCACATGACAACAGCAACTGATCGTGATATGCACCAATGAAGTAAAAGATGTTTTATTTGTGATTAATACATAAAGGATTTAATTCTCAATTGTTTAATTGCAACGAATACAATTATAAAATACTTGGAGTTCCAATTTCAATATCTTATCAAAAAAGTTTCAGAACATAACCACTCATCCAAGACATAAACAAGAGGCTCTTAATCAGTGTTCCGTGGAACACTGGTGCACAAAAAATTAAAAAAGTCGGTGTTTTCAGTTTGCAATAGTTTTTATTTACTCTGTTTCATTTTACTATTATATTTCTCACAAATCCTTTAAAATGTATTTTTCGTGATTGTGAAAAGGTTTAAAAGCGTTAGTATGTATATTTAAGAAAAAATACTAGTAATAATAGAGAGGTTCCAATCAATAGCAATATTTAAAACTTTAAAAAGACAACAAAAGAATGTCAAAATTACGACAGAAATTTCTTATAAAAAGCAGCAGAAAAAGGATTTAATTAAAGTTTTATTGTTACAGAACAATAATTAATGTGAAAGAATATTGGTACTATTTTGTTGTTGTTTCTGGTATAAAACTATTTAATGAAAGTGGAAGCAAAAGTCCCATTACAGAAATAAAAATATGATAAACACAATTTATAAAGTAGATAAGTGATTTCAAACAAAATCGTTGGGAAAGCGGAATAGATGCATTAAGGTACATTGACGCACCACTGAGGTATCAAATAGGAGGGATATACGATGCTTTACTTGCTGTTTGTAATAATTCGGAGTTTGACAAGATTGGAGATTATCAGAATTAAAAATGAGGGAAAAATACTTTTAAGTTTAACCCTCGGTTTAAATGTATTTTTAATATGTAATTAGGTTTTAAAATTTAGTGGTTCTATAATTTGTTTAATATTTGTATTTTATAACTATACACTAGAAATGACTTTTCTTTTTTTCTGTGCAACCCTTATTTTAATTTAGTACCAAAAAACATAAATTAATAAATTAGTATTTTTTGCTCATCAAAACTTCAACATTATTGATAACAATTTTTTTGCTCACGTTTTATTTTACCATTAAGCGTGGGAAGAGTTTATGTCAGGGCTGGGCAGACTTTACCAGGGTACGGGCTACTTCTAATTTTTTCAAAGTGTTGCGGTCCACCCAGTAACGTTGGTGTAATGAGGTAAAAGAAAGTCTACAATGCAGTTGGACCTCTATCTTGCGAATTTCTTTATTTAGCGAATTTTTTCCTGTAGCCAAAAACATTTTACGATTTTCGTCGTAAAATAACCTCCAAATAGCGAGTTGCAATTTCAATTTAACGAAATTAATTCTTGTGATTCAATTTGTTTTCCCCTCCATGTATTTAAAATATTTCTGGATAATCATATGATGAAATTATTTTTGAGTTTTAATGAAGGGGGTCACCCCAAAATGTCTTGGTGGTCTACCGGTCGATCGCGATCGGCTTAATGCTTACCCCGGATTTAGGTTATTTCTTTTAATTTTTGTTAGAAACGGGCGGCATTTTACCTCTTTGCCCGGGGCGGCGAAACTGCTAGCGCCGGCCCTGCCTGACATGATCAATGAGAAATCATGATTCATCAGATCAGGCAACTCTCTTCCACTTTTCTACAATCGAGTCTTGATGTTCCCGAGCTTTCTATAGGCATTAATAGCAATGATGCTTGGTCAGCAGAGGCACATGAGTGGGATGTCTATTGTGCAGCCCCATATTCCCAATGTCCGATGAACAGTGTGTTAAAAACACTTGCACTTAGACCTGCATTGTATTAGGGGTGTCAGAACAGGACAGTTTCCAATCTCCTTTACCTTTGATGACACATGATTGCACAACACTTAAGAATTTACTGCTAGTTTCACCGTCATTTATCCACTTTGCACAAATACTAACAATGACAGATCGTCAACAGCCTACCAGTCTCATGCAATTTTGGAGATCTCCTTCCAAGTTAACAGGTCATTACAATCCGCCCTCTATGGACAAGTTCTCCCGTAAAGCTTACTATGGGGGCGCTGATGTCATTGGAACCCTTTTTGTTTTCCGGTTTCAGCAAAATAACATTGTTTTGTATACATTTGTATGAGGAGGCAGTTTTAATTTCGCTTAGATTTCGTTAGAAAACTTTTTTATCCATTTAAAATGAGTAGCCCAAGAAACAGCAAACTTGGAACTGTCTGTTCTGTATTTGAATGCAGCATGAGAAACGATACAAATTTACAATCTACAGTTAAAATGTACCGCTTTCCTGTAAGTCCATCTAGAAGGCTGCAATAGGAGACTGCTTTGCAACGAAAAAATTGGAAAGCAAATCCTAAATCTGCGTTTTGTAATAATCATTTCATTACAGGTTAGTATTAAAATGATTCCATTCTAATCTTGTTGTATTTCATCGAAATAATCTTATGTATTTTGTTGCAAACATTGCTCGAGTCTTGTTTATGGTAACCTTGGCCATAATTTTGGCGACTGTTTTCATAACAATAATATGAAGTAGTTTTCTCGACTGATTTTATTTATATTATTTACAAAATCCCTTGTATTTTTAAACATATGTTAATTCAATAAATAACCTGTTTTTGTTATTTTACACGAATATTGTATGAATTCATTGCTTTTTGTGTTGTAAAGTGTAATTACGTAGCATTTAAATCAAAATCATCAGACACTAGTTTTGTATGAATTATTAAATTTTAAAGTGTACATTTAATCTGTTGTACTAAAAACTTAGTGTAATATGTTGTACAACGTTTTATGATTGTGATGATTTACTAATTGAAATGATAATTTCAGCTAAGCCTTTGTCTTAGCTATTTATTTTGATCTTGCACATAGTAATCTATAATTAACATAGATCTCATAAATTAAGCATTGTTCATTGTTATAGGGATTGTTATATTTATAAAAATTTTAGATTCAAATAACCTAAAGAATTTGTGGTTCTCAGAAGTTCAACTGTTTTCTAGGGAAACTTTCTAAGGATTCACAGTATCCTGATTATGTTCAGGAGAATATTTTCCTGTATGGAGGATTAAGGTTCTTCAAGCTCTGTGAACTGATAGGATAGGCCCATGAATTGTCGGAAAGTGGGTATTGCTCACTTATTTTGGTATGTTCAAATTTTATTAATATCGGAAAATAATTGTATTTATTTTTATATTTATTTAGTTCATGCATATTTGTTAATCTGAAGAATATAAATCTAATTGTTTTCAATTTATTCTAAACATAGATTGCATTATGAATTTTTTGACTGATCAATATTTATTTATAAATTTTCCTTTTGAAAAATAAAAGTTTCTTTCATAAATTTTTTCAGAAATTTAAAGAATTTGGAATGAAGTCCAATGTATTTGAAGCTGGATACCAAAGAGCAAGGTTGTTTTGTAAATGTGTGTTTGTATTTCATGTTAATCATCCAATTTATTTCTGTATTATGTGTTTTTTTCTGACATGTCAAACGTTTTTCTCATAAATATGTTGTAACGAAGACCTTTTATAGCTTTGCTGAAGTTTTGAAGATGTTCTGTGTAAATTTTTAACCAAAACTCAAGATCTTCTCATTCATATCTGTATTTTAACATAGAATCTGTTAATAGTTCAATCAGTTCTTTTTTATATATTGAGTTTTCGATGGACTAAAATTCACGGGATGACTGGGTCAGATGAATATGCTGTCGTTTGTTTACTACTATTGCTTACAATTATTTTGCTCTTAAACTTTTACATTTTACTTTCTAAAGTGTCTTATTTTGCTGAAATGGTTGGATTTTGGATAGATGTAGACTTCTACAAGAATGCAAATATTTCAAAGCAATTTTTTGTTTATTTTAAATTAAGCTATATTGAGTACATGTAATGTTTAGTGAACATAAATTTTACTTATTTTTCACATCTTCAGAGTAGTTAACAGAGATACTTCAGCATTTAATTATCTAAAACTAGAAGCAAGAATCTGATATATAACCATGTCATATCAAAAACAAGTATATATATATATTTGTAAACTTATTTTACTTAATAATTTTACAATATTACAGGGAAAAAGAAAAAAAATTTCGAGAAGCATTCACTACAGAAATGGAAAAATATCTTAATTTACTACAGCTCTATTAATGTTTATACTAGATGATGAATCGAATACCCCCCCATTTTCAAACATTAGAAATCAAAATTGTCACTTTTTCATTTGTAAAATTACAAGTAAAAAAATCGTGCAACACTTTGAAAGTCTTTATTCGCTGCACTATTTTAGGTAAAAGATATGATTTATTGAGAATTGAATTCCAAATATGGTAGTAAATTAAGGCATTAAAATTTTTAAATTAGAATGTGTGTATAACAATATAGATTTATGTGTGTGTATAACAGAATATAGATTTATGTCCACATATATTGAATATATAGTCATTTTTGAATCCATAATTCTTTAACAAAAAAATAAAAATTGTAACATATTTGCCTGGTATTTATTAACATGTATGTTTTTCAGAGTTTGACTGTATGGTATAAACCTATCACACAAATCTACAGTTTTTTTTTCTATGTATAACAAATATGCATTTATTGGTATTTGCACAGTTTGTAGAAGATTTATCATTATAGAAATTTTATAATTAGTATGAAATTAAAAAAAGAAAACCCTTTATCAATTTTATTGTTTGTGTGTGTGTGTGTGTTTCCATTTCCCTCATTTTGATGTAGTTATTAATATATGCAATGTAAATATTTATATTAATAAAATTCAATGAAAGGAAAGTTAGGGTGGTTTAAAAATAAATATAATTATAATAATCTTTTCTATTTAATATATATATTTACAGTTATGGTGAACAAATATTATAAAAAAGGTTTATTGTATTTTTAGGACATGAAAAAAAAGTGTATGGAGATATTTTACAAAAAATAATTACCTTGAACATTTCCATATGTTTTCCATTTGTTTCTTTTATTCAAAACTCCTTTCTAAAAATTGCATAATTTCAGTATTGTAATTTGTTTAATGTAAATTCAGAAAGTTGATTGCATAGACATGGATTTTATAACTCTGCCAGTTTTTAAGATCTGAAATTTCAAAATTCTCGCAATAGTTCATTTAATTTGGATCAAAATCACTATGAAAGGTTTTGTATATAACCTACAAATGTAAAGAATTTCCTGTTTTTGCTTTCTTGTTCCTATGTGTGATATATTTCACATTTTATTTGATTAAATTAATTTTGATAGTGCTCAAATTAGAGCAAATAAAATCCACGGAGACTTTTAAGAAACAAATATTTTTTTTAATCCTTGTTTACTGTTAACTGCCAAATCATTAGGTGTTCAAAAATTAAGATTTTATGTCATAGATCTAATGAGATATTTTCAGTTTAAATTTAGTGAAAACATTAGAAATTCTGCATAATTTGACTCTTTATTAGTCATTTTATCTGTTTGGGTTAATGACATTTAATACTTTTTTGTAAATATTTTTAAAAAACAATCCTTTTTTGTTATAAATAAATTTAAGAAGCCATTCATAAGATTTCCAGAGATTTTTTTTAGATATTATCAGTAAGATATAAAAATTGAGTACAATAATTGTATAAGATATAAGCCTCTTGTTAAACATTAGAAGTAGATGTCAAAATTTTTAAATAAACAAAATACCCATGTTATCGATGAATCTTATTACAAATTCATTTCCTAAATTGTGTTTACATGCATTCCATGTTCTTGAATTTTTCATGCTCTTCTATATGAGAAATTATAGAGATAGCATTTCTAAAAAAAAACTAAAACATTTGGAACAGGTAATTACTAAGGGAATCAGACAATGAAAGGTATAAACATTAATATTTCACTATGGTAACATTTCATATGTATATATTTCTTAGAAATTAAAACTGTTTAATGAGTTTGGAGTGATACACTATCTACACCAATAAGTACAATTGTGAGAAGTTTTTCAAATTCAATGGTCTCAATTCTATAAAACTATTTGCAGTACTTAACAATTTGAATTAATATATTTGAATCATCATTAGTCATTAATTTAATAATTTTTAGTATATTTATTTGAGTTAAAAATTCTACAAATAATTCTTTAATAGTATAGGTTTATATAAACTGTGTGGAATGTGGCAATGAGATTTGAAAGTACATACAATCCAATATGACTACTGCACATTTACAGATTACTAAACCACTCTCTAGACCATTATTTATTTATAAAAACAATATTTATACAAAATAAGCATTGAAATGATGTAATTATTTACAGTGCAAGTAAAAATGGGAAGAATGTTACATGGAACAATATTTTTCAATTTATCTACAACCCTCACAGTCATGATCAAGGCCATAACAGATCATAACTGCTGGGTGAAATAAGCTGATTTGTCTATGCAAATGCAGACTTAAAAGGAGATAAAATGTACAGAACATCCTGCTATGCTACCTGGATATTTAAACTCAAGCTTTTTGTAGCTCATATAAAAAATGTACAATTCAACTGTCATTTTACTGTTTAAAATGGCCATTGATTATTACAGATAGCGCTACAGTGCGCTGATGACGTAACAATACTAATAAAGTTAATGAAGATGCATTTTTCTAAAAATTTAAAAATTGAGTTAATAAATTATCTGCAGTTTAATATGAAGAAAATATTTAAAAGACTTTTTGATTTATAACCAAAAAAATTGAAATATTTTAAAAAATACAAATATTTAACTCAATGCAAAAACATCCTTTAGATAAATAAATTGCAAAATTTCAGGCATGAATTTTAAATTTCGAAAGACGATTATTAAATAGATAATTAATTTGAATATATAGTGATATCAAAATAACATAGAGTTCGCAGCCCTAATAAGCAAACAACAATGACTTTAAGCCTGAATAACTTCCAAAGCATTTTTAAAATTAAGTTTCCATCTTATTAAAATATGTTTTATTTGTGATTAATACATAAAGGCTTTAATTCTCAATTGTTTAATTGCAACGAATACAAATATAAAATACTTGGAATTCCTATTTCGATATATCAAAAAAGTTTCAGAAAATAACCACTCATCCAAGTTTAAAGGAGAGGCTCTTAATCAGTGTTACGTAGAACAATGGTGCCCCAAAAATTAAAAAGTTGGTATTTACAGTTTGCGCAATAGTTTTTATTTACTGTTCCATTTTTCTATTATATTTCTCAAAAATCCTTTAAAATGTATTTTTCGTGATTGTGAAAAGGTTTAAAAGCGTTAGTATGCATATTTAAGAAAAAAAAATCTAGCACAATAATAGGTTCCAATCTATAGCAATATTTAAAATCTTTAAAAAAGGCAACAATAAGAATGTCAAAATTATGGCAGAAATTTCTGATAAAAAGCAACAGAGGAAAAGGATTTAACTAAAATTTTATTATTACAGAGCAATAATTAATGTGAAAGAATATAGGTACTATTTTTTTGGTTGTTCCTAGTATAAAACTATTTAATTAAAGTGAAAGTAAAATGTGTATTACAAAAATAAAAATATGATGAACACAATTTATAAAGTAGATAAGTGATTTCAAACAAAATCGTTGGGAAAGCCGAATAGATGCATTAAAACCACTAAGGTATCAAGTAGGAGGGATATACGATGCTTTACTTGCTGTTTGTAATAATTTGGAGATTCACAACTCTATAAAGGCTTCTGGAGTATTAAGTTGTGTTAAGCAATTTAAGCCAGTGAAACTCAACCTGAGGGCCCGCATATGACCTGGTCAGGACCCATCGCACTAATAAATTCAATATTAGAGAACAATGTACTAAAAATTTAGCAAGAAATTCTTTTAATCAAGCAATTAAATATATCGATTTTGTAATCTGTTTTTTTAATAGTAGAATGTCAGCAAGAGTCTTTTTTTTTTTTGGTTATTGATAAAAGGAAATGGAAATTATCTCATAACTATAAAAAAAAGTCATAAAAATAAATGTGTGTGTGTGTTTGATAGAAAAGTTAATGTAGTATTAAAATAAAAGCCAAAAATTAGTTTTACAAATTTTGTCAAAGTTGCTTTGGTCTTAAAGTGTGTTTTTTCCATTATCCGCATGTCCATTATCCGCATGAACTGTCATGTGTATGCGGCCCGCGTGAAATACCTATCATGTCTTTGCGGCCCGGCGGGAACAAAGGTTGAGTACTTCTGATTTAAGTTCTAATGCTGCATTGTAACTTGGTGCAAAATCTTCAATTGTATCAATCCTAGAAGTAAGCTCTTGCAGACAAAAAAAACTATGATTTACCATCTGCTATGGAGCTCTTGAAAAATCGTAAAGATTTTTTAAAGGATCTTAGATCGGACACGGCCTTTAATGAAATGCTTTGCGATGCTTGAGTATTCGCCGACGAACTTGACATACCGACTAATTTTGAGCTCCCCCAGCCACATCATAGAATTCGAAGAAGGAATGTTAATTTCGTCTATGAGGCACGAGATGATCCGACAGAAGATCCTACTTTGAAACATAAGGCAGAGTTTTATTTTTTCACATTAGATAAAGCTGTCAATGCACTTCAGTCCAGGTTTGATTTGATCAGTACCAATAGCCACTATTTCCAATTTTTATACGATATTTGTGATTTAAAATATACTCCTCAAAATGACGAACTAAAATACTGTAAAGATCTAGAAACAGTGTTAACTTACGAGAATTCTCCAGATATAAACGCGCTGGACCTGGCAGACGAGATAGTAGCGGTTTTGTGTGACTTTGCTAAATAAAAAAGAAAGTTCAATCGAGATTTTAAAAATTCATATCGAACCTGAATTTTGCTCCAATAGTTTCAACGATATTGCTTGTTGTTGTTACCAATGCCACCTGATCGGCAAAGGCCAGACCGAGGCCCACGAAATTCATCGTGGCCAAGAGCTAAGTGACGCCTGTCGTTAGACGTAGCTTTGAGCACCATACAGGTGACAGTAGGATTTGGCTCGATTCCACCCCAATTTAGAGGGAGAACATTCTGGGGGTGGTTAGAGACCTCCCACCTCTCTTCCCCTTCCACCAACCACACGAGAGGACTTGCGGCTCTACGGCTATTGAGAGTACCCCCATGCCGCGCAGGTACTATACATTTACAAACATCCATGCCTTCGCGGGAATTCTAACCCAGTCCCTACGGCACAGCAGTCAGCGTCGCTAACCACTATACCGGATGGGCGACACGATATTGCTTACTCTCCCAATAAGTGCGGCAAGTGGTGAAAGGAGTTTCTCCAAATTAAAAAGTTTTTACGCTCCACTACTACCGACGATCGACTGAACAGCTTGACAACAATAGAGATTGAACATGAACTAGCTGAAGAAATTAATGTTAAAAATATTATAAAAAAATTCTCAGAATTAAAAGTGAGAAAGCAACACTCTTTTAAGTTTAGTTCTCGGTTTAAATGTAGTTTTAAAATTTAGTGGTTCTATGATTTGTTTTAGTATTTTTTAATATCTGTATTTTTTATAATTATACACTAGAAATGACTATCTTCTTTTTTCCTGTGCAATCCTAATTTTGGTTTAGTGCCAAAAACTTAAATTGATATATATATATATATATATATTTTTGTTAATCCAAACTTCAACATTATTGATAGCAATTTTTGCTCACGTTTTATTTTACCATTCAGCGTGGGAAAGGTTTAGGTTATCTCTTTTAATTCTTGTTATAAATGGGGGCTTTTACCTCTTTGCCCGGGGCGGCGAACATCTAGCGCCGGCCCTGCTGGGTGCTGTTTGCCTTCCAGAGAGGTCCGTTAAAATGCTTTATTTTACGGTGAGGTAGTACAGCAAAGACCTTACTCTCTGCCTGCTAAGTTCGGAGTGCCCGAAAAGGGGGTTACATCATAGGGGTTGGGGTTTGACGGCATGCCACCCCAGCGCCATTCAAAGCACGGCTATTTTCACAACATCCTCCCCCGTTTGATATTCAGGGAGAGTATCAAACCTATGATATAATGATACTTAAACACACACACACACACACAAATCTAGTCTTTTAGGTGTTTTTTCTCACCTACCAGTTGAAGTATACTTCTTTATTACATCATTAGGTGCTGTCATGACATTTACACCCTTTTTTGAATTTGATTCCCTCTCACCTGCAACTTCCTCCGTTACACAATTTATATTTGCGCGTATCTCTAAAGCAGGGGTGTCCAACCCAAGTGACCTTGCGGGCCACTTCCGAAAACATTATAATCTCTCAGGCCGCACATAAAAATATGTACCTTTATATCAGATTTGGAAGCAAAAGAAATATTTATTGGAGCAAAAATTCAAAACAGAATGAATTATTATTGTCTTCATTATTTTTCATGTATACAGGCATAGATAATTTATGTAATATAATAATGCAATAATCAAATAATGTTTAAAATAGCCAGCTGCCATTTTCTTGAAAATTACGGTGTTCCTATTGAATTGATATTTCGTTACTCATTGTTGAAATTTGATAGTGCTGTCATTCGCAAATGATTAAGTATACATTGTCCTATATCTCTACCGTCCTGAATATTTTTTTAAACTTTAAAAAACATCTCTGTGATTGCTTCTTGCTTTTTGGGCACTGCAAGTTGAAAAGGAGGAGAAGAAATGAAAGTCGCACACACAGAGAATCATGTACCATCCATAGTAAAGGGTATGCATTATGCAATTCGAAATTTATTAATGTAATTTACTATAGTAAAATCAACTGTAACTGTTTCATAAAATATAAATCTATTTTAATCTAAAGGACATTTCTATTATCAAAAAAATTTATTTTAAAACAAGAACAGGTAACAGGCAAATACATTGTATATATAAAAAATAAATTACCCCTCAAATAAATTTCAAAATGAAAAAACTTAAAAAAAACCTGAATTTAAATTTTTTAAAAAAGAGTCAAGAGGGCCACAACTTACGTACTGGGGGGCCACATGCGGCCCGCGGGACGCGTGTTGGACACCCCTGCTCTAAAGGATAAATATGTTGCACCGGTCGCAGAACTGTACCATGCTGTGTTTTAAGTTTGACAGCGCGAATTTTACCGTCTCAACCAGGGATCAGCTCAATAATTTTCGCCATTGGCCAAAACAAACGTTTTTTATTGTCATCTCCGATCATAACTATTTCTCCCACTTTAGGTTCACGCGATGATTTTCCATTAGATTTTTGAATTAGTTCACTTAAATACTCTCTTCCAAACTGTTGTTTCAAATCATTAAAAAGTTTTCTTCGATATTTTATTCTTTTTGATAATTTCTGACTATCTAATTCTTCAATATCTGAAACACTGTAAGAGAGAGTGACTCTCTCCAAGAAACACTGCAGGCGTGAGAGGAATCAATTCTCCAGGTTCTTTTGATGCATACGTTAAAGGTCTACAATTAATGATCGACTCACAGTCACATAATATATATATATATAGAGAGAGAGAGAGTATTCAATTCTTCATAAGTTAACGTATATTTAACTAATGTGCGTCGTAATAATTCTTTCACAATGCGAACCAGCCTCTCCCACCAAGCCACTGAGGGGGGGGGGATAAATTTCCAAAGTATTTCATTTGTCATGGTTTCTCTCGTAACTTTATCCCAATTTAATTTTGAAAGATCATTAGAAACGCCTCTAAAATTCATTCCGTTATCATTATATATAGTGCGAGGCCTAAAACGCCGAAGGGATTACAGAAAACTCAGCAGTTAATAAGTTAACCAATTCTAGATGGATAGCACGAACATTTGCACAAGTAAGCAATGCTATCCATACCTTTCCCCCAGATTTAAAAAATAGGGGCCCAGCCAAATCAATTCCCACTATCTCGAATGCAACGCAATCCGCCACTCGGTCGAGAGGAAAGGGGGCTGGTTCGTTTGACATAGCTTTAACTTTAAAACGTTGACATCTGATACACACACACAGTTATACAAAACACACACACATTCTTAGGGAATTTTCTCGCACTAATAATCCAAAACCGTTCTCCTCGTTAATTTTTGCATCATCTGTATTCCAGCATGACAATTTTTTTTGCGAACAAAATCTATTAGCAATCTAGGAAAACGTCATTTTCCTGGTAATAAGATAGGATGCAGAAATGATTTTTCGTCATCTCTTTGAATTATTTTAGTTTTTACTCTTAAAATATTATCATTATCTATAAATGCACCAAAATTTTATAATTTTATATCAGATAAATAATATTTTTGATTTAAACGAATCAAGCACTTTTCAAAATTTTCAAAAAATGAAAGCTCAGGTTCAGTACACTTATCACAAGGTTTTCTACAGTTATTAATAAAAAAAATCTCAAAATACAACCGAATACTTTAATCATTTTATTATAGTTTGATATTTTATGCAGATTCTAAAGAGGTGCGTTATTTGCTAGATCAATATTAACAATTTGAATCTTTTTTTCTTTCTACATCTGTTTCACTAGGTTGACCAATAATTTCACCTGTTGGCCAGTTTTCGGGATTTTCTTTTAGCCAAGCAGGTCCTTCCCACCATTTAGATTTAAGCAATTTGTAAGGGGAACATCCGTGTGATAATAAATCCGCTGGGTTCATATTCCCTGGAACATGTTTCCACGAGTGGGTTTTCGTTAGAAGTCAAATTTCCTTAACTCTGTTAGACACAAAAACTGACCAGTTTCCTTGTTCTTTTATCCACCAAAGAGCAGTAGTGGAATCAGACCAAAATGTTACTTTAAAATTTGGAAAATTAAGTGCTTTCATTAGAGAATTTACTAGCCTAACTCCAACATTACAGGCCATCAACTCTAGACGCGGTATACTAAGAGGTTTAAGAGGTACTCCCCCCTAGACTTTGCTCTAGTGAGTACTATATTTACCTTAGAATCAATTATTGATCGAATAAAGACGCATGCAGCATATGCTCCCCCAGCCGCATCCACAAAAACATGTAATTCAGAAGAAATATTCACTTAAAGATGACGAGGAATATTAACATTTTTCAAAACAGAAGTATCTTTAAACCATGCTAAAAATTCTTTTTTACAATTGGGAGGTAATTCATGGTCCCAAGAAATTTTTAATTTCCAGAAATTCTGCAATAGTAGTTTAGGAAACAATATTGTCGGTGTTAACAAGCCAATGGGATCAAAAATCTTTTGCACAACTGATAAAATTAATCTTTTATATAGTTATTCTCACTTCACAGGTTAAAGGTTCTAAATCTGTACAACGTTTCAGAACATCATGATCTAAATTCCATATTATCCCCAAAACTGAGGTATCTAATGAATACTTGTCAACATTTTTACAATCAACATTGCTTTCAAAACCACGCAAATTAAAAATCCTTTATTCATAATACATTTTGCTCTTGTTCAATTAATTGTTCCAATACACTAGTGTTATAAACTCCACATGCAAGATTGTCTAGACAAAAGGATCGCTTCATTTTCTGAGCAATTTCCTTAAATTCAGTAGGACAATTTTCCAAAAAATGTTTAAAGGGTATGTTCAATAGATATGGACTAGAGCAAACCCCAAACACAACTCGGCAATGCCTATAGATTTCTTGCCCTTTCAAACCCGGGGGAAAATCTAAGGAAGTTACTGTCTTTAGAAGCAACAGATAACATTAAAAATGCCTTTTCTATATCGGCACTAATTCCGATTGGAAACGATCAAGAATATCGGGAATCATTTCTAGCAAATTGATCCCCTTACGCAGACATTTATTCAAAGAGAGTTTCCCTCTCTGAGAAGCAGAAGCATCAAAAACGGGTCGAACTTTCGTTGTCTGGCTATTTAATTTTATAACTGGCCTATGGGGTAGATCAGGGGTGTCCAACCCAAAGGAACTTACGGGCCACTTCAGAAAAACATTATAGTCTCGCGGGCCGCACATAAAAATATGTACCTTTATATCAGATATGGAAACAAAAAAACATTTATTGGAGTGAAAATTTAAAACAGAATGAATTATTATAATTGTTTTCATTATTTTTCATACAGACATAAATAATATAATATTATTTATATAATATAATAATGCAATTATCAAATAATGTTTAAAATATTACAGTTGCCATTTTCTTGAAAATTACGGTATTCCTATTGAATTCATCTTTCGTTACTCATTGTTGACATTTGACAGTGCTGTCATTCGCAAACGATTAAGTATACATGGTCCTTTATCTTTACCGTCCTGAATATTTTTTTTTTTAAATTTAAAAAACATCTCTGGCTGCATCTTGCTTTTTGGGAACTCCAAACAGAAAACGAGGAGAAACGAAAGTCGCACACACAGAGAATCCTGTACCACAGTGCTTCTCAAACTTTCAATACTGGCGCCCCCTTTTCAATCACAATTTTTATCGCGCCCCCCTTATACATTAATAATGTACTGAATGTAATAATAATGCACTTTGACGCTAAAAGCTACTATACGCGATCTTAATTATAAACCATACAAATTAATAGCATAAGTATTACAGTTTGTGTGTATACTACTTTTTGCAAAATAAATAAATTAAGTAAGACAGTGCTTCTCAAACTTTCACTACTGGTGACCCAATTTTCAATCATAATTTTCATCGCCACCCCCCTCCCTCAATAATAATGTACTGAATGCAATAATAATGCACTTTGAGTATTAAATTTTGTATACGTTACTTTTATATAATATATATTTTAAGCAAATTACTTTTAAGTAATAATTATAATGTTATAATTTAACATTATTTTATTATATTATTTTTTCCTTTCTCATTTTTTAAATTGGGACAGATTGCAAAATGACATTTCATTAAAAATTTATTTCGTCCATCATGCATTTCTAAAAGTACAAATGTCATTAGAACAAGTAATATAAAAAATAAATTTTAAGTCAATTCCTACTTAGGCCAACAAAGAAAAACTTATTTTAGTTACTTTCTATTAAATAGTTTCAATTAATACAAATATGTAATACATATGACAGAATCACAATGTTAAGCGACAAAAGAGAAAGCGATTTTCCTTGCAATTTTTCCTTTTCTTTTCTATATATGGGGTATTGGAATATTCTTTTTTTTTCGTTACTATTTATTTATTAATTAAATTTAATTAGTGTAAGAAAATAGTAAAGTAAAGAAGAAATCACACACATTCTTAGAAATTAGGCCATCTCGGATGGAATTCGAACTACCGTCCTTCAGATTAGAAGCCCAGCGCGATATCCATTGCGTTACAGGGGACAGCACGAAAAGTTTTCCTTTCTATAAATGCTTTTGGACTATAATTTTTGTTTGTTACTATTTAATCATTTTTTAATTTACATAATGAATTAAAATTTGAAAGAACTGTATTAACATGAAGTGTCACCCACTACAAGTTTTAAAAATGTATTTGAACTTGAATGAATGAATAGAAAGTATGTTATCAACGATTGAAAATTTGAACAAGATATATATGAGAGTGAACTTATAGTAGAAATTGAAAAATAGTCTACTTTATGTTGCGCTCTCTCATATCCATCACATCTGGCATTCTCGCGAGCGTCTGCGTGAGTCTGGCCAAACTATCGGACGTCTGCGCAAAACATGTAATAATGCTGTACCTCATACAATTCCAATCAGTCTTGGTCCATTCGATGCTTCTATAGCTACCAAATCTATCTTGAATGTACATTTTATAATTTGCGCGTTAGTTGTAATTCACACTATTAAGTATTACTGCAGAAAATTGGAACAAAAAAAAATCATGGATAAATTTTTAAGTCATAAGCGAACATTCGACGATAATAAAGCATCAACAAGTGCGCAGACGAGCATAGTTCCGAAAATTAAATCAAGGAAATATTCTCAAGAATACTTGAATTTTGGGTTTACCATTACTGAAGTAAATGGAGAAGAAAAGCCCCTGTGTGTTATTTGCTCAAAAATATTGGCAGCAGACAGTATGAAACCTAATAAACTTAAAAGACATTTCGAAACGCTTCATGGTGAGTACATTAATAAACCTCGAGAGTTCTTTGAATCAAAATTAAAATCATACGGGAAAAAAACCTTTTTAAAAAAACTTTGTCAGTGAATGAAAAGCTTTACTTACTTCTTACAAAGTATCATATAAAATAGCCAGATGTAAAAAGCCTCACACTATTGCCGAAGAGCTTATTTTGCCTGCAGCAATTGAGATTGTAGAAACTATGTTTGGAGACAATTTTGCCAAAGAGTTGCAGTCCATACCCTTATCAAATGATACTGTTTCCCGTCGAATTGATGATATCGCTGAAGATGTAGAGCAACAGCTTTTCGGTAAGTTGCGTGATAAATTGTTTTTCAATTCAGCTTGACGAGGCAACAGATAGCAATAAAGACGCTCATTTCATTGCGTATGTTCGATTTTGGGATGCTATGTCAGCGGTAAAAGAACTACTTTTTTGTAAACCAATAAAACTTAAAGCAACAGCAATGGCATTATTTGATATTTTAAATAATTTTATAAACGAGGCAAATATAGAGTGGAAAAATTGTGTCGGAATATGCACCGATGGTGCTCGTATAATGTCAGGAAGATTTAAAAGTATACAAGCACTTGTGAAACAAAAAACTCCACTGTGCATCTGGACACATTGTATGATCCACAGAGAAGCTCTGGCTTCCAAAGAAATTAGTCCTGGCCTGAATATTGTGCTAATGACAGTTGTGACTGTAGTAAATTACATAAAAATGAGACCCCTAATATCAAGAATCTTTTCTGGACTTTGCAAAGACATGGGCATCGTTGCTATTTTATTGTGAAGCAAGATGGTTATCACGCGGGAAATTTTTACAACGTGTTTATGAATTAAGAAATGAAATTACCATTTTTCTAGAAGAGGAAAACCTACCGGAAGCTGAGAAATTTCGAGATGGTTTATTTCTGATGAAGTTGAGCTACTTAGTCGATATATTTGAGAAATTAAATATATTGAATCTTCAACTTCAAGGATCAAATTTACATATGTTTGACACTCGTGATAAAATTAATGCTTTTTGTAGAAAATTACAATTATGGAACCGAAATTTAAAGCAAAAAAAACCAGAAATGCTTGAAAATGCGGATAAATGTGTAAAAACTTACAAAACTGAAGAACAACATGTGGAAGTTGTTTATAAAATTATTGAATATCATTTAGCTATGTTAGCAAAAAATTTTAAAAAATATTTTTTTGCTGAGGACAACTTGATAGCAAGTTACGAATGGGTGAGAGATCCATTTCAAAATACCCCAGAAGGATTCTCCACTACCGAAGAAGAAAGTTTCATAGATTTCACATCTAGTGGCGAAATTAAAAGACAATTTTGTAATAAAACTCTCTTTCAATTTTGGGCAGAAGTAGATGATGAATTTTCTGAACTGAAAACAAAAGCATTTCGTATACTTTTACCGTTTTCAACCATCGTACCTTTGTGAAACCGGATTTTCTGCGGTGGCTGCTTTGAAGACAAAATATAGATCTCAGCTAAATATAAAAAAGAACTCAGAGTGTCAATTTCTAATATTAAGCCTTCATTTGAAAACCTTTGCTCTGCAAGACAAGCCCATGGAAGTCAATAATAATAATTAAACTTGCTCTTAAGGGGATTGGCACCCTTTGAGCAAACTTCTTTATTTACGTATTTAAAAATTATATTTTAACATTTTATACAATGTTCCTATTCAAGAAAATTTTACCCGCTGAAAATTTTCATATATTATTCACACAATTTTAAAAATTTAAATTTTTTGAAGAAAATTAGGAAAATTTTAAAATCCTACTCCTTTTGTAAAAATTAATTTTTTGACCTGAAATTTTTTATAATATTCTTATGGGTGTTCTTAACTTTAGGGATCGATTTTAGAATAATTTCATTCGTTTTCGAGAAAAAAAATAAAATGTTGATATACAAGCTAAAAATCAACGAAAAAGCCAACATGTCTTACATTTTTTTTAAAAAAAAAAGTATTCAGTTTATAGCAAAACGGATCCCTAATTTTATTACATGCTTTATTTTTAACACGCTGGAAAAAAATTGAAGTGATTGGTAAATAATTGTCGAAGGAGTAGCATTTTGAATGCACTAAGGTTTCGAAAAAAAAACACAAACTGAGAAAACCACTTTAAAGTTTATAATTCGGAAAAAAAAATTATTATAAGCTTAATTAAACTTAAATTACCACTTTAAGATATTACTTATACGTTTTTCTTTAAAATAAAATTGCATTTTCATATGTTTTCAACCCACACATTTTTTATAAATGATCAACTTTTAGAGAGTACTAATTGCCCATGAAAATTCAAGAAAAACTTCAAAAAAAATTTTTTCTCTGTCACGACAGAAATTTTAGCTGTTTTTCTTCTTATAATATTAAAGTATTACATTTGTATGAAAAATATATCAGGAATAAGAACTGAAATTATAAAATTATTAATATAAAATGCCTTAATTTAAAAATTTTACATGCACACATTTCACAAGGAAGAAAAATTACATTATTGTATTGCCTCGGAAATATTCTGCTTTTAATACTACACATTCTTTTTTATAGTTATTTCTATTTATAAAATAGTTTTTTTTATCATAACACATTTTTTAGCTTTTTTTTTTTTCTAAAAAGGGGTGTGGCTGAATTACCTAATTTGTTTTCAAATGAAGTTTTATTCAACTTCTAACTTTAAGACATGCACAAGTGATATATCAATCAAAAGATAATAATGCAAAGAATAAGATTAAATGAAAATAAAAAAAAAACGATAGGTTTGTGATTTTTAGGGTACCAAGTCGTCTTAAATTAGTATTAATAAATTAGTTATAAAATACATTGTGCAGTACTGATACATTTATAAGTAGACTGGCTGAAGTACCCGTTCTGCGATTATTTTTTAAAAAAAATAATGCATTATTCTTGATATAATAGCTTAATTGTAAGAGTAAAACCAAGTGCACAACAATGCATACAAAAATATAAAATGATTTTAGAATTAATATTAAATAAGGAAAACGCATGAAAAATTCCAATGAAGAATAATTGTGTTATTTTTAATATTTAAAGCGAGAAACCTTCAAAATGTTTTAACCCGGAAGCAGGCGCCCACTCCACACTAATCTTAATGGTCGCGCGATCACTTCACCAAGTCACC
Source organism: Trichonephila clavipes (assembly GCA_019973935.1). Classification (NCBI taxonomy): domain Eukaryota; kingdom Metazoa; phylum Arthropoda; class Arachnida; order Araneae; family Nephilidae; genus Trichonephila; species Trichonephila clavipes. The sequence continues at coordinate 252,007 of BMAU01018728.1, forward strand.
CCAATCCTTTTTTTTTTTTATAATTATTTTTTCTGTGCTCGATAAAAATCACAATTGCAGCGCGAATAATTTAACTAAGAGAAAATGTACTTACCTACTTTAAAGGACTTTTTAATTTTTCTTTGATGATTTGAGAAAAATCCAATAAAACTAATGAAACCGTTCCAAATGTGCGTGACCTTAATAAAGAACATAAATCACAGACACTTTTCACTAACAATACAAGAACGTTATTTGCAATCAAAACTGTCATATTTTGCTCACGTTATTGTAATTTTTCTATTCTTTGATGATCTACAAATAGCATGTGTAACCTTTTTCTTGCTTGTGTCTTTTTGACAAGACGAAGTGTTACATTTAGGGCTTCTTAGTTTTCTTGATATCTTAATTTTCTTGATAGAGTTCTTTAGGCAGCATTTGAAAATTACAATTCAACTCAAACGTTTCATGTCTATCACTTTTGTCATATTTACTTTCGCTATATCACGATTAATATGCATTATTTCATCAGGTTCTTCAATTGCTTGATCAGTTTCATCTTCCTTCAATAGAGAGATCACAGATGCCCATTTTTTTATATTCTGCTCATTTACATTTATAAACCATAATAAGTTGTACAACACAGCAATTAAAACCACTAAGTTAATCGTAGGGGAAAGTATAGCATATTCATAGAAAATATTTCTGAACAAAAGTGGTCGTGAAGGGAACTCGATCAAAACAAGTACCTTGATTGTAAAAAACCGTTTGCCACTCTCAAAAAAAGAGGCATAAATGTGACAAATTCATTTTAGTTTCCATTAAGACTGTCATATCGGAGGATACTGTCAAGAAATTGTTAACGAATAAACAGTTTTACCAGAATTTGGAGTGATTCAGCGCCTCATGCGACCGCTCCCATGAAACAAATGTATTCGATACAAAAACATCGATGTCAGTTATAAAAAATAATTATGTAAAACGTTTTTTATAATGCAATTTCAGATTACTCATAAAATACATCTTGGCCAATTAATCCTTCAAAGTGCTCAATATGCTTATCCATACATCATAAAACTCATTTACGAGGGGGGAAAAGCAACAGAAAAATATTATTTACAACTTTCCCAAAAGAAAAGTAGACGGAGTTAAGCATACCAGTAAGTTTGAAGGTCAAAGAGATGATAATCAAAAGTACTATTCTAGAGGTTACAAGAAACGTAGTAAAAAATCTCTCATCGCGGGATTACAGCAAAGAAAACAAAATATCTTTTTTTATTTGGTTTTGGGATCAAAGATAGCTAATGAGCGTTTGAAGTGGAATCTTTTGAAAGTGGAAAACCAGATGATATATATAATTTATATCAGTGTAAATGTGTATTTTTTATTTTGTCAGAAAGCATTTTGTTTTACTTCGATCCAAAAAATAATTTTTTAAGCCTTTTATATTTTCAAGATGCTCGCGCCCCCCCGGGGGGGCGCGCCCCACAGTTTGAGAAGCACTGCTGTACCATCCAAAGTAAAGGGTATGCATAAAATGCAATTCGAAATTTATTAAAAAAGTAATTTACTATATAGTACAATCAAATATGTAACTGTTTGATAAAATATAAATCTATTTTAATATAAAGGACATTTCTATGATTAAAAAAGATTTATTTTAAAAAAAGAATAGGTAACAGGCAAATACATTGTAGATATATATATTAGGTTGGGGAAAAAGAAATCCATTATTTTTTTGGTAGATGGCTGTAGTGTTAATATCTCGTGAAGTATCTATCACACAATTTCAAATTTATGCTCATTGTCAAGGAATTATTGTCAAGGAATAAAAAAATTCTTTTGTTGTTTTTTGTCTGATCTATTCAGTTGTAAGTTACAGGGTGTTAAAAATGGAAGTCAGCAAAGAGAAGTTTGGTACATTTTACAGTTTTTCTTTGATAAAGGCGAAAATGCAAGCCAGGTGGCTGAAATTGTGAATGGTGTTTATGGTGCCGTTATTGTAACAGCTAATTACGTGCAGTTTTGGTTTCGTCGATTCCGTTCAGACATTTTTGATGTTAAAGATGCACCTCACTCAGGCAGGTCCGTCGTCGAAAATGTCAATAAAATCACAGAAATAATCAAAATTGACCGCCATGTTAGTAGTCGTAGCATCGCTCGGGAGCTGAAGATCGACCATAAAACAGTTTTAAACCATTTGCGCAAAGATGGGTTCAAAAAGAAGCTCGATGTTTGGGTGCCACAACAATTAACACCAAAAAACATGATGGATCAAATTTCCTTCAGCGAAGCCTTGGTTAAACGGAATAAAATCGATCCATTTCTTAAACGGATGGTGACTGGGGATAAGAAATGGGTCACATACGACAATATTGTGCAAAAATGATCGTGGGCAAAGCGTGGGGAAGCAGCTCAAACGGCGGACAAACCAGGACTAACGGCCAGGATGTTTCTACTGTGTATTTGGTTGGATTGGAAAGAATCATTTATTATAGGTTTCTTCGGTATGGCCAAACACTAAATTGAAATCTGTACTGTCAACAACTGGACCGTTTGAAGCTAGCCATTAACCAGAAACGGCCAGAATTGGCGAACAGAAGAGGTGTTGTGTTCCACCAGGACAACGCCAGGCCACACACGCCTTTAGTGATTTGCCAGATACTCTGGGAGTTTGGTTGGGAAGTTTTAATACATCCACCATATAGCCCGGACCTGACACCAAGCGAGTACCTCCTTTACTCGCATTGCAAAACTTCCCGAGTGATAAGAAATTGGGATCAAGAGAAGATTAAGAAAATCGATTACTAGAGTTTTTCGCCAATAAGGACCAAGCCTTCCATGAGAGAGGCATTATGAAGCTACCTTTAAAATGGCAACAAATTATACAACAAAATGGTGCATATTTGACGTAAATCGGACAATCCGAAGCATTTTAATTAAAGTCTTGAATTTCATGCAAAAATAATGGATTTCTTTTTCCTCAATCTAATATATAAATTTCCCCTCAAATAAATTTAAAAATGAAAAAACTTTAAAAATCTGATATTTAAATTTTTTTAAAAAGAGTCGGTGGGCCCCAACTTATATACTGGCGGGCCGCATGTGGCCCGTGGGCCTAATGTTGGACACCCCTGGGATAGATATAATGACACTTATTTAATTCTATTTCAGGCACGCGCTCAATTATATTCATAGATTTCCATTCCCTGAAGACGTTTTGATAATCATCAAAAAAATTACCACATTTTAATTTGTTAATCATTTTTCATGCCTTTTCCAAGTTAATTCTTTTTTGTCACATCAATTCATTAATTTACTTTTCGATAGAAGCTCTACTTCATATCCCCCTTCGGGGAGAATTCCCTTTCTTTAACAGTTTCTGTGGGGTCAGTTATTTCTAAAACTTCTAGCTCCCACAGATTTTTCAAGGGAATATTTCCCACGTGCATTGACAATGTTGTAAATCTATCCTTTCCACAAAATTTCTGTTTTCCAAATACCATCCAGCCCAATTTATTTTCAACAGCTGTTAAGCCAGAATGCAAGGTGACTACATTTCCTGTCAACAGTTTTCTCATAATATCGGCCCCTATTAAAAAATCTATTTCCGTTCCTTCACAAGAAGAATCAGTTAAATGTATCTTCTTCCCCCTTAGTTCCTTCAAAATATTTTGATCGTTAATCTTAGGGACTAAACCACAAATTTATCTTTCGGAAAGCACCTCAAAGTTGCACGTGTACATTCCCCGCAGTTCGCTAACCTCAACAGAAAACATTTGGTGCATACTAATAAAGTTAATGAAGATGCATTTTTCTAAAAATTTAAAAATTGAGTTAATAAATTATCTGCAGTTTAATATGAAGAAATTTTAAGAAAATATTTAAAAGACTTTTTGATTTATAACCAAAAAAATTGAAATATTTTAAAAAATACAAATATTTAACTCAATGCTAAAACATTCTTTAGATAAATAAATTGCAAAATTTCAGGCATGAATTTTAAACTTCGAAAGACGATTATTAAATAGATAATTAATTTGAATATATAGTGATATCAAAATAACATAGAATTAACAGATCTAATAAGCAAACAACAATGACTTTAAGCCTGAATAACTCCCAAAGCATTTTTAAAATTAAGTTTCAATCTTATTAAAATATGTTTTATTTGTGATTAATACATAAAGGCTTTAATTCTCAATCGTTTAATTGCAACGCATACAAATATAAAATACTTAGAATTTCTATTTCAATATCTTACCAAAAACTTTTCAGATCATAACCACTCATCCAAGACATAAACCAGAGGCTTTTAATCAGTGTTCCGCAGGACACTGGTGCACTAAAAATTAAAAAGTCGGTTTTTTCAGTTCGCAATAGTTTTTTTTTTACTGTTTCATTTTACTATTATATTTCTCAAAAATTCTTTAAAATGTATTTTTCGTGATTGTGAGAAGGTTTAAAAGCGTTAGTATGTAAAGGGTGTTTTTTTAGAGGTATAGAACTTTAAATTGCAATAAAACAACGATGTATTATTCGATTGACATGAATATTTTTATTCGAAAGATAATCTTGTGGCATTACATTTTAAATAGGATCAAGCAAGGCGTAGATTCGTCGAATGTGCCCCAAACGAGATTGCCGTTGTTCCCGATTTTCATAAGCGAATTTTGTTTAGCGATGAAGCGTACTTCTGGTTGAATAGCTACGTCAACAAACAAAACTGCCGCATTTGGAGTGAAGCTAATCCACAAGTGTATGTCGAGACACCGTTACATCCAAAAAACTGACTGTTTGGTGCGCTTTATGGGCTAGTGGAATCATTGGTCCGTACTTCTTCAAAAACGATGAAGGCCACAACGTTACAGTCAATGGTGATCGGTATAAAGCCATGATTACTAACTTTTTCATTCCTGAATTGAACAATCATGATGTCCAGGAGCTGTGGTTCCAACAAGACGGCGCACCATGTCACACAGCTCGTGCCACAATCGATTTATTGAAAGACACGTTTGGTGACCGCCTAATTTCACGTTTTGGACTGTGAATTGGCCTCCAAGATCTTGTGATTTAACACCGCTAGACTATTTTCTGTGGGGCTATGTAAAGTCATTGGTCTATACGGATAAGCCACAAACGCTTGACCATTTGGAAGACAACATTCGCCGTGTTATTGGCGATATACGGCCACAAATGTTGGAAAAAGTAATCGAAAATTGTACGTCAAGATTGGACTACATCCGAGCCAGCCGTGGCAGTCATATGCCAGAAATCATATTTAAAATGTAATGCCACAAGATTATCTTTCGAATAAAAAAAATTCATGTCAATCGAATAATACATCGTTGTTTTATTGCAATTTAAAGTTCTATACCTCTAAAAAAACACCCTTTATATTTAAGAAAAAAATTCTAGTAATAATAGGTTTCAATCCATAGCAATATTAAAAATCTTTTAAAAAGGCACCAATAAGAATGTCAAAATTATGAAAGAAATTTCTTATGAAAAGCAATAGAAAAAGGATTTAATTAAACTTTATATATATTGTTACAGAACAATAACTAATGCAAAAGAATATAGGTACTATTTTGTTGTTGTTGTGCTTCTAGTATAAAACTATTTAATTAAAGTGGAAACAAAATGTGCATTACAGAAATAAAAATATGAAGAACACAATTTATAAAGTAGATAAGTGATTTCAAACAAAATCGTTGGGAAAGCCGAATAGATGCATTAAAACCACTAAGATATCAAGTGGGAGGGGTATACGACGCTTTACTTGCTGTTTGTAATAATTCGGACATTGACAACTCTATAAGAGTTGAGGCTTCTGGATTATTAAGTTGTGTTAAGCAATTTAAGTTCTTATGCTGCATTGTAATTTGGTATAAAATCTTAAATTGTATCAATCCTATAAGTAAGCTCTTGCAGACAGAAGACTATGATTTACCATCTGCTATAGAGCTCTTGAAAAAAAATTTAAGATTTTTTCAAGGATCTTAGATCTGACACAGCCTTTAATAAAATGCTTAGCGATGCTCGAGAACTCGCCGACGAAATTGACATACTGGCTAATTTTGAGCTCACCCAGCCAGGTCATACAGTTCGAAGAAGGAATGTTAATTTCGACTATGAGGCACGAGATGATTTGATAGAAGATCCTACTTTGAAATATAAGGCGGAGTTTATTTTTTCACATTAGATAAAGCTATCAACGCATTTGAATCCAGGTTTGATTTGATCAGTACCGACAGCAACTATTTCCATTTTTTATACAATATTTGTGATTTAAAAGATACTCCTCAAAACGAATAACTGAAGTATTGTAAAGATCTAGAAGCAGTGTGTTAACTGATGGGAATTCATCAGATATAAACGCGCTGAACCAGGAGATAGTAGCGGGGTTTTTTTGTGGCTTTGCTAAATAAAAAAGAAAGCCCAATCGAGATTTTAAAATTCTTATCGAACCTGGATTTTGTTCCAAATCTCGGTATAGGTATAGGGATATTGCTTACTCTCCCAATAAGTGTATAATGTGGAAAAGGAGTTTCTCCAAATTAAAATTAATTAAAAAAATTCTACGCTCCACAACTACCGAAGATCGGCTAAACGGCTTGACAACAATCGCCATTGAACATGAACTCTCTCTCTCTCTCTCTCTCTGGCTGAGGAAATTATAAAAAAAAATCTCAGAATTAAAATTGAGAAAGAAACACTTTTAAGAGTTTAACTCTCGGTTTAAATGTATTTTTAATATGTAATTAAGTTTTAATATTCAGTGGATATATAATTTGTTTTAGTATTTTTTTAATATCTGTATTTTATAATTATACACTAGAAATGACTTTTCTTTTTTTGTGTGCAACCCTACTTCTAATTTAGAGCCAAAAACATAGATTAATAAATTAATATGGTTCTCCTCATAATGGTAATGTTATGGGTGCCTTGGAACTGCTAGATGAGTTCGATCCATTCATTTGTGAACTTATTGAACAGCGAGAATTACGACCAAAATCGTTAATACCGTACTTATCAAAAACAATATATGAGCAAATAATTGAGATCATAGGCAAGAAAATCATTAAAACAATTACAACTCAGATAAACAACGATAACACAATGTACTATTCAATTGGGAGGGATTCAGCACCAGATTTGTCCCACACTGACCAACTTGCTATTGTACTACAATATTTTTTTCGGGGAAAAGTGTATGAAAGGTGTGCCCCATTAATTAAGATTAGTAGTCACACTGGCTTACACTTATTTAACTCTCTGCAAGAATTTTTAGAAACAAATGAACTGTTGTTGGATAATTGTAGGGGATAGTCATTTGACAACGCTGGCAATATGTCCGGTCAACATAATGGTGTGCAAGCTCTTCTAAAAGAAAAAAATAAATTCGCTAATTATGGGCGTTGTGCTGCACATTCTCTTAATCTGGTTCGTGCAGAATTAGTTAAGGTCGCAACAGAAATCGTGAACTTCTTTTGGATTAGTGCAACAAATATGTTTTCTTTTCTGCTTCGACCCATAGGTGGGAGCTTCTAAATCGTGAAACTAAACTGAAATTTACCTTAAAAAGTTTAAGTCAGACCAGATGGTCTTGCCACTACTATGCTGTTGAAGCCTTAAAAGATAATTATGATAATATCAAGAATATTCTTAAGACATTTAGTGACAATGAAAATGAGAAAATAGATTTTCGAAAAGAGGCAGTAAATTTATATAATAAATTAACAAAACTCGAAACTGCCATTTTAATTATATTTTGGGAAGAAATATTAGAAAGATTTTTAATTCAGTTAACAAAAAATTACAGACTCCTGGTTTGGACATCTGTGAAGGGAATAAGTTTATTATGTCATTAAAAACGTTCATAAGCAATGCCCGACATGAATCAGATAAAAACTAAAGGAGCATCAAGACGCAGCCAAAAAATTAAGTCCTAGTGTAGAAACGGAATATAGCGATGTGTACAAGAGACTGATTATTTCAAAATTTGCAGATAAATCCACAGACAAAGCTGCGTATGGGACAGAAAAATTTAAAAGAGATACGCTTATTGTTGCTTTAGATAATCTAATCCTTGCTTTAAATAGAAGAAGTCAAGTATATGCAGAATATAGTAAGAAATTTAAATTTTTGGATTTGCAAGATCAAAGTAAGGAGAACATCGACCTGGAGAGTGTACGCGCTATTACTAACTACTATTCAGATGACGTAGACCAGAGGTGCGCAAACTAGGGGTCGCCAAATTTTTATGAAATGCATTATGCCTGCATGCTGCATACCATACAGTGTACATATAAAAAGTGAAACGTCGTCACTTACTGTTTAATTGCAATTTCCTGCTGTTCGCTCTTTCTTTGACCGTAATGTATTGCAAGTGTGAAGATGCAAGTTTTTCACTCCGGTAGATGACGCCCTCTTCGCGGTAATCCGCCAGTTTTACTGAAAAACGCCTATTTGTCCGACGTATTGATGTTATACGTACTGTGTCGAACGGTGCGCACTGAGAATGCGCACCGTACGAGATGGATTGGTAATCAAATGCTGTGGGAGTCATCTTGTAGCCATGCGTACCAAGCCAAGGCCAACCAAACGACCAAAAATTATCGCTGAATGTTTTACTGCGCGTTTCCGTGTAAAGTTGTAGCATGTAACAGTTGGCCTGCAATTGTTTTAGTTTCTCCTCGAGTTTTATCACGTGACGTTGTGTAATTATGGTTTTTTATATTTTTATCGGGCTTTGCTGCTCTTTGTTATCAGGCATGTGCTATCATTAGAGAAAGATCTCTGTTAATTTTATTGAATTTCTCGAAAAAAAATGATGATTTTTATTAATTATTTGTTTTAGTTGAAAATATTTAACCAAATACTGATGAGGAGTCTCAAAATTTTGAACTAAATGCCCCATCTAAAAAAATAAGAAAATACAATGAGGAATTTATTAAGTATGGTTTTACATTTTGTGTTGTTGATGATGAAGAACGCCCGATATGTGTCATTTGCAACGAAAAATTAGCAAATGAGAGCATGAAACCAGCTAAATTAAAAAGGCATCTGGAAACTAAACATAAAGAACTTCAAAATAAACATGCCGATTTTTTTCAAAACGAGCTGAAAACCTGAAAATTCAAAGCGCAAATCTAAAGAAATTTACAATACCTCAGAAAGCATTACGAGTTTCTTTAGAAGTTTCTTATCTAATAGAAAAAACAATGAAACCCCATACAATTCGAGAATCCCTTATCCATCCTGCAGCAACTAAGATGACATCAATTATGCATGGCGATAAATATGGAAATGAACTAAAAACAATACCATTATCAAGAGATACCGTGTCTCGGCGGATTTCCGAAATGTCACGAAATATCGATTGATTGAATATTAACGTCGCACTGTTCAGCTACACGAGGGCTTTTGGCGACGGACCACGTAATTTTGAACCATGGTCAAGTGACGTGGACGACACCTGAGCTGGCACCCCCTCTCCTAACTACCACACCACACCAACGGGAGGACGTTTCAGCTCTCGACAGATTTAACGTGCATCGCTGCCCTACACGGCGGGTCTTTAGTGGTACTGGGCTCGAACCCGTGACAAAGCAAGCCACGGTCCGATACCTATACCACTCGGCTACCGCGGCCACCACGAAATATCGAGTCAGAAGTCATAAAACGCATACAAAATTCATCTGTATTTGCTTTACAACTGGACGGGGCTACCGATATTACTAAAATGTCACAACTAATTATTTACGTTAGATTTATTTTTAATGAAGATATAACTGAAACGTGTGTTTTTATGTTGCAAAAGTTTGAAAGAAAAAACAACTGGAGAAAAAATATTCGAAGTAATAAATGAATATTTTGAAGCAAAGTCCCTTAACTGGGAAAACTGTGTTGCGGTTTGTACCGATGGGGCTGCAGCATTAACAGGTTCGAACAAAGGGAAGAAAGTGGCGCCTCATATGGTATTTAATCACTGTATGATTCACCGGCAAGCTCTTGTTGCAAAATATATGGATGAAGAGTTGCACAACATACTACAAGATGCTGTTAGTTCAATTAACTACATTAAATGCAACAGTCTTAACAGCCGTCTCTTTTCAATACTTTGAAAAATGAGATGGATACTTTGCACCGAAGCCAGATGGCTCTCACGTGGGAAAATACTACGACGGATATTTGATTTGAAAAATGAAGTGTAAATGTTTTTCAGCGAAAAGAAACATAGATTCGCAAGTTATTATATCAATGAAGTTTGGCTAGGAAAGCTGAGCTATTTAGTTGATATTTTCGAAAAACATAACGACTTAAATTTGAGCTTGCAGGGTGAGAAGGCAACTATCATAACTTCAGCCAGTTAATTCAAGCTTTTAAAAATAAGCTTAGTCCCTGGAAAACTGAACTGAATAAATTAAAAGTAAAAAAAAAACTTTTTTAAAAACAAGCTTTTATTAAAATGCTCTGAAAAGAATAAAATAAACTGTTCTTTTAAAACATTTTTTGCTATCACTTTCTAACGTCATTACACAATTTATGATATAAAAGCTTGTTGCGAGATTTAAGTACTCGTACTTACTTAGTTTCAAAATTTTAAAAATTAAAATCAATCAGATCAAGTTATTTATTTTGTTTGTTTATTTACACATGTAAATCTCGCGACAAGCTTTCATATCATAAATTGTGTAATGACGTTATAAGGTGATAGCAAAAAATGTTTTAAAAGAAAAGTTTATTTTATTCTTTTCAGAGCATTTAAATAAAAGCTTGTTTTTAAAAAAGTTTTTTTTTACTTTAATTTATTTTTTACTTTTTAGTTATCGCTGGACAAGTTTCTCAGTCTGTTCGTCTCATTCAACGCATCATTGTTGTAAGGTCGTTTGCCTGTTAAAATTGAGCAGGCGAGCTCAGGGGTACTTAATCTTTTTTCCCGCCTGGCCACGTACATATGATAGATATTAAACTCGGGCCGCAACAAGAGGATAATGGGGGAAGGGGGTAAACACTGTAAAACCAGAACAAAAATAGACAAAGCGAAATTAATCAAAATATTAAAATTAATTATTATTTTATTTTACTTTTACTATAATACTATATTAAAAACGAAAAACACAAGAAAATTTTTTAACTCCGTAATTGTAAACCAATTTTTTTCAATCCTTGTGTAGAATTTGGATAATACTCTTCTACAAACGAAAAAGAAGCTTCGTGCGATTATCTTAAAAAATAACGAAGTTTTAAAATGTTTTATTAAAAATTTGAGTATTTTTCGAAAAATCGTAAAAAAAAAGTTTTCGTCATTTTATTTTTTAAAAGAGAAACGCCAGAACTTTCTTAGTGCCGAATATCTATTCATTAACACGAAAAAAAAACAAAAAAGAAATTCATACGGAACGATTTAGAAATCATTTTCATGAAAACACATCGATTTTGCCTCATTTTAGAAAAAATCGCAAAAAGAGAAATTATCATTATTTTTTTAAAAGATTTATACCATATCGTGGCAAAATAAATGATCTTTCTGATTATGTAATTATTTTGTGTCTCAGTTTGACAGAAAGAATCAGATGGTTTTGTAAAGAAGGTCGAAAAATAGAAACTTCTTTAAGCTCATTCCTATAAGCTGATCAGCGGAATAAAAAGCTAACAGGGGAAAAAGGGTTTTAATTAATATCATTTTAACTAATTGAAGTATTGGAATATTCTTAATCAAAACATGCATTGTCATCCAAACTAAACGTGTATACAAAATTTCAGCTCAATCGGTTGAGGAAACCAGTTTCAGAATTGAGTTGAAAGATTCCAGCCGAAAAAATTACTTCAATTAATTACTTTTTAACTAATTGCGATACCGGAATATAAATGATCAAAACATGCATTGTCATCCAAACTAAACGTGCATACAAAATTTCAGCTCAATCGGTTGAAGACATCAGCTTCAAAACTGAGTTGCAAGATTCCACCTGAACTTTTTACATTGCAAGTTAAATTGAAGCTTGTAATAAAAAACAAGAAAGGACATGGAAATTTAAATTTGATTAACAGAAATAATTTTTGAAGGAAAGTTAAAGTCCTTTAGAGTATATTTAAAAACTGCGAGTTCCCGGAAATCGAAAAAAAGGACAATTCATTTGAAGTCAGCTTCTCTAACCACTAGGCCACGAAGGTTCGAGGAAAGAGGTAAAGTAAACTTCTAACATTGGTAAGAAGAAAAGCAATCGGGGGTAAAACGTTTTTAATTAGTTTTTTTAACTAATTGCGATATCGGAATATAAATGGGCAAAACATGCATTGTCATCCAAACTAAACGTGTATACAAAATTTCAGCTCAGTCAGTGGAAGCCATCAGCTTCAATATTGCGTTGCAAGATTCCACCCGAACATTTTACATTGCAAGTTAATAAAAGCTTGTAATAAAAACAACACCGACATGTTCCCTTGCTTTAACGATTTTATCAAGGAAAATAATATAGATATATTTACATTTAAAAACATCATTTCCAATCACATTGAAAAGTTAAAAGAAAATTTTTCGAGAAGATTTGAGGATTTTCTTGAAAACGATCTTGGTTGGATTCGTGATCTATTTTCCTGCGATATATGCAGTTCAACTCTTCAAATTAGTGAGAAAGAGCAATTGATAGATTTGATTAGTGATTATACTCTTCGAAATCATTTTAAGACTCAGCCTTGCCAAAAATTTTGGCTATCCGTGAAAAAGCAATATCCCGTTCTATGCAAGAATGCCATCAGATTACTAATACAATTTGCATCAACATATTTATGTGAAACTGGATTTAGCAAACTAGTTTCAATAAAAACTAAATACTGCCCTCGTTTGAACCCTGAAGATGATATGCGAATTGCAATTAGCAACATACATCCGAACATCGATGAGATAATCAGAAACTTGCAGCCACATACATCTCCTTAAAAGTCAATTTACTGACTTTTTTTTATGTTATACAAGAAATATTTTCTTTAAATTATAAATAATATTAATATGTTTCAGAAATGATTATTTTTTATTCGATAAAACGAAAGAAATGCGCCTATTTACATCGTATTTGTGAACATTTATCTCTAGGGGTCGCCAAAAATTTTCTCTCTACAAAAGGGGTCGCAGTCGAAAAAAGTTTGCGCACCACTGACGTAGACCAACATTTAGTAAAAGAAGGTATTCGATGCAAAACTTATTTAAAAGAAACTGAGCTAGAGTCCTATACTTGTAGAGATATATTCAATTTAATTTTTGAAAAGAAATTTGTGTGTTGGCGTTTTTCCAAACTTTTAAACCATTTTCAAGATTTTTCTAACGCTCCCTATTGAAGCAGAAGCACCGTTGTGAAGCCGAGCGTGCGTTCTCTAAAATGTTCTGTATAGAAAACAAATATAGGATATCAATGAGAAATATTAGGCTTAATTACTTATCACTTCTTTCTATTGATACTGATCTCACCAAAGACTTAAAATGTGATGAGCAAATAAAAGAATTTGCTGCACAAAAATGTAGAAAAGTTTTTTTTTTTTTTTGTAAATTATGTTATTGTTTATAATGTATTTAAATTGTTTGGAATAAAAAAAATTTAAAAAATCCTTAAATTTGGTATATTTTAAATGTACCGGAACAAAATTTTTTTTAGGAAAATGGCAAAAGTTTAATTATTTAGGGCGGCCCCCTGGTATCGTTAGCCCAGGGCCCCCAAAGGTCACTGTCCTGCCCTGTATTCATGGATGCGTCCATATCGGAGTAATGCGTAGTAGTATGGTTTATGAATGCGGGCAATAATAAGCGAATGGGATCAGTCTATGGTAGGCACTGCTTAGTTTGAACGATTGTTGCAAAAGTTTTCGTGAAGTGTTGGTAAAGTATAAAGTTTTGTGTGGAACAACCACTGTACGGTCCATATTTGTCTTCCTAAACCTTCCACTCTTTTTTCAATTTAAAAGAGTATTACGTTTCCATTTGGACGAAGAGGTGAAGGAAGCTATGTAGGACTTCTTTGAGAATCAACCACAATCTTCCTACAGCTAAGACATAGACCTATTGTCGAAACAATGGGACCTGCGTTACCACGTCCAAGTCGATTTATTTTAAATTCCAATAAAGGCATTCTTTTTATTCAACTTATCCACTTTTCATTTGGGCAACCCTTATACATTAAAAAATATAAACCATTTTCCTTCAAAGTATAATGTTTGAACAACTACACTGCTCAAAACAATTAGGGGAGCAAGCAAAAAAGTGAAGAAAACCATGTGAGACAGCCACGTATTGGCATACAATGCATAGTACACGCGTATCAATGCGCAATACAGAAAAAAGGCGTAAAAAAATTTGGAATTAAGCTTTAATTCTTTGAAAATAGAAAAAACATGAAAAGATGATTTAGGGCAACAATTTGGTTACATGTAAACGATAAAAAAAGGTACTGTTTAGACATGATGCATGAGTTTTAATAGGGCATGTGGTCTCCTCGAACAGCTAAGACTACTGCACACCTGTTTGCCATGGATGCGATGAGGTTATCGATCAGACTTTGGGGAATACTGTTCCACTCTTCAAGAAGTGCAATCTCCAAGTCTCGGACAGTAGCAGGCGGCCTTGGTCACGCAGCAATGCGTCGTCCGAGTATGTCTCAAACATGCTCGATTGGATTCAGGTCAGGAGAGCACGCTGGCCATTCCATACGCTGTATTGTTTCAGCTTCAAGCATGTTCTCCACTAGACGAGCTATATGCGGTCGGCCATTATCATCCTGGAAAACAAAGGAATCTCTAATGGCTCCAGCGTAAGGGATGACATGAGGTCGAAGTATCTCGTCTGCATACCTTCGGCCTGTCAAAGTGCCATTCCGAATGATATGCAGGTCCGTACGTCCGCCTATGCTGATTCCACCCCATACCATCCAACCAGCTCTTCTGTATTGTGACCTTTCACGAACAAATGCGGGGTTATTTCGAGTGCCCCTGTCCCTCCATACAAGAACACGTCGGGTGTCACACTCTAGACTGAATCGGGACTCGTCTGTAAACAGCACTTGGCTCCAAACATATTGCTCCCAATCTCGATGTTCAGCAGCCCATCTTCTTCGGGCCGCACGGTGGCGTGGGGGTCAACGGAATGCAGACCATTGGCCTACGTGCATAGAGCCCTCCCTCATGAAGCCGATTACGTACTGTTTGGCTGGACACCCTTCGTCCTGTTGCCAAGAGAAACTGTCTTTGCAGCTGCGTAGCATTCTCTGTTCTGTTTCGACGGGCTGTTATCTGTATATACCAGTCATCAGTTGATGTGGTGGCACGTGGCCGACCTGCCCCTGGTCGACGTCTAACATTTCCTGTTTCTTGGAATCGATTCCACAGCCTTGCAACAACACTTCTGGCGACTCCAACAGCGTCCGCGACACTACGTTATGTTTGCCCGGATTCCAGTCTGCCTATAACACACCATGCCATGGATTGCGGTAAATCACGTTGTTGAGACATTCTCAAATAACCTTGTCTCAAAAAAAAAAAAAAAAAATACTGCGCAATCGAATTTCACAGTTACGGCAATAAAACAGACGTTTCTGCAACATCCCGATTTCTCCCCTTATCTCCTTTTTCTGGTTTTTGACGTCATGAACTTTGATTTGCATATAAAGTTTTCTTCTTCTGTTTCCTGGTAGGCTTTACATTATGGATGATTCATTTACGTTACTTATTGGTATACATCTTTGCTTACTTTTGTTAAAATCATGTGCTCCCCTAATTGTTTTGAGCAGTGTATAAGCGACTGCTAGAGAGTGGACTTAGTCAATGCAGAGGGCAGAGAACATGCGTGAACCGATGAATCTACAACAGACGCATGTACATAACACATTCGCTGCCGGGGCCCACGCCATCACAAGACATGACATCAAGGCGAGAAGCCAATGGGGAATGATGTATCCGTAGTCAATCCCATGCTGTCACGGGAAGGCTCCCTTCACACCAAACGACTCCGATGCATTCACCATCAAACTTGTCTGATCGACCAGGATTCGGCTTCGTAATTTCCCGCTCAAATAAGCCAAGATTCGCTTCCCGCATTCACACCAAACAAAACCGGTTCAATCCGCCGTCATCCTGACTTACGCGTGATTCGGCAGGTCAGATTTTCTTCCGTGATTCACCAGCAGCCGGGAGCTATTTCTTAAAGAAAAAGTGAATTTAAACAAATAGAGTGTTTATTTTTATTGTTTTTTATATTATTAGTGATTATATCACATAAAGTTTCTATTAAAGAAGCTAATTTTAGATATTTAAAGATTTTAATGTTCTTGTTAGGGTTAGCATGAGTTTGTTTTTATGCCAATAGATGGCGCTTATATTTTTGTGTGGTATTCATGGTCTCTATCTTCCAAAAAAGCTCCCCGTCCCTTTTTAGTTATATGACACCGACATCCTGTGGGCGTTAGGAATGTCCGTTGTGACTCCACTATAGGAATGGGAGAAAGTTGCAAAAAAAGTGTAAGCACATAAACCAGAAACATTCCAATGTCCATGTAAACACGAGGAAAAAAGAATCCAGAAGATGCCGCCGTAGACCCATATTTACGCTTCATGTACCCCCCAATTTTTTGTCACTGTTTTTTTCACCTTGTAATTCGGCGTCGACCCCTGGGGGTCCATATAGACCACTTACGGAATCACTGGTATAAATGCTCGATGCCGCTCTATGATAGAGCCTCTGTCAATAAATAAATTATTAATTTCCGCGTATTTGGTGGCAGGAGGAAGAAAAAAAGTAAATTCCTCTCGAAAATAAAAATAAATTTGATATGGCATTTTATTTCTGATTTGCACTTTTTTACTGGTTTGTTATTTCATTACTATTTTGAATGTAAGCATTTTTTCTGTTTGTTATCTTCAACGAGGAGCGGGGGAGGGCTAGAACCCCAGGGCTGCAGCCCATTTAGCTCATACGTAGATCCGGCCTTGCATGAATAGCACGGCTTTACTCTTGATTAATTACCTCTACCATGATCAGGTTTCATCATTGCACGTCGTGTGGTGTGTACACCCCACCTCCCTCCCTTTATATTTGTAGCACATCCTCTATTTTAACTCACTAGATGGCAGCATCTTGCAATGGAGTGTACATCTAGAATAGTACCCGTTTTCTCCGCTAAGTTCGCAGGATATATTTTGGCTATGCTCATACGTATTCAATCTTACACCGGGTACCAAAGAGTACTCAGCACGTAGATGATTTCCAATATGCGTCTACAATAAAGCTGTTAAGTTTTATCGGAATGCATCCTGATTGAATTTTAACCGAACTCATCCTTCATATCCATATTCGGTAGCCCTCCAATAGCTGCAATCACTTTGATGCATTTGTACGTATTCACTTTTCATTTGGGTACAACCCATATAATATACTTTGAATTATTTAAAAATTAATGCATAATTTGATATTATTATTAAGTTTATATCTTGCATTTTGCTTTCAATGCGGTTTTAAAAGAGTAAGTTTTTTTTAATGGAGTTTTATAGCTGTGTACGCATTTCGTATTTATTATCAAGCTATATTACACAATGTAGAGGGTTTTTTTAGCTCACCACTGGATGGACCACAACACCTTGAAAAAATTAGAAGAAGCTGGTACCCTGGAAAAGTCTGCTCACTTCTGATGAATATGTATCAAGCATTTATAACGAAAATTCTAAAATCATGAATCTGCAAAAAGGATAAATACTCTATCAGACCAAAAGTACCTGGACACCCTCAAAAGATGTGTATCTGGCAGGTGACATGATTCGATGCGTAACCGAAGGCTATAAAAAGTGTTGGTAGTTGTTTGTCAGATCATATTTATGCATTTTTGAGACAATGAATAAGTCAAATGAGCTTAGTGACTTTGATCGTGGCCTTATACTGGGATGCCCCCTTTGTGGGAAATCAATTCATGAAATTTTGGACATTCTATAGAAGCCGAAATCCATTGCAAGTGATGTGATTAAGCAGTGAAACTGCAAAAAAACGAAATGGCGAAAATTAAGTGAACGCAGATGTAGAACTCTGAAAAGGGTAATGAAACAAAATCGCATATCCTCGTCTGTTGAAATCACTGTGAAGTTTTAAAATTCATCAAGTGTTGACGATTGTTCATCGAGAGTTTAAAAAATCTGGGATGCAGCTGCTCACAAGCCAAACATCACTTGCTAGAATGCGAAGTGTTGTTTGCAGCAGTGGAAATCTCAACCTCATTGGACTGTGGGGATGAGGAAAAATGTTCTTTGGAGCACGATTAATCTCACTTAACAATCTACTAGTAAGATTTTGGACAGATAGTGTATAATGTATGTTTAATATTTATATATCACATTTTTCAAACATATCATTTCAAAATTTTTAAAGGCACACATTTTACATTTTATTTAAAAATTAAAAGCAAAAAAATTTATACAAAATAATTAAAAAAATATTTTTTTTAATCCTGAATCATACCGAAAAATATAGACAATGTAATGTATAATTTCCTAACATAGTATTTTATAAGTAATAGCACAATAAGAGTGCAAAGTTAACGTGAAACATGTTATAAAAATTCTGTAAACATAAGCATCTATGAAATAAATGTCTAGTGAATGATTTAAGTTAAGTACACTAGCATGCAAACTTAAGCAACAAATGCATTTTTCAACATATGCAAATCAGATGTGTCAAGAGATTCCCCATTTAGAATAAAAAGTTACAAATTTTGATAAGTTAAAAATTTACTCATGAACATATTTCTCACAAATCGTGAACAGAAGAAATGGAGTGTAATACATCATCTTTATACGTATAAAAAATCCATCACTTCTGAGGATGGCATATCATTTTATTAGAAAGTCATTAATTACTTGTAGAACTGTATTACTTTTTGAAGGAAATTTGTGATATCAAGTAAGCTGCTTTTGTATTCATGTCAGTTTTGAGAATTTTTCAAAATTGTACCAATACTTTTATGAGCAACCTTTTAGTTTGCAGAAAATTCTTAATTCATTCTGGGTAATTATTTAATGGAAATGACAAGAGTTAATTACTGCTTTTAAGAAGTCAGCAAATTAAGAATTACATACATACATTTCCTCAGATCTCTAGTACACTAAAGCAATTTTGAATTGAATGAAAGTCTAATGTGGATAATTTTAAGTTGATTTATTCTTTATTTTAAACCTTTATAGCAGCGATACTCAACCTGTGGCCCACCGGGCTTTTCTGAGTTGCTCGTTCATTGCCCCCAAAAATTCAGTTATTTACGAACTATGTATTAAAAATATAGCAGGAAATTCTATGAATCAAGAAATCAAATATATCTATTTTGCTATCAATGTCATACAGGTACGAATTGAAAGATTTTTTTCCATGTTTATTTGTAACTGTAACAGTTAGTAATAACAAATACCAGAGGAATAGCAAATTGAACTGGAGTAGTGACTATTTTATGGGTCAAATTGAATTTAAATTATAAATAAATAATACTGATTTCAATCTGGAATTCTGTCAAAACTTCTTTTTGCTGTCATTCTACGCTTGATAAATTAATGCTTGAAATAAAAATAAGAAAGGCCTTATCAAAAGAAAAAAAAATCAAATTATCAAACAGTTTGGCAACTTTGTGCGACAATGGGTCATGGGTGGAATGAAACCAAAACTTCTTCACAACTCAATAAAAATGCACAAAACAGAATTTTTTTATGTGTGATTGATAGAAATTAATATAGTATTAAAAGCCCCCCAAAAAATGAGTTTTAAAATTTTGATCAATTTTCCAAATTTTAAAAGTCAAATATTGGCTTGATTTTATGTTTTTTCCCATAATCCTCATGTTGCAACCTGCATGAAATACCTGCCATATGTATGCGGCCCGGCGGGAAAAAAGGTTGATTACCCCTGCTCTATAGGCTCATTTAATTTATATTCACAGTAGTCAAAATATAAGATTTTTAAGTTCACATACTATATAAAGTAATTTAAGAACAAATGGACAAAAAAAAACTTGAATGATCTATAAAAAAAATAATTACATTGTTCTTTGAAATCTTTAATAATTCTGAAACACATGAGTTAAATGATTTACATCGCAATTCAAAAATTTCACTGCATTTCATCTTTACTAACAGAAAATATTTATCAAGAAATATATATTAACAGTCTTAACCACAAAAAATAAAATTTTCTATTTATCAGACTATGCTGTTTTAGCAGAAGAGTTTCAAATCACATGCAAACTGTATTTGGCCATAAAGTTTAGTATCACAGAAATAGCTTACACCTTTTTAGAAAAGTCCATAAGGTCACTTCATATATATGTGAGGATTTTAAAATATACATACTTTCAAAAGTAATAATTTTTTTTATTGCAGAAGAAAAAGTAATGGTAAATTTATGTACCAGCTTTTCTTGTTGGGGGAAGTAAAGTATATGTTAATATTGACAACCTGTTGCACACCTGCAATATTTTTAAATATTAATAAGTGAAAACCGATACAAATTCCAGTCTCAAAATAACAAATTGTTTACAAATAAAAATACTGCTATTCTTAAAAATTTAATCTAAGTAATAGATTAAAGATCAATGATAGTTGTAAAGAGAACAATACAATTATTTTAGAAGAGAAAGATTTTTTGAGATACATTACATATAAATACATTGATTCCCTTTCCCAGCATTAAAACTGAATTTACTTTTACCAGTTTTGTCTACTCTAATGATTTCAAGACAAAAATAAAAAAATTCATACTGCACACAAAATAATTATACACACAACCAACTAAACAAATAAAAACTTCACTAATCATGCCTGCAAGTTAAAAATATGCATTACATGAGAACATTTGTACATAAAAATGAATGATATAATTGATGAAAGATAGAAGACATAATATTTGACAGGAAAATAGCCTGCATAATATGCAGATCAATATTAAGGAATGATTCAAGCATAGGTTTAACCAAAAAATACATAAAGATGAAAATATAAACTACTTTTTATGGCATACATGCATAATTACAAAATAATTGAATTTACATATTATCACACCAGATAATCTTAGAATAAAAAAATACAAACAAAAGTGCTAAAATATTTACAATTTGAAAAATTATACTGTATTATTATATGCATTAATTTTTTTTAATATGAGATAACCTTCATTTCTTGAAAAAAAGAGAAAATTCTATACTTTCAATTTATTTTGAAATTATTTTATGCCATTCAGTGAAAGATTCTTCCCATTGTAATCCAAGAATTAAAATGTACATTTTTTCGCCTAAAGTTAAAATTAAGGTAGAAAAGAAATTGTTTCAACAAGACGTTATTGAGAAAAAGAGTAAATGACAGTATTTGTAGCTTTTTCTCTTTTATTCACAAGAAAAAAAAAACCAATTTTGTTTCTTTAGATTTACATGAAGAGAGTTTGTATGCTCTGAAACATATTCCACAACATTTTTGGAAGTCAATTACATATACTGTAACATAAAGAAAGGTTGCACTTCCCTGGTCTAAAAACTTGTGATTAAACATTTGCGTCAGAAATTAATATATTTCATTTCAGATTAACAAATTTAAAAATAGTTACATTAACTGTTAATGTATTCAACTTTTACAGGACGAACTGGATACAAAAAATTTTTTAACGGAAAAAAATTGAAACATTATAAACAAATATAAATTGGACATTTTATAAAAAAAAAAAGCTTTAACTATTAAGATAAAGCTCTTTCATGTTTCATTTTAAATGGTAGAGTACCTGAGATTCCCTAAAAATTGCCTTTATCTCATTTTAGAAAATTGATATGAAAGTTCTAAAAAGCTAGACAACATTTTTGAAGACATATATAATGTATCATTAATTAGTCAAAAAGTACATTTTCATTTAGAAAATATGTTATACTCTGGAGATCGAAAAACTACACGAGTTTAACAATTTTAGTAGGGAACACCAGAACATATTGTTAGAAGACATATTGCTTAAAAGTAAATATATAAGAAAATATCATGGATAATATAGATAATCATAAATATTAATACTTGTATATATGAGTATATATTAATACCCCAATTAGAAACTACACAAAATAGTTTTAACTAAAAAATATATGGAAATAATGTACAATTCAGAGACTGAAAATACTGATTTAACTTTGAAATGACTGTTCATTGAAAATGTTATTGTGAAAGACAAGACGGATTTTCACATAAATTGAAACAGCAATTATATTCATACATGATTATAGCTCTGAAAATCTTCATTGAATTAACATGATTTTTATAAATATATAATACACTTCTGTTAGGAACATTGGCAAAATCACATAGAAATGTGCTATGAAACACAAAGAATTTTAAAAATATACCAATATATATATTTATGTGTTGTATATATATCTCTCTATATAAGCTTATTTAACTCATCATACAGACAAATTTAACATGTACATGCATGTACACACAATAGTGTAATAAGTTATATTACATAAATTCAATAAACTTCTATTCTTCTAATTCACAGAATTTCCAGAAGAAAATATTGCATTGAATTCTAATAGAAGAAACTCTACAATTCTATTCTGATGCATCATGTCCAAAGCTATGTTTGCAGATACATGCTCAGGCCACATAAGAGTAGGTCCAAATACAATAGCTAAATTTTGCACTTGCATTCGGTTCTGCTTGTGATACTCAGTCACTCTAAAAAAAGGGAAAATTAATCAGCAAAATAACACAGCAACACACACAATGATGTAATTATACTTCCAGTCTGACTGGAAACAAAATATGGACATCATTAACCCCCATTCAAGTCATCAGTGAAAACCGATAGCTTCACATCAGACAATGAACAAGAAAAAAAAGGTAATATCTTACCATTAACTTTCTCCAATGTTTTAAAATTCACTAATCCATCATTATATATTAAACAACAAAATTTCATTTTGAATTTTATCAAAGATATATGGTTTTGTGTCTCTGAGAAACTACTACTTTCATAATATTAATCATACTCATAATATGAAATACATGTGTACATTGTTAAATCAGTTGTAATACTTTCAAGTAGTTATCAAGATGAATAGTAATTCAATATTTCACACGTATGTTTCAACTGAAGTTTTTTCAAGAAGAGCGTTAAAATATGTATAACATAAAAATATATGTTTCTTTGTAAATGCAAACGAATGGTACTTACATATCACATCGTCGACTAATTTTATCAAACAAAAAATGTCACCAAGAGTCAAATCCATTCCCTTGCATGTATTAACACAATATACTTGATACCACATGCTCGAAAACATCTTTTTACAGGTTGTACCATTCACACACGTTAAAACACAAAAGTTTTGATAATGAAGTGTCGAAAATAATAACACTGTTTATGATTTAGAACATTAGTGCTCATTTTGTTGATAAGTGATTAAATTTAGAATCTATTTTTTACAAAAAAGAAAGCAGTGGAGTATTTAAGTCTAATACGTATATACCCGAAATACTACTTCATTAAATAAAACGGCAATAGCATTTAGGATCGTACTTATGCAAACATATATAGTGCAGTGTACACAAAGATACATTTGGTGCGATTTTGAATGCAATTACAGCGTTTTATTGTTCAGAATAACCTGATTCTTATAACTTTATTTCAAGTGTACATTTTAATTTTTAAATTATTTTATTTAATTCTTAATCTTCACCAAGCTATTTGTC
The DNA here is from genome assembly GCA_019973935.1 of Trichonephila clavipes. Classification (NCBI taxonomy): domain Eukaryota; kingdom Metazoa; phylum Arthropoda; class Arachnida; order Araneae; family Nephilidae; genus Trichonephila; species Trichonephila clavipes. The sequence continues at coordinate 275,728 of BMAU01018728.1, forward strand.
GACATGCTGATACAGAAGGAGTGTACACGGGGATTTGTTTTCATGTATGTGCGAAAGCGATAACATCATTTGGTGAAACTGGTCAACGGTATAATACAAGAGAACTTATGTAAGAATATAACGTTGTTTTATACTGAATATAAAATAAAAAAACTTGCATATCCTAAGATTTTTTGATGCTATTTTAATGATGTTTAGTTTGTCTCAAGGAAAACGAGATAATTTAATTTTTGATAATAGTATACTGCCCATATAATCCAAACATTTACTTGTTTTATTATTAGCTTTACATGATGGAGAATACAGAAAAAATTAAATTGATACAAATAACTTTAAATCCTTTGATAAATATTCCAGATATTTCAATTAAAAAATTTCCATAATTTTCATACTAAAAACAGTATTATTTAACAATACTTAGTAAACGTTTTATGTATTACAGAAAACTTTTCCATGGTTTAACAGCAAAAGAAAAAAGAAAGAAAGAGACACAAACTTAAAATAAAATTTACGTTTTAAATATAGAACCAATTACACAGATTGTCTTTTTAGGATTAACAAGAAAATATTCCAAAATTCTAAAAAAAAAAAAAAAAAAAAAAGCCAGATAAATACTAAACAAATATTAAAAAATATGAATTATAAGAATAAATTAAAATATAAGAAAGTCTGATCAATGTTCTTTCAGTAAGAAAATAAACAGGACATCAACTGAAATAAACCAAAAGAATACATGATCTTAAAGCACATATGTGTTTGTGAGTGTAACATAATCACGTCTCAACAAAATTAAAACATTTCAAAAATGTTCCTAAGACACAATATTCATTTAGGATTATAATTGTGAAATTTAATTCATTGAATCTAAGATATGTACCCTTGTCACAGTTCAATCTAGTATAATAAATTATTAACAAAAGAACTATAGCTATGAGAAACAATACATCTCCATTAAAATCACAAGGTGGGCAAGAAAACAGGCAATAATGTATAATTTTAACAAATAATTCAAAACATTACGTAAGCATTGTACCTTAATAAGTGTTCCAGTAAGACTTTCAAGGTCCCAAAATTTGGCTCAGGCATTTTATGAACAAGTTTTTTTAATGCTTCCAGCTTGCTATTTGCATCTGGTAGAGCTGTAAAAATAAGATTTTTTTTTATAAGTATTGAAAATAATGGACACAGATTTATAAAAATTGGGTATGTACATAGGTTGATATTTATATAATACAAATATATATGTATACACATAGAAGATTGGGTGTACATTATCTGCATAAAAATTTCTAAATGACTGGTTAAAGGTGGGATGTATAAAATGAGTAAAGAGGGGTTATAAATAACTTTTACAAAAGGAATGAAACAGTTTATGAAACACAGTAGCAGTTGGTCCCACATCAAGCAACATTGTTTCAGGACCTGGAAGGGTAAAGGAAAGATGCAATTATGAGTAATCAATTGCCTACTTAAAGAGCATTGAAAATATGCTCGATAGAGTTAAAAGAAGATCTGATAGGCATATATTCTCACTTTCCCGAAACTCATCAGCTAGATGAATCCTATGGGACAAGTGTAGTCATTAATTAAAATAAATAAAGACCAACAGCTCCCAACAAAACAAATGTGAACATAGGGTTACAGGATTTCTGTTCTATTCCTTACAGCAGTCTCTTTCAAAGACACAGAGGTCAACGTACTCATCCAATAGGATGCCTACCAGACTATCAAACTTACACTGCCATACCAGTGGCTTTCTATAGAAGACATGTAGGAATGGGAGGACACATAGCAGGTACCTGGTTTCCTCCAGATGAAGGCATGTCCAGAGCCAGTGTTTATGATGAATCCGGATTCATCAGTGAATAAAACGATATCCGATGTCGATGTTCTCTGGATCAAGATAGGTGGGTACTTTTGCCAACAAAAGTGAGTAAAATGCAAACAGTAGATCTTGCAAACATACACCTTATAGCTCTTTAGAATAATCAACCCCCAAAACTTGGGTTTTTGTCAGGCGACTTCCAAAAACAGTTGATAAGCTGTTGCATTCCAGTTGCACTTTTTTTGTCATACACAAATATCAATCTTCATGGCCCTTGAAAAACCTTAAACAGGCAAATTCTTCAAGAATCTGGTTTCATTAAACTGTTCATAACTTGCATAGAATGCTTTGATCATTACATTTAAGTATCTTAAGTTAGGCTGTGCTGTTTTAATTATACCAATGATTTACCCGCTCATTTCATTACCCAAACATTAGAGAATACTAAGTTTAATTATTTGCTTTTGAATTTCACCAATTATTGCAAAAAACATCACAAAAGACTGTATGTGAATGAACAAGACAGAGAAATTAGCATGAGTACTTACAAAGCATTTCCTTCAAAATACACAACCACCATAAGTCTATCAAAAGAGGCTATTAAAAAGGCTGGTGCTGGAGCCTGTTCAAGTGCTTTCAGTATTAGTTATCCTGCTGGGAAGTATTGACAATTTTGACGGTGAGATAAAGGCAATATCAATTGATCGATAAATTGGAAAGCTGTTCTGAACACAATATGGTGTCTTTTATCAATTCTCAAGATGCCATTTTGTCTCTAACATCAAGGTTAAATGAAAACGCTGTAGAATGAAATTAATTGAACTTGCGAAGTCTAAAGAAAGCATTGCCCTCCAGTGGATTTTCCAGCCATTTCTGGAAATGAGCAGACAGATAGGCTTGCTAAAGCGGGATCTCTCATGTCCAAACCCGACTCTCTCCTTTGTTTCTGTGAGACATAAAAAAGAATAATTTACAGTAAATTGAAAATTAATAGAGCCTTCTCTATGGTGATGCAGCAGTGGGTAAAAGGTAGAATGTCTTGCTCAACAAAAGTAGCAGAGTCCCCAATCTCCTGCCTTGATCTGTTGGAGTTACTTGCTTTCATTTGCTTACTAGACATGATTATTTGCAGAAGCATTTATATCGCATTGGAGTAAAAAATTCGGCTTGTTGCCCTTTGTGCATTCAGGGCAAAATGGATAGTGACCACCTAGGGCACTGCCCTATTGTTTTAAAGTTTCTTGAAAACAATTCTAAGGACATTAATTTAAATTCTTTTTATGCTTCTTCATCACTTTATTGAGCTGCTCATCAACAAATTGCAGGATGCCAAAGATGGGCATAGGACAAAATACATCACACACGAAAATTCTTAATTTTGAATATCAGTAAATAATATGACACTCCGGAAAAAGTTATTAAAAAACTACAGTTTAATATATTCATGTCTACAAAATAGTATAATTATAATTGTAAATCATATGCACACAAAAAGCTCCTATTATATAATATAATATTCCCTCCTGCAATTTAATATAAAAAATTACATGCCATTTGATCTCTTTCTGAATTATTTTAAAAAATTAATATAAATTGTAAAAATAGTGAGAATTTTCATTAAAATATATGGCAAACAATTTACAGAATTTTTATTTTCAAAACTAAACACACACACACACACAATAAATTTTTAACAGCATAGTTAAAATAATCTATTGTATTTTTGAAGAAATTATTTTTTTCTATTAGCTAATTTTTCTCACTAGAAAAGTTTTCAATTTTATATAATACAGATGAGAAGTACTAGTTATCTCATTCCACACAACACTAATAAGGTAAAATTTATTTATTTATTTACATGGACAACTATATAAAAAATTAATTATTGATTTTTCACAGCAAAACCAAATAAAAAATATTTTGAATTGACACAAAACATTTTCTAACTTAATATTAGCTGTTTATTAATCCTATAAACATTTCCCAAATGGATTTTCATAAACTACGAGATTTTTACTAATTTTTAAAAGTTTCAAATGAGACATTTATAACAAACATAAAATTTAGCTGTACAATACAACACTAAATTTTTAAAATCTGGTTCATTACTCTTTATAACAGCAAAAAGTTATTCAAAAACTTGAAACTTTTAATTAAAAATGGTAAAGCCAGATATATCACTTCTAATGCCAACACAGTTTTATGTTGATTTACCAATGATAACCTCCATATAAAAAGACAATTTTCAAACAAATCAAGTACCTTTTTCAGGATACTGAACTGAACAAGAAACCTATGAACTGATTTTTACGATTAAACATGGATAGATCACCAATTCTTCAATAAAGTTAGACCCTTACAAAGACCATTGGTAAAAAAAAATTCACTTAGGACCAGTATTAATAAATTGAAATATCTCTGAGAGTGTGTAATAATTTTACAACACTTGGTTTGAAAGAAATGACGCAAATTGATTAAACCTCTCCTTTTAGAGGCTTAATTTTTGAGGGGGAATAATTTAACATCTTGAAGACCAAGTTTAAATTATTTGAGATGTCTTTCTCTTGTTAAAGACTACTAGAGCAGTAGTTTAACATGATTAGCTGCAAGAGGTATATTTAATAAAATCAGATAGATCGGAAAATACAGACTAGATAATTGGAAATTACGCAGAATTTGTTAACAGACGCATAAACAGAAATAAAGACGCATTCACTTCAACATATAAATATCAATTCAAATTTGGAAATTTTTGAAAATTTTTTTTTCTTCTCTTCCAGTTAAAACATTTTGAAACCTATTTCTAAATTCTTACAACCTTTATGAGAATAAAACATTTTAGTAACAAGCATGAAGCATCTTGTGTTACTAAGAAATGAAAGTCTAATTAAAAAATAATAGCTCAAACGTCCTCCCATTGGTGTGGTAGTTAGGAGAGGGGGGTGCCAGCTCAGGTGTTGTTCTCAATCATCACTTGGTTCAAAATTACGAGGTCCATCGCCAAAAACCATCGAATAGTTAAACAGTGTGACGTTAATATTCACTCGTTTGGAAAAATAATCAAACCATAGTAAAGTTCTCAGCTTTGAAAATGGTGAAAATTTTTACAAAATGTAAAAATTTAGAAAATGCTTGATATCATTTTTTAATAAATAAAAACCTTTAAAGCATGATTCAAAATTTCTTACCCTAAATATAGTAAAATTAGAGTAAAATTAATTTTTTTTAAACATTTTTTTTTATTTGATAAATTATAAGTGACCCCTTTAAGCACAATACTATCTTTAGTTATAACTTGCAAAAGAGTATTAAAATATTTAAAAATGTCTCTTATCATGATTATTTGCTATTTATTTTTAACTGGTGTCAAGAAAATACATAACACAAGCCATTGGATAAATCACAAGAAAAATACATGTTAAATACCTCAAAGTATTTAACATGTTATGCATATTACATAAAATAACAAACGAGCAAAGGTATATTCAACAGAAGCATAAATTTGACCATACAAAAGCAATATTTTCTAAACACTAACCATACGAAAATATAAAAAAATCAAAAGAATGAACATATAAAATTCACAACAGTGTTTCAACAATTTTATAGTTTCTTTTTTCCTAGTAAAAAAAAAGTACTAACCAATGGCATTTAAAAATTTGTCAAACATACTAAATGGGAACAAAGGTTCTTTCATTTCTCTGAAGAACATTTTCAATGCTCCAGTCAGAACATGAACGTCATCTTCTTCTTTCAAGCAAGAATAATCATCTAAAAAAAAAGAAAATAGCCCAGTTATATTCACTTATCTAAGTGAATGTTTCTGTAAATTAAGTGCAGATCTGAATATACTTTGCATATAATGGTTCAAATTCTACATTTTACAAAAATACTCAATTTTAGTAGTTTATTACTTCTGGAAAATGTATACTAATTAATGCCTAACAAAATTAAAGCCATAAAAAAGAAAATTAACTAACACCATTCACACATTAGCAAACCTACACATAAGCAATAATTAAAAAACTTTGATTTAAAATCTATCAAAATTGAGTTAAAAAATACATTCCTCCCCTCCCCATAAGCATAGAATGAAGTTAAGAATAAAATTAAAATCAAAATACTTTCTAAAGATAATAATAGATCAAATACGTTACAAATCACAGTTAAGCTAAATCATTAATGATAATTACCAACAAATGAGAAGCATATTCTTATCTTTTAGAACATTTTGATGCATAAAATTCTGAAAAATAAGAGCTTGGTCTATCATATTAAAACAGTTCTAAATAGTACATAGCAAACCAGTTTTTCGCAAAATTTTGTTTATTCTTTGAATGTGCATCTATAAGTACATATTCAGAATTCAAGTATTTATAACAGCATTAGCCCTCTCGCTGAGCATCCCGCGATTTCCACGGGCAATGTAGATGTAGCAAAATTTGATCAACCCACGACTTCCGCGGGTATGCCTTTTTTCTGACTATTTAGCAGTGCACAAGCCTTGCTGTTCCTGTTTATATTTTCAGTTATGTTAATATGTTCATATTTTCATGATCTAATTCTATATTTTAAAATAAAAATCCTTTTACAAAATTTTTTTTTGTATATTTTAACTCTAAAATACAGATTTAAATACGGAGATTTGAAATATGTAATAAAGAAATACTCAATTCTTGAATCTACTTTAACAAAATAACTATGCAGCAAAAGGGTTAAAGTAAATTTAACATATGTATAAAATTTACTAAAAATTTTTAAACTCCTTGCATTTCACATTAAAAAAGAAACAAAACAATACAAAATATTTACAAGATGTCTAAAATAATTTATGGTAAGAAAATGTAATATTCAAAAAATACTACTTTTGTATCTAAATACACAAATATTTATTTTAATGAAAGTTCTGTTAATACCTTGATTCACATGAATTCTTATTTTTTGAACCTGTGAAAGATTGCCACTAGCTCTATATAAACCATCAGCTGTGAGTTCTGAAATATAGTAAAATTCCTGTTTCACATAAAACTTCAGTGTTTATGAAAAACATACACAAAATAACAATCTTACTAATAAAACTGAACTTGTGTTTTTTAAGTTACAAAAAAAACTATCAATAGGCAGATGTCAGTATTATTACTTGAAAAGAGCAACACTTTAAAAGTACTTTCGTAAAAATTATTTGGATCAGTTCAAGACTAAAATTCAAATCATAGAATTGCATCAAACATTTATAATAATTCAAACAATGGAACTCATGATGAGAACAATGAATTCAGTAGCATTTGACTCATAAAAAAAAAGAACATACAACTGAAAGTTTTTGTAACCAGAGTACAATAAATGATATAGAAAATAAAAATAATCATTATACCTTTCTCTTCTATGACTTCAATGCATGTTGAAACAAACTTTGGTACTTTACGGTTTTCTCTCGCGCATAATGTTTCTAAATGACATCCAAACACTGGTTCATCTAAAGTGGAAAACAATATACAGTTTCCATAAAGTGGCCTTTTCCATTTCATCATATATTAAATACACAATTGATCACAAAAATTGAAAACATTACTGAACAGTAACAATTGCTTTTTAAGAGATAAATCAAATCATATTTCACATATAATTATAATTTTTTAAAATTTACAATTAAATTCATACTAAGAGTGTAACTTTATAAGAACCTAAACATCATTTAAAGATCTTTCCAACCTTCTGTTATATATTTCTATATAATAGAAATTCAATTTTTTAGAGATATTTTTTTCATATAACTGTACAATCATATTTACATTAAAACTTTATGTATGTTAATGTTCTAATGTCACAACTACTGCTTGACAAACTTTGTCCAACATTTGTTATCAAATAAAGAAAACTGTCTTAAATACAAGTAAATAATGATAAAATACATTGTTTTGACTTAAAATAAATTTTAAAAATATATGCACTTAAAAAAAACACTAACTGTTGCCAACTTACATAATTTCACTTATATTCAGCAATTATGTATGAAGATTTTTGTTAGTTGCATTTTCGAAATAATAATAATAATAATCAAAAGCTGCACGCAATTTTTTTGGTAAATTAACTCAGAAAATTGTGCATTCTATTCAACTTTTGTTGATATGTTAAATGATAAAGATAGCTCACAACTATTTTTTTGAATTAAAAATTAATATAAAACTTTTGTGCTTTAAGAGACATCAGTATTATACTACTTTTAAAAAATACAAGTGGAACATCAATCAATATTACAGAACAATAATCGAAATGTAAAAAAGCATTTTTAAGAGATCAATGATAATATAATCGGGAGAAAAAAAAATAATGCAATGCATTCAATGTTTATAAAGTTAGGTAGTATATATAGTCACTTAATCAGATATTAAAAACAATATTCAAATATAAAAAAATTTACTAATTACTAACCTAGCAGTATACCCTTTTCTCTTAAACTTTCCTGTGTAGGTCTTCTGACAAAAAACTGCCTCAGTTTATCTCTAATCTTTCGTTTCTTTTCAGCTGGTAAAACGACTTCATTTTCAACATCATTTTTACCAGTCGTGTAATCTGCATTAAAAAAAAACACCCAAACTTTGTATCTTAAAGTATATTAAATATATTTTCTATTTAACTTATGAAATATATAAAAACAAACAAGAATTTTTTCACTTTTATTTTTAAGGAACTCATTCAAAAGCAAAATGCACAAGATGGTGGTTATATATATATAAAGACACTTATTTCAGAATCTCTCTTCCACACATACCAACATCATGTATACAAGATTGTAATTTCAAAATCTTGCAGGTCCTTACCAAAATTTATCAACACAAACTCATTTAAATCAAGTTAATCATCATGTAGTACATTTCAATTTCATCTTATACTTCACTAAATTTTTTTATCACATAATTAAATCAAAAATATACTTTTCTCTACAAAATATATAACTCCAAAATAAATATATATATAATTAATGGAATATATCTATATAACTAAGTCTGATTATGAATAAAAGAATAATAATGAAAGAATAACAAATCGAAAATTAATTTTTAAAATGATATATTTTCTCACAAAATTTAAAACAAACATAATTTCTATTAATTTACACTTGTAGCAGTATCACACATCTATGTGAAGTAACTGCAAGCCCCCCTAGCATCCTCCTCCCAGGAGGCTTCGAAGGGAAGCAAAGGGCAATGACTCCAGGGAAGAAGCAAGAGAAGAGATATAGAATGCAAGAGACAGTCATACAACGGCAGAGCAGTAACACATCTTAAAAATAATGAAAGCCATTGAGACAAGGATGTGCGTTTAAATGTTTCGCTTCATTCATTAATTGTTATTCTCCATTTTATTTATTTTTGTCTTAAAAATAAACAGATTATTCTGTCAAAATCCAGTTTACGAATTCATCCCAGTAACAAAATAACATCTATATAAGCCAGTAACAACCTCTGGACTGAAGTGAAAATTTTGGCCTAGCAGTATGTTCTGTGCTTACAGAACTGAAGGTCACGGGTTCTGTCCTACTGGATGGGGGGAGGGGAGTCACTTCATTGGTGACCCTGACTGAATACAGAAAAAGCAACCTTCTGATCTGTTGTGGCATCATCTACCCGCAAAAAGAGCAACCGAAAACTCGCCAGACTCACTTGGAGCAACAAAACAAACTCGCCAGACTCATTTGATGCAGCAAAATAAACTTGTCAGATTCACTTGACGCAGCTAACAAAGTCGTCTAACTCACTTGATGCAACTCCTCCAATTAACACCAACCACTCATGCTTGCAATAACAACTGCATCGTTCATTCGCCAATCCACCGACTCATTGGTGGGAGAGTGTGTAGCGGTATCATCTATATAAGCCAGTTACAATCTCCAGACTGAAGTGATCATTTTTTTCTAGCGGTATGTTACATGGTTACGGATCCAAAGGTTGTGGGTTCTGTCGAAATGGATAAGCACCACTTCAACACCCATAACAATAAATTAAGGATAATGCCAGCTCCAACAAACTAAAGTTCAGAAACAAAACAAACATGACATATTCATAAAATCCATTTATTAAACAAAAGGTAAAACCCCTAATTTTATTCTGCTCAACAAATTCAATAAAATTTTACTATAAATCACTACTTAAGTTTATATTGATGATTCAAATTTATTTTATAGATAGAAGTTAACTTCTTTGAACAAAAAAATATAGCAAGACAATACTATTCCACAGAAAAATACTATGCAGCAAAAATATTACATATATGTACGTAACATATTAATAAAGATTAAAGATAAACACAATAACAGAAATGCAAACTAATCTGGAAGGGAAAAATTTTCTTAAAATACATTACCTCCTTTACCCTATCGCCTCTAAAACCAATTCTAAATTATACATGGGAAGGCTCAGAAATGTATGCCTCTCTCATATTTTTTCTTGACATTTAAAATTGGGTATTTTTAATTTTTAGATTTAACGTATCACAGAATAAAATGTTACAAAAAACTGAAACTTGAAAGCAATTACTAAAAAAATATGCATAGAATTTGCTGTGTTAGTAAAAAAAACTTAGTCTGTTATGATAAAATGATTTATAGAAAATAAAATTTAAACACTTACGCTTAGTCGATTTTGAACGTGACAGTTTCACATCTTTTTTAACATTATCTTCTCTGTTGAAAGAGGAATATTTCGCATCTGCTTGTTCTAGACCTGAAGGCTTATGAATAAGAAAAAAATGAAGGAATTGACAAAAATATTTTTGAAGGGAAAAAGTTAAAGTTTATATCAGATATGTATATAAAAACAATAATATTTACACAAGGTTATATCACAAAATAAAAGAGTAACTTGATTTATTTCTTACAATACTTTATTAGCAAGATACTTCAAATTTATAGAGCTTCACAAATCACTTTTAAATCAATTTTTACAACATAAGAAGCATGATAAATGAAAATTGTAAAGATTTAAGAAATATATTCAACACATTGTTTCCCAAAAAAACTTTCACCCCTCTAAGTTAATACTTCAAAATAGTTTATGCTTTCACACAAAAAGGTTGCATATCTTTTTTCAAATCCACAGTATTTGGCTACTTTTGTAGTGATTTTAAATGTTCTTAAATTCTTATTTTTATGATTTTACGAAATTACAATCAACAAATCATGTAATTTTAGAGGAACACATACCAGCATCATAATTGCAGCTTGTATTGTTTCAAACCACTCTCTTGTAGTCTGAGCATTATCATCTTGCAATAAAAGTTGATGTCCAAGAACAGTACTTATCTGAAAAAAAGTACATAGTAAAATTTAACAGTTAAAATGTTGTTGTTTATGCCACCTAATCGACAGTAACATCAGATCAAGTTCCACAAAATTCATTGCGGCTAAGGGCTAGTTTTACGTTTGTCATTAGCCCTAGCTTTGAGCACCATGCAGGTGACAGTACCATTTTGCTCGTTTCCATCCAAATTTTCAGGGAGAACACCCTGGGATTGGTCAGAGGCCCCCACCTCTCTTCCCCTACCACCAACCTCACGAGAGGACTTGCGGCTTGACAGATATTTAGAGTACCCGTATGCTGCAAAGGCACTATACATTTACAAACATCCATGCTTTCGTCGAGATTCGAACCCAAGCCCTATGGCATCCCAGTCAGCGTTACTAACCACTATACTGGATGGGCAGCTACAATTAAAATGTAATAATTGTTATAAGTAGGATGAGAGATTATCTAAAGGAATTAAAATATTTTAAAGTACAGAATAACATTTAAATAAACAGAATACATAAAATATTTTAAAGAACAAATCGGAAAAAAATATTTCAATTTTGTAAATCAGAGTTGTTTGGTTGGCACATTACTGCTCTATTACTGGCTGTAGATGCATTGTAGAATAAATGACAAATATTAACTGTTTAACAAATAGCTAAAATTTTAAAAATTTGACATTTTTGAATTGGACAGCAAGAACTCCTAATATATATATATATATATACACATTGAGATATTACTCTAAGGTTCTTTCAAATAAAATCATCCAAGTTAACTCTAATCTTCTATTATATTATCAAAAAGAAGTACAAAGTATTACATCATACAGAAACGGCAAAACATTTGATAAGATAACCAATAAAAGCTATTATTTTTTCATATTTATACAATCTATAATTACACTTATAACATGGAAGACTGATTGAGTTTTTATTAATTATTATTGTATTCAGGAACACAAGGGCTACACATAAACATTCAAATTAAAAGCATTTCCTCACAAGGGAACTATGAGTGGGGAATAATTTTATGTTTAATTTAGAAAAACATCCAACACATTATATGGTATATTAAAAATGGTGCTAATTAAAATTTGTACATTCACTTATACACAATCAGCAAAGCATGGTATTATGAGCAAAAGCATTTTTAACAACTATAAGTTTTACATGTAATAATACATTATGAAAAAAACCTAATCATTTAACACTTTATTAAAATGCCTATATATGAAATACAACCAAAAGGAAGAATTCAAAACTGTTTAGAAAAAGACTTAACAAAATTTACTTTCCTCATTGAGATGAGTATCACATAAGCAGAAAATCATACCTGGAAAACATTCTTTCTGCTTGATTTATCGGGACACCATTCCACTAATGCTCCATTTAAATCAATACAGAGTTCTGGCTTTATACCAGGTGTGGCCTAAGAAATATCACAATCTTAAACTTAAAACACAGAAGAAAAAAAACAACAAATAACCAAAAGATAAAAACAATTTCATAAATTACCAGTTATCTAAATAAAAAAGATTTGTGATAATTCATAAATATTTAAAATGAAATTGCCTAACTAGGGAAAATTTAATTTCTTTCATACAAGAGGTAAAGCATTGCAGGAAACAAATTATGTAATAATTTTTTACACATAATTCTCATTTTCATCTAGTCATTTTGAATTTGTAGCTTGTAACTCATAAGAAAGTTGATAAATCATAATGTGAACTTAATTACAATATCTAATAAACTCTTTTACAAAAAATGGTCACTGTCATAAATGAAAAAGTATACTTGAAAATACAGTAAATCCTATTAAATTGGATGTTACTTATTCTGGACAGCCATTAACAAAAAATAAAATAATGAGTAACACAAACAAAACACAAATGAAAAGCTGACTTAAGAGTGTAAGAATGTAAGTTATGCAATTTTATATTATGATTAGTGACAGGCAACAAGTACTTGATCCAGCACAAGTCAACTTGTACATTGTATAAATACTGCTACTTACTTGCAGCCAGGGCTGTCACCTGATACACTTTGCATCAAGAAAGAAACACTAGGTTGAATTATATTGCAATTTTTACTTTTTTATATTATGTTAAATTAGTGTTAAATGCGCTTATAAATGTTTTTATTAAATTCTTCCCTCTGGATTAGCTGCGTGTGGAGTAGAAATTCAGGTTACAGAGAAAAGATCAGTTGAGCATAAAGCAGTAATAGGTACGAAACTATACCTGAATTATTATGAATATCCCAGGTATCAGTAAATTAATTGTTTAAGCTATTAAATCCAAAGGAAGGCAACAGAAGATCAGTCATACCTTCAAACCAGAGAGTGTATCAAGCAAGGTCAGTGAAGATGAAAGGGGGCTCTCATGTCCTAAATAGTTTTTTTTTACTTAATACATACCATTTACTAATATGTAAAAAAATTATTAATTTGATTTTTCTCAAGTGAAATTATTTACCATTTTGCTCAATCTCGTTTCAAAATACATTCTTCGAACTGAACAAAATGTTTAGATATGTATCTTGGCTCCCTTTTATACATTATTTTGTTCAATCTAGAGCATTAAATAATTCTGATTAATGTCAACAGCATACCAGCTGAAAAAAATCCAAAATTGCAAATGAAATACTTCTTAATTCATAAAAAATAACTCCTTTTTTGAAAAGATGTGTGTGTGTGTGTGTGAATGAAATAGTTTCATTTAATTTCATATTACAATTCTAAAGTATAAAAACCCTCACAGAAAAAAATACAGAAGTTCTGAAGTTAAAAAAATAAAGAGTTGTGTCATCCACGAAATACTTGTCAATGCACAATGAATCAATACTCATAGTAATCAATCCACTCATATAGTAGTTTTTAATGAATGCATATAAAATTAACAGAAAAGATGTAATTTTGAGATATCCGAAAAACACCTAAAAATATCTTTTTAATGCAGGATTATTATTCTTCTACAGTAGATGCATTCTTACCACTTTAGATCCAATCACTCATTAGTTTAGCAGATGCTCAACTGATTAAATTAAGTGAGAACTTATTGTTTGTATTTGTTTCTAGCCAACAGAATTTCACAAAACAATCAATTAAATAGAACAAGTGGTTAATAATTGTTATGTGTATACTGTAATTGATGGTCAAAGTAGACCTAGGCCATCATGGGCTGTTGCACCACTGAGAGAGAGAAAAAGTATACTGTAATTGGTTTGTTTGTGCAGTATACACTGTTATTTCTACTCTGATGTTGTTCAGAGAATGTAAGAAATTCGTTGGTGAGATGAGTAAAAAATAAAAATGTGATGGAATAAAAATGAAATGCTGGAAAACCTTTATAACCGTTCATTTTGAAAAATAAAGCAAATATCTGTGCGTGCTAATATTTCCAAAATTTTTTTTATTCTTTTCTCTTAAGAATTCAAATTGCATAGAGGCCAGTAAAAATTTGATTTCTCATTTTAAAAAAAATTATTAAATATTATTAAAACTGAAGGACACATTTTTCTCATCATATAAAAAATGTAATATTTTCAAGAATCTTAAAATAGTATCAAAGAATAAACTTTTCAAGAGTACACCTTTCAACTCTCCTTAAAAATTACTGAGAAAAATAACTTGCAATATCAGGATTTGAATTTAAGTGACTACTGAAATTTAAAAGAGAAATTACACAATTAACTTTTATTGGTTACTATTAGTTTAAAATAACAATAAATTGACACAAATTTAAAAATCAAGATCTATTATCGTAAAATATATGTACATATATTTTAAAAATATTAAAACAGAAAAATTTATAATAGTTGCTGAATATATCATAACAGTTTAGCACTGGAGTTGCAAAATTTAATTTTTGATATTTTTACCCACTAAACGACTTTTAATATGTTTAAAAATTATTGTGAAATACATCAAAGGTTTGGAACTAAAAATCACAAATTCATTTATTTGGCTTCTATTGAAAAAAAAAAATACATGGAATAAATGTATATGGAGATAATTTAACTTTCAATTTAAAAATTATTCAATTAATATGTATTGTAACTTGATCCAATTAGAAACTAAAAAAAAGTTTTTACACTGCAGAAACTTACCAAATGAGCTGAACGTATGTCTTTGTAAAACAGAAGAAAAACATCTGTTAAAACTACAAAAGATGAAGTCCAATTTTTTCGTATTCTTTTTCCACCTTCAACAAGCTTTGTCTTATTCAATGTACCTTTGCGAGTAATGGACTAAATAATAATGAAAAACAGAAAAAATCTATATAATGACAAAAATTTCAAGACATTAAGAAAAAAAAATATTTACATAAACTAGAACCTTGTATTATTTAAGTATAACAATAGTATATATATGTATGACTTACAAAATGACCATCTTGAACAGAAGGCCAATAACCTTCCCCAAACGAAGGAGGTAAGAAGCCTTTGTTATCTTCTGCACCAGATAAATTAACACACTCAGGTACAATCAAAGACCTAGTTTTAAACTGCCTATGAACAGGTAATTTTGGAGCCTTTTTACGTAACTTTGGCGAGGCTGATAGCTCAGGGTTAGATTTCCCCACAGGTAATTCTTGAGTTATATTTTCTGGTGATTCTAATGTATTATCAACCACATGGCACTGTTTAGATTCCTATGAAAAATTTGTAATAAAAAATGCAAGTATTATAAATTACATATATATTAAAAAAAAATGTTGGGAAAAATTTCTAAAATTTTTCAGGGGAAAAAAATAAATTTTATAAATCCTGCAGTATGCGTACCATAGGTTTTAAATATTAGAACAAAAGAAAAAAAAATGATAAAAAAACAAAAAGAATCAGTCAATACTTTTAAAATAAAAATACATTTCTAGGAAATGTATTTAAAATATATATCACAAATATCTCATGATACTGTTTTTTAAAAACTGTATCACGTATCAAAAATTTTTTATACACATTAATACATATTAATTAATATATATATAAGCATAATCACAAAAAGAGAGGAAAAAATTGCGATTCAAAATATTTTTTACGTTTTTAATAGTATTTCACTTTTTATCACTTGTAAAGACTATGTTAACTAAAAAAAAACAAAATACAAAAAATCAATTTTAGAATTCTATCTGATAAAACATGCATTTTTAAATCATATTTAGAAATATTCTCAATTATTAAGTATTTTATTTGCTTATCTTTTCCAAAAATAAACTCTGAATATACATTACAATGCTAAAAAATAATTAATAAATGTTAATAATAATTAATAAAGAATAAATGTTAAGAATTAATTACTTCAATGTCTGAGGAAAAAGATATATCTGGTAACTCCCATAAAGATTCAGAATTATCTTCATCATAAAAATAAGTGCGCCCATTTTCATCTGCAGATGCATACCACTAAGACAAGAGAGGAAAAATTATTAAACTCTAATACTTTTAGTAAGTAAAATTCTATTCAACAAATGTAAAAAATAGTTATTTTTGCAATTATGAAAAGTTTACTTGGTTTTACCATCAAATTTACTTTCAATTTCCATTTCTTTAAAATCAACTAAAATCAAATATGAGACAAACTGATATTTCTGTCTTTGACTGGAAACAAGGAAGTTATGACAACATATCTGTGAAAGGAAGTGACAAAAGGTCACTTCCTGTCACTTCCTAATAAATATCAAACTAAAGTTACAAGTTCACAAGCAGTATACATTAACTGCATACTATTCATTTACATTTCTTTTAGTCTGCATGATTCTGAATATATATTCAAAGAAAAAAAGGATAAGAATTTAGATAGGACTAACACATAAACTTTTAAATGAGATATCTAAAAGATTAGCAATGTATATATTATACGCATTCCTTTATTTTACAAATATATCTAAAAGTGCTCAGAAATGAAGAACCAGTACAAATCATGCAAAGAGGATAATAAAGATCAAAATATGAGGTGAGTAAACATATTATTGCTTCAATCATATGACTAAAAAAAAAAAAAACAAGATATACAGAAATAATAATTTATTTAATATTATAATTAAATTGTGTCCATTATTCCTGCTAAAAATTCTCCAAGATTTTTAAAACAAATAAGGATTTGAAAATATTCTACTATAAATAAATGGGGAAATTCACAAAGAATTTGCCAGATTGCTTCTCTTTAATCCTTTTGTGATGGGCAAGGATTAAAGAGAAGCAATCTGGCAAATTCTTTGTGAATTTTTTTTGATGATCAAGTCTATTGTGATGGGCAAGTCTATAAGCATTCCCTATGTACATCTCTCGCGGCCAGGCATGTCATAGATGACTTTTCTGGTGGAACATTTAATAAGCATTTTCTTTCTTGCCACTAGATGTAGTCCTATATCAGTTAGAATGGAATATTATGCAACTAGAAAATGTTACCTTTATTTCATTGCAGTATTTATTTTTGGCATTTGTTTATGAATTGGAAATGAGGGATGAGTAATGTAAATAAATGGAGCTCACTATTTAACTGCATCACTTGGTATAAAACACAAATGTGTTCTCGATGATCCCGATTACTTTTAACACTTTTTCTTCACTACTATGCACTTGTTAACATTAAATACTATGTGAGCAATTTACATAATCTTTTAAATCATATAATATAAATTAATTTTGCCTTGAGAGCTGACAATTAAATAATTCGATTTTTTACACATTTTTTTATAAAGGAATTAGGTTTCAAAAAAGTGTAAAATGTTTAAAATATAATCATAGTTTAAAAAATTATAAGCACATGAAAATAAGAAACACTTCTGTAAGAAATATTAATTAAGTTTTACATTGTGCATGATATTTTCTAAAATAGCAGCTCTAATTACTAGCAATAAGTTAATTTATAAAGTCAAATATATCCTTATTACACTGTAGGAGTTTTACATAAATAAAATAATCAATATTTTTTAAATAATAAATTAATTAAAAATAATTAATTATAAATTCATAAATTCTTTTAAAATTTCAATATTTTTAAAATAAAAAACATATATAATACTAAAATTAGGTAAGATTTAAAGAGTCTGATACATTTTATAATGCTGTAAAATTCTATACATCAGAAGCCACTACCTTAGAAAATATGAGCAATGTAAAACTTAATATTTCTTACAGAAATGTTCCTTATATTCATGTGCTTAATATTTTAAAAATTATGATTATATTTTGAACATTTTACACTTTTTTAAAATCTTATTCTTTTACAAAAAATGTTCAAAAGAATCAAATTATTTCAATTTCATCTCAAAGAATTATATCTAATCAAAAATTGTTTATAGTTTCAGTTCTCGGGATAAAATTAAAAACCTCAGAGACCCCTAAATCCAAATAATAAAATATAACTTATCCCCATGAAAGGTATATTTAACTGACACAGTCCACTGAAAAAGGTGCATTTTTATTTTTTACAATGATTAAATCAAGTTAATATGGGTATCTAAGAATAACTGTTAAGCTTGCAGAATGCAAATTTTTAAAATTAAAAATTAACATTCTATAAACAAAGACAAGGGAAAATATCAAACTCTCAAGTAATGCATAAAACTAAGTTGAGCAATAAATATAAAAATTATACACATTGTTTTATGAAAATTAGAGTTTCAAAATTTGAGAAATATTTTGATTTTATATAATTTTACCAAATATATACTACACTAGAAAAATATGCCTTTATTTCTCATTTCATGGTCATAAAACTAATTATGAATATAATGTGTTTAGTAATATTACTTCTACCTATAAGTTTCCTTTGTGAATTTTTATTAATGAATGTTTTGAAAAACTCGTAAATGAATATTTTATATTTTCAACAAGTTTAGAAAATGGTTAGGAAACTGATACATAACTTTATTACTCTGAATATTCAAGTAATTTATATACAGTGTGATTTGCATTATGTAGATATAACGGGTGGGCAAAAAGTCCGTAAAAATTTTAAAAATTCATAAAATCCGGAGAAATGAACGAAAAAAGAAACTGTTTGCAGGATCAACATTAGTATGTCACGGATTTTTTTAAGCTAGAAAAAATAATTTGAAAATCATCCGGTAGGTGGCGCTGATGTACGCAAATCAAAGAAACAATGCATACATAATGAACAGAAAACTTTCACAACTTTATTACACCACATGACCACCACCACAGGGGAGAAGACATTCCAGGCGAGTGACAAATCCAGCAACGGTAGAGTGCAACACGTCCGGATGTATGGAGGATACTTCTCTGCGGATCGCATCTTTCAGTTCCGACAGACTTGATGGACCGGATAGATACACGCGAGATTTCAAATATACAACAACCAGAAGTCTGCCGGTGTTAAATCTGGAGACCGAGGAGGCCATGGGTACCTGCAGCGCCTGCTAACAATTCTGTCTTCCCCGAACGTCTGTATCAGGAATGCCTTAACCGGGTTAGCAGTGTGACTGGTTGCTCCATCCTGCATGAACGTGACATTCGCAATCTGACCTCGTTGAATTAAACATGGCACAACAGTCTCCCGCAGAAGCATTAGATAGCGCTGAGCATTTACCGTTTCCGTTATCCATCCATTTACTGGGCACTGCGTTTCAAATAAGAAGGGTCCTATGATAAATGAACCCGTGAAACCACACCATGCTGTCCCTTTTGGGGAATGCATTGGCTTCTGTATGTACTCACGTGGATTAGAGGTCGCCCAAATGGGACAGTTATGGTTGTTAACGTCACCATGAAGCGAGAAATGAGCTTCATCTGTCCACAAGATGTTAAAAACCCAGGTGGGATCCTGTTCCATTTTAGAGAAGGCCCACTTCGCAAATGCTTCCCTCTGTGCGGTATCTGCTGGCAAAAGTTCATGGCATGATTGCAATTTGTATGGGTACAGCTGGAGGATTCGACGAAGAATATTGCGGACAGATGATGGTGGTAAGCCCAATCGTCTGGCAGCTTCACGAGCCCTGCTGGTCCCTGAAGCTACTTCGGACGCAATCGCTTCCATTTCAACAGCAATGCAGGGTGCACGTGCTTCTTCAAAGCATGGTCGTCCGGCTTGTTCTCGATCCTCCAACTTTCCAGTTTCCTCAAAACGTTTAACAAGCTTTAAGAGACATGCAGGTGTTAAGGGGCCTTTTCCGCTCTTCACATTTTTCTGAACTCGGAATTTACACAAGGCAATGGTCGCTGATTCCTCGTTCATGTAAAATAACTTCACCAACAAAGCTTTATCCGGCGCACTGAGCATCCTTGTTCACATTCACTGTATGTAATGGGGAAATGAATGTGGATTCATTGAGAGCAAATTTTTTTATAGCCGTCTAATTTGCATATTTACACCACAGATGCTTGTAACAGCGCCACCTACCGGATGATTTTCGAACTATTTTTTTCTAGCTTAAAAAAAATCCCGTGACATACTAATGCTGATCCTGCAAACAGTTTTTTTTTCGTTCATTTCTCCGGATTTTATGAATTTTTAAAGTTTTTACGGACTTTTTGCCCACCCAGTATATAAAACATTTTCACTAGAATGGCATACCTTTACCTGGTCCAAATTCATTTCGTAAATATAAACAATGCACAACATGACTATTAAAAATGAAGATACTTTTTCACATAAATTTTTTTTCTTCACTAAGACACAAAGAGCTAGAAATAAAATACATGTAGGGAGCTTATAATGGACAAAAGTATTCTTTTCCATTCCGGAGATCTCTGCTGAAACTTTCTTACTCAAATGATTTCCAAGTTTTAAAATGATGATTGGTCAGATTTGGCGATTGTAGCAATATTACATCATCTCATCACGAAATATGATGAGCATTTTTTTCAGGATATAAAGTTGCAATTAAAATTGTATTTCCCATAGGCAGTAAAAGCAAAGATCCAAGTATAACATGATGCTATGTAGGGTTCATTTTGAAATTGATATATATATTTCAAACTCTATTTAAACTTAAAACATTCATTATCATTTAACGAATCTATTTCTTTCTTTTTTTTGTCTTACAAGGAGAGGGCACAAATAAGGAAATTCATTCGGGATCGAGACTTGGTGTAATAGTAGTACTCCTTTAGAGTGTTCACCCCTCAATGTAATTCCCTCCATTGGCCAGTCAATTCAGAGAAATTAGCCCTCGAAATTCATGCTTAGCTTTTATACAATTAAATTTTAATTTCCCGCAACAAGTTCGTAGCCTGATTGGTAAATCCTCTGTTTACTATGCGCAAGGTCAGGGTTCAATTCCACTCGATCAACTTTTTTTCTTCAATTCATTTAATTATTTTTTAAAATTAAATAAATTTATTTATAAAAGGTTTATTAAATATTACATGATATTTTATGTAATTATTTTGCATTTTATAAAGTAAAAAAATTACTGTAATTATATAAATAATTATATTAAATTTTATAAATATATTTTATATTAATAAATATTTATAAAATATATAATAAATATTAAATATTTTACATAAAAATTAGTTATAAATAGTTTCATAATGTGAAATACAATATACTATAAATAAAATATTATACAAAATAATTTATAAAATATATTATCATTAATTTAATTATTTTATAATTTTATAAAAATTTAATAAGTTCTTTTCAAATAAATTTATTTAATTTCAAAAGTTTATTTAAATAATTTTAATAAATTTATTTAAATAATTTAATAATAAACAGTAATTTTAATACTAAATTAATAATAATTTTAATAATAAATTAAGAATAAAATTTTTTAATAAATTACTAGTATTTCTTATTAATAGTAATGCTTAATAATAATTAATTAATTTTAATAAATAATAATTTACTAATCTTAATTATTAATAATTTTTATTAATCACTTTAAATATTTTTAATTAATAATTTTAAATAATTTTACTAATAAATAATTTAAGTTATAAATTTTTTTTTTTACTTTATAAAATACAAAATAATTATAACCTTTCATAAATAAATTTATTTAATTGTATAAAAGCTAAGCATGAATTTCAAAGGCTAATATCTCCAAATTGACTGGCCATTCGGCAGAATTACATTGAGGGGTGAACACCCTAAAGGGGAGTACTATTATTACACCAAGTCTCGATCCCAAATGAATTTCCTTAGTCGTGCCCTCCCCTTGTTAAATTTTTACAGAAAAATTAGCAAAACACAGATCCTTTGCATAAAAAACTTCAATTAAAATATAAATTATTTCCATTTAAATTAATTTTGTAACATTAAATGAATTGTATCTACTGTATTTACTCCAATCTATTTCCCCAATATTAAAGCCACTAAAAATCAATTGGGGCTTAGAATCAATTTAAAAAAATGTGTTGGATGGGGCAATTAGAGCAATTTACAGGTTCTAAATTATTTTACACTGTTTTTCATTTTCCACAAAGACTTGTTAAGAATTTGGGGTATGGCTTAGATTTGAGAAAATACAGTAATTAAAAAAAAAATCTTTCAAATTTCTTTAAAAGCATTATAAAATAACCTCATTTTTTAAACCTTGTTTCGAATTAATTATTCATGATTATCTAAGCACAAGAGCCATCTCGATTGTATTCTACAGCTTTCAGATTTAGAGGCACCTTGACATATAGCAAATGGTACCAAATTTGACATGTACACCATATACAAGTGCAGGGGTGCAGCTACCGCCATATCAATGATACAGGGCCCCCAACATGTGTAACTACAAACCCACTAATCCAATACCTAAAAAAGGACCCCAAAGGAATTTTGATACAGGGCCCACTCAGAACTAGCTCTGCCAGTGTGCAAGTGTCAATTCACACATTTTGCTTGTATGTTCAATACATGATACACTGTGGAGTAAAACACCAACACGATACTTGTTAAAATAAGAAAACTACCTGCCTTTTTTAGATTACAAACAATATTATCTATTAATAAATCTCTATGTAATTTCAAAATTAATATTTTTTTAGTTTAATTAAACATGAGAAACATGTTAATTTATATATTTACCTGTCAATTAAACTTTCACCTACCTTTTTCTTCAAAGATTCATGATGGTAATAGACAGCTCCAGTTGATGAATCAGATTCTTGGCTCCAACCAGGAGGAAGTATAGTGAACATGCAAGGAGAGGACTGAGATTCCAAACTCTCATTGCTACTATGTGCAAGTTTTTTTAATTTTGGTTTAAGCTGTTTAGGAGGAGGATCAGGAACAGCATTTAGAGAGCTATTTGATTTAGGACTGCTGGGTTCACTACTTAAAGGTGTTGACTATAATTAAAAAAACAACAACATATAAATTGTTCTTACTTGAACACCTAAAATGTTAATACAAAATACAGTTCAATTTAATTAAACAAATATACTGCAGCATGCAGTGAAAATCGTTTAACATGAAACTGAGGATTCTTGTTAAAGAATATTGCAATATATTTAACAAAAAATTAAATTTATTAGAGTACATTTTATTTACATAGATATGTATATATGCATGTATTTAATAGCAATCAATGTAACAAAAATATTCACAAGAATTTAGTAAAATTTAATACAACTTATGAGAGATTAGATGCTTTTGTGTAGTGTTTGTAGGAGTGGAAAGGGAAAGTAGTTTAGATACACAAAATTGACTCGTATCAAATAGCCTGTATCAAAAACAATTTTTTTTTGTAACCTATAAAAAGCTCCTGATATTTATATTAAAAATAACACAATTCTCTCATCTCAATACAGGAAACACTTTAATGTAATTTTAGGTAAACAACTCATTTTAGGACAGCACATTACACATTAAAAAGAAAAATTTAAAGATACTGCCCATAAATTATTTTCTTCAATTTTACATAAATCTGTAATAAGCAGACATAATGAACTGTACTCGGATACTTAGACCAGTGTTTTTTTTTTTACCTATGCCTTCTCTATTTAGAGATAAACAGTAACAATTCCTTTAAATAACTTAGAAAGTGTTTAAAAAAATCTCATAAGACAGATTCTCAACCCTCGATGGTTCATGAGAAACTCTGACCTATGAACTGCAAATAAAGTTAAAATTCTGACAAGTTATAAGAAAATAAGTAATTAAACTCTTTGAGCAAACTGCTTACTTGACAAATTTGTCAATCAATAATATTGACAAACATCCCCCCACACACATTCTAAGTTCTCATGGACCATTACAAACTTTTAATGATGCTAAATTCTTATAAACTACCACTTTAGTTCTGCAAATTTGCTGTTCTCACTAGCAAATTTTTTTGCTCCTCAGCAAAATTTCAAATGCATTTTTCATCTTTTCACTGACATGCAATCAGGACCATTCTTTTACCAGTAAAAGTATTCCATACATTACTTAACCTTTTTTAATCTTCAGACTTTTTGGCTGCATTTGGATTTGCTAGGGTTGTCCTAATTACCACCCAGATCAATTTTTTATATCACTTTCCAGTTTAATTAAAAATTAAAATTTAATGTGTAATTTAACTAATTCAAAGTTAGTTAAAAATTTAAAAGTTGAATTTTAATCATATGAGAATTTAACACATAGGAAAAATTACCACAGCCATCTATCTAGGAGATTGGAGCCTGATGTGACTAAGTGCTTCAGCAAGTATCACCAATGGCATCTCATAATTTAAACATAATAAAATAAAGACGTTGTCTTTTAATTATTCATAATTAATAATTCATTACTAACCCCTTAACTGCAAAGGAAAAGTTGCAAGATTTGCTCTTTGTGGTGCCACAGTTTTTCATACGGGTGTGTATAGTTGTGCAGTGTATTTGGGGGAAAAGAAAAGGCACACAAATAAGCAAACCTTTCTCTGAAATAATTAAATCCTTTAAAAACACTGTTAAGGTTTGTATTGCATTCCAAAGACTTTGGAAAAGAGAATATAAATGTACTAAGAACAGTTAATGTACATGCTGAGCGATCCCAGCACAGTTAAAGGGTTGATAATTACCTTCTAATTCTTCAAATAATTCCTATTATTTATCCAGATTTAAAATTTTGAATTTAAAATACATAAAAAGTTTCATTTTATCAAATCAAACAATAATTTTGATCTTAATAGAGAAAGTCTTTGTAAAATTATTAACTATTTTGCATGCTGAAAACAGAAACCAATGTCTTAAAATCCCATTTTTTTAAACTTTCATTTGAACAATTATTTTGTTAAAAAAAATGTGTAAAGTTATACAATAATGTTTTTTAGCAAAATGATAGCACTGCAAAATGTTTTAACATTCTAATAATTTGATAATTAACATAAGCGACACATAATAAAAAAAATTAAAACACCTGCATATTTTCACGACGACGAGGTGGTTTCCATGTAACTTTCCCAGACACTGAGTGGAAATAGAATTTGCGGCCACTTTCTTCTTCAATGTATTCTAGCCAATCATTTGGTAGTTTTCGAAGAGGTTTTTGATTTGTTTTAGGGCATGGAGGAAGTCTTCCAAATGAAATTGGAATGTTTACATAAATTGGAGACATAGAATCCTATTGAGGGAAAATATTTTGTATTGCACATATAATAATTTGTTAACATTATAATTTACTTCCAGTGATAAAAAGATACTTTGCTAGTGCCCCACCTTCAAGCTAGTACTTCACTTTCTTATTTCCATACCAAGCCTCAATTAGAGGTTTGGCTGGATACAACAAAAGAGTATCTATCCTTCATTATATGGTAGCTGTTTAGCACATTGCATCTTGAACTAGAACCCTTTGACTACAATTTTTATGATTTCAATATTAAGTTACCCATTTCAATTCACAATTTGCAATTTAACTACTTTTCTTCTATTATAATTTTTTGAAAAAAATGGATAATGATCTAGAATAGCAAATAAATAATAAATTAACAGGTATAGCAAAATGATTATAAGTATAATCATAATAAGATAATGATTTTACATAATTTTTATTATAAAAAATCATATCAATCATTTTTAATCAAAAAAATTTGCAACAATTTATCATCTTTATACTTCCACAAGTTTAACCTTCCAGCAGTCACTTATTATTTTTTTTTTACAAAATATGACAATATATCAAAACCATTATACATATCTGCAGAAAAAATTAAGTTTTAACATTATTAACAAACAAATACTATCTCATCTATATGTTGATTTGAATATGATCAATCAATTGGTTTGTGTATTTCAAAATTTCGCCAACCTCTATTTTCCATCTCATTTAAAAAATTATTCAATTTCATCTCTTTATATAAATATGTATATATTTACAATCTTCAAAATTTTCATTTTTGAGTTTTTGCATGTTCTGTTTGGATCTACTTGGCTGTTTTATCATAATCTATATAACGAAATTTTTATTTAAAAAGAATTCTTCTGAATTGTCAACAGAAACGCATCAGTTGGATTCATTGCTAATACATTTTACTTCAATACTATTAACATTGACATAGCTATAAGTTTCACATATTTTTACACATGAAAATTCATCAGTAAAAAAATAGTTTTTCAATCTTCAATTAATCATTTAAAAAATTAAAAAGTCGAAATGCTAACTATAATATCATTCAATGCATAAAACCTTTTTAAAATATATATACTTATCTTTATATATTGATACTTAATAAATTTTTTTTCAGAATTTAAAAACCAATCAATGTGGAAAAATTTTTCTCTAGTACAGTCAGGTCTCTTTTTATGCGGATTGTTTTTATGCGATTTTGAAGTTGTGCAGTTTGTATTCCAAACATTTCTAGATTTTTGTTATTATTATTATTTTTTATACTGAGACGGAGATCATAGTATTACGAGAATTTTCGTATCTTTTTGGTGCTTACGTCTGCGGCTCGGCTGCGACAGTCTTAGATTCGCATTCATTTTCAGTAGTATATTTCAGTAGTATACCGATACGATATCATTATTTCGAAATTATATTTTCTCTTAGCGGTGCCTCATTCATTTTTATAAAAATTTCACTTTAATAAGTGGCGAATTTAAGTTGCAATATAATAAGCAGCAAATTTTGATTTCTGGATTTAAAGTGAGTGTCGTAAAGTTTTATTTTTCATTAGAAAATCGTAAGTGTAATTATTTTAATTTCTTTTCTAAGATTTTATTTGGCCCAATGGAGAAAAAAAAACATCAAAGACAGTCAATTTCGTTGGAAATGAAAATTGCAATTTTAGATCGCTTAGGAAAAGGAGAAGGATTTACGGCTATTGGAAAACATTTTAATTTAGGAGAATCTACTGTCAGAGCAATTAAAAAGAATGAAGCTGCAATAAGAAAATCGGTAATTTCTGGTACAAAATTAAGCACCAAATTTGCATTGTACACAAGGGATGTATTATTAGAAAGAACGGATAGAGCCATCGCAATTTGGATTAAGGAACAAGTTCAAAGAAGGATTCATGTAAGTGGTTATTTAATCCAAGAAAAAGCTCTTCAGTTTTATAAGTCAATGAAACAGTCAGAACCATCAACTTCCACTTCCCAAGCTGTAAAAGAATTTTCAGCTAGCAAAGGATGGCTAACCGGGTTCTTAAAAAGAAATGCACTTCATAATATTAAGATAACAGGTGAGAGTGCGACAGCAGATGAAGGAGCAGCAAAAATATTTCCAGAGGAGCTAGCGAAAATTATTGAAGATGGGGACTATTCTGCCGATCAAGTATTTAACGCTGATGAAACAGGACTTTATTGGAAAAAATTGCCTAACCGTACTTACATCGCAAAGGATGAAAAAACTGCAAGTGGACATAAAGCAAGTAAAGATCGAGTCACCTTATTACTTTGTAGCAATGCATCAGGAGATCGGATGTTGAAACCTCTCTTAATAAATAAATCTCTTAGACCATGCGCCCTTAAAGGTAAAGATTTAAAACAACTGTCAGTGCATTGGATGGCTAACCCGAAAGCCTGGATGACAACAGCTATTTTTACAGAATGGTTCAATAATTGTTTCGTACCAGAAGTGGGGGGCCTATATAAAGGAAAAATCTCTCGATTTTAAAGTTTTATTAATTGTTGACAATGCAGCAAGTCATCCACAATTAGAACATCCAAATGTTCAACTAGTATTTCTTCCGCCCAATACAACAAGCCTTATTCAGCCATTAGATCAAGGCATAATTGCAACTTTTAAAAAATATTATATTAAGACAATGTACAAATTCATCTTGAATAAACTAGAAAATGAGTCCTTAACAGTAAAAGATGTGTGGAAACAATTTCCTATTTTTGATTGTTTAATTCATGTTGCATCTGCTTCCGCTCAAATAAGACCTAGAACTTTAAATGCCTGTTGGAAAAAGATTTGGCCAGCATGTGTGACAGACAATACAACCACTCAAACATCGACACTATCAGATGAAATAATTAATTTGGCACATGAAATCGGAGGAGATGGTTTTAATACTCGATGATATAGATGAATTGCTTGTGGATGATGCATTAAGTGACAATGATATTATTGATTTAACTTTAGATCTAACTGTAGACGGCGTCGTAGGTCTAGAAGGTGATAATGATGAGGAAGAAAAATCAACTCCCCTCACTGGAAAATTAATTCAAGAAGGTCTTCTACTTTGCAGTAAATTAGAAAATCATTTTCTTATTAATGACCCCAATTCTGAACGAGCCTCTAAATTACAACGTGAGCAGCAGAACTGCATGTCTGGATATCGTGAACTATATAAAAAAAATAAAAGAATCCTCATTGCAAAGTTTAATTACTGATTACATGGTCAGAAAAGGAAGAGCTACACAGAACGAGAATGAAGTTTGTGAAAATCCGTGGCCTTTACCGCAAATATCTATTGCAGAGACAGTCTCTTCTGATGATGAAGGTGATTTGGAACCACTTCGCAAACGGTGCAAACCATTATCAGATAGCGATAATGATTAAAAATGTAAAACTATGTGTATTACTTTTCCATAAAATAAAATGAATTAAGATTTGAATACAGGTTGGTTTTTTTTAGCTTTTGTATGAATTTCTTTCAGACATTCGAAGTAATTTATCATGCAGCCTACTTCTTTTCATTTTGCAATTTTTTTTATGCGGTTTTAAGTTGATTTTAACTAGTTGTTTTGGTTTTATGCGATTTTGGAAAACTAAGGGACGTATCCCTACTTTTTCCATTCAAGTAATGTCTTTTTTAATGCGATTTTTTTATATGCATTTTTCGGTAGAACGTATCTACCGCATAAAACGAGACCTGACTGTATATAGATGAAGAAAAAAATTTTTTTTTTATGTTAAGTAGTTCAACAGAGGAAATGAAATTTAGGTATTTCAGATTTTTATGGTAAAAAGGCAAAGCAATTTTTTATTAAAGAAAAACCAGTATTTTAGTACTTTTTAACATTTACTGCAATGAGAGGATACCTACTAAAAAGTTAAAAGAAAAAACATCTGGTACACTTAACAACTTCTTTAGTATAACATTTTTTACTGTTGAAATTGCAGTGCATGATGAATCGGATAAAGGTTTGGATTGGACTGATTCAATGATGTAGGGAGAGAGAGTCGAGATTATGATACTCACAACTCATTTATCAATAATAATCAGTTTGGGTAATTAATATTGTAGAAAAATAACTTTATTTTGAGTCTAAAATCATGTAACCAAAATTAAGTCTTCCTACATTTTTCTGAAAATTCAACCCCTTTGAGGCAATATTAAATATTGAAATTATTATTTTTGAATTGTTTTTCTCCTAATCTCCATACCCCAGAACATCTTTTCCACATTGGTATAGATTTCGATTAATAATAATTTTTTTTCTCCATGTAACTATGTGATCCACCTTATTGTACAGTTAACATGACCAAATAATAAAACTTAAATCATTAAATGAAAGAGAGTGTGTAATACAAAAATATTTTTAATAAATATTCAGAACTTAATTGAACAAAAACCTAGGTTATTTTTTTTAATATATCCCTTTTATGCATTTCCTTTTTCTATTTTTATACATATAATATTTCTCATTACTTTTCAACCATTACAAATTGATAAAATAAATTCATTAAATAAAATGAAAATATGGCAGAGTATCAAAGCTATATATACTTGTGTTACTAATAAATTACTTCTAATAAGAGATATTATTTCATTAAATGCAGACAACTTACCTGCAAGAGTGAACTATCACATGATCTTGAATTTTCATTTTCTATTTTAGGGATTAATGCATTTGCAGTAGGTTCTTGTTTCTGATAGTTAATACCATATTCATAATCTGAATTAAATTCATTTTCGCAAAGAGGATTTTTGAAAGAAAGAGCTTCTGTAACTTGTTTAACACAAGCATTATCAGTAATTGATTTACTTAATTTATTTACATTTTTTTCAATATCGGTGATGCACTTGGATTTCAAAGGCACATTATTTTGATTACCTGATGTTGTTGAGTCATTACAAGAAATATTAAAATTTACGTCAGTTGACTCTTTACAATTCAATCCAATGATGCTCAAATAATTAGATGGAGCATAAAAAGAATGATTATCAGAATCTCGAATAACTTGCCACCAATTTTTATTAGACTTTTTAAGAAGCAACAGTTCTTCACCAGCCTTCATAGTGATTTCTTTACCCTCTTCTGTATGATATTGGAAATCATACAACACTTGAACATATACTTCAGACATAATGAAATATTTCACTTCCAGCAATTATCCATTTTTCTTTACATTAGTCTTAACTTTTTTTCACATCAAATCTATATCTGTAAAAAACATTAATCTCTTTCAGACAATAATATATAGCATTACTAGGTATTAATATAAATAAGAAACTGTACTACAGTTACATAAAAGTCTCAGCAAAAAATGTCACTCAAGAAAGAACAATACAACCGAAGAAATATATAATGATTAATTGACAGAATAAAAAAATTTACTATACAACACATGATACACTCAGAAAAACTGATGTTTTTAATTCCTATATTTTTTTAAGGGATTAATTTAAGAATGAATGAGACAGACAATATTTATATATAAACAAATATATGTAATAAATGCTACGTGTTCAGTAAGATACTTATAAAAGCTTTATTTCATGATAAAATAAATTTCAATAAATAAAATCTCAAAAATATATTCTTTTTTGTATGACTAATTCTATCTGATAAAAACAGATAAACCTTGAGATACAGATTAATAAAATTTACTACAGTTGGACAGTTTATGAAGTCACTAAATCGCAAACAAAGTTCATAGTGGGGAAAATGCCTTAAACAGAGATTCCTCTCATAAATTGTAAAATGTTCTTGGTTCCAGGAAAAAGTTCACAAAATAAAAGTTTGTAAAATGGAGCTCCGGACTGCATATACATAACTATATGTACAGTTCGACTGTATTTTACATAAATGATTAAATAATAACCAAATGACAGAAACCTATATTGATTGCTTTTAATACTGTAAGCATTCCTTAAATTTGAAATAAATCTATGTATTTAAACAATTTTTACAACACTGATATAAATAAAAATTATACATTTGTATAATACGTAAAATAAGCCCAGTAAGAAAATGCATCATTTACTTATACATGTGCAAATTTAAGAATTTGAAGAAAATTAACCAAGTTGTAAGTTTAAATAACTACATTTTGAGATATATATAGAATTCCAATTCATAGAATTTAAGAAAAATAACTTATAACATTATCTTAATATGTTCTATCTGGCATGTTCTTCCTAAACTAGCACATCAAATAAGTTTTAGAGAATGAACTTGTTTAAAAAAAAAAAAAAAAAAAAAAAACTACCACATTTTAGAATACTCTAAAAATTGACAGCTGCAATTAATTCTTAACAAGCCTTTGATTTAAAATCACATTCCATCATACAATATTACAGTAACATTAATTATAATATTTTAAGGACAAAAAATATTATATGAGTAGATTAATGATATTAATAAAGTTGATTCTAAAAAATTTTAATGAAATTATATGATACCAGGAGGGGAGAATATCAAATTTCTATCCTCCTTCTTAATAATGAATTCAATTTAAAAAAATAGTTTAAATATAAATTTAATCAACTTTGTCTATGAGATGGATGAAAATTAATAAAATTCTAATTCTCTTAAGCTATTTAAATATATTTTCTATGCATGTGTATGTTTTAAAATATATTCTTTTCTATCAAAAATTTCTCTCATCACAATACTAGTTTTTTCTTTTTAATTAAAAATGTATTTATTTTTATTTAAAGACATAATATATTTCTGTTAATACCAAATTAAACTTTTCTGTAATACAAATATTATTAAGAACTGAGCTTGTTTGCTTGGTTTTTAACAAGTCATATACATAGACTGTAGACTGGAATCATGAATTTTATATTAGT
The DNA here is from genome assembly GCA_019973935.1 of Trichonephila clavipes. NCBI lineage: Eukaryota > Metazoa > Arthropoda > Arachnida > Araneae > Nephilidae > Trichonephila > Trichonephila clavipes. Next base: position 308,180 of record BMAU01018728.1, read on the forward strand.
TACATTCTGTATCAAGTACATACAAATGATAAAAATACAAAATTACAAGAAATTCCTTTGTATGAGAATATATATAACAGTATACATATTTTACATAATAATTTTTTAAAAAAAAATTAAGTAAGAATAACAAAATACATAAAAACAAATATTTGTAATAATATTTATACTAAATATTTTTCTGGTCTCTTGGATTATAACATAATAGTTAATTAGTAAATAATGCAATGAAATTGTAAGATTTCTTAAAACTAAAAGTGGTATCAAGTCTCCCAACATGAAAATTTTATTTTTGAAAATATATATAATTATTGAAGCCCCCCTTTCTTTTCAAGAGTTGATAATGTTTTATACATGAAAAATAAAAATGGAGAACAATAAGGACTAATTAAGGATCATATTTTCTAAAAATTTTCCACTAAACATTATTTTGCATAAACAATATTTGCTTTAGAAAATTTTTGTTTCATTAAACTGCATTTTAGCACAAAACCTTTTAATACTACAAGATCTTATGGTAATTTTTTTTATTGATAAACCTTTAAAAAATTAGCGAATCGTTTTTATTCAAAAAGTAAATATGTTTTACTACATAAGTCAAAATCAAAGAAATTGTAGCAATATGGTTTCAGTGAATGGAACGGTTTAAAGCGCAATTGATTGCCACACATGTGAACATTCTCTTAACCTGTTACGCGTTAAATATAAAGGAAGAAACTAATTAGCACGCTTTCAACTTCATTTATCTCCAATACATGAATATAAATGTGAAAATATTTTTCAGTAAGATTTACATTAAATATAACTTACATTTTCATAATTTTCGCCAGATCTTAAACATTAACTTCTGTTTCATATTTCCTAATTGTTTACCGTTTGTATAACGTAGAATTATCGAACCAAAACCAAACATTTTCATGTAATTTCAACAAATAAATGACTTACATAGATGAATACTTAAAATTATTAAAACAGAAAAAAAAGAAAACAAAAATGACAGCACACACTCCCTCAATTATCGAACAAAACTTGAACACATCCTATTATATTATTGATAAACATTTAAACAACGGAAGTTGAAGTTAATATTTAGCAGTGGGGACTGAATTGAAAGTAATGATGGTGCTTCTCATCTTTTCATGGATGTCATTCAAATTTTTTTAAAAAAGTGGTAGAATGAAATATTCTGAGAAGATGAAATTAAAAAGAATTATTTATGTTATAACAAAATAATATTTTGAAATTTTGAATAAGTAGATTTGTTAGTTACATTACCTCGACTTTACTGTAACACGATTAGCATCATGGGTCAACCTTAAAACAGATTTGATTTTACCCATTATCCCTTTCATTAGTTTATTTTTCATCTGAAATATCGTCAGCAGATATAAATTATTGAAATAGAATTCTTATGGTAAGATTAGAAGCATATTTATTGATTTTCCCTCAGTAGTTTATTTCTAATAGTTGCAAATAACCAAATTTATAATCACTAACAAATTTGCACCAATCCAACATTTCTTTCGTTTAAGCAGATATTCCAAATTATTATGAAATTTGTATTCATTCCTTTATATCCTTAGAAATGAAAAGAATTTCCATAAAATATGCGAATGCGATATTCTTTTGTAGTCCTAAATTTGTATTCATGAATATGCAAAAAATATCTATATATATTCGTTCCCTTCTAATTTAAATCCATTCACTTAAGAAGGTATTCAAAGTTACTTAAATGAAGAAGTTATTAATCTAATGAATATATATGATGCAACTAAATCAACAGCAGTCCCTGTTATTCTTCGAAACGATCTTTGATGAAACCGAGACTAGAATATTTTCAGCCATGAATATTGCCACCTAAGCCAATGAGTTAAAGCGATCTTAATAAGACGGACGCAAAAAAAAAAAAAAAAAAATCTCCAGTAAAGTCAGTTGGATAACAAGAAAACAATTACGATCGCTAAACTGAGCCTCGATTTATATTAAATTAAATGTTCGATTTATGTTAAACAGTGGTAATAATATTTAAATAACAAATTAGTAGAGAGTGAGAGCTAAACATATATGTAAGTTTTCGTTCACCAAATAAGAAAAAATTTCACTTTAAATGATATTTTCCCTCGCTTGGTGTGTCCGATGAAGACTGAAAAATGTTGATTCAAATGATGTATATATAGCAACTAGCCGTTACCCACCCGCTTCACTGGGTATTTCACGATGTTGTAAATTATAAATGTATACTGTTTACATATATATGAATTATTAATATCTAGCATTAAGAATTTCATTATATTGAAAAATATATTTACAGCTGTAACTCTCGCATCTTGATATAAAAAGAACATAAATTATAATATCTAATTTCTATTTATATCTAAAACAGAAGTAGAACGATTTTTTGGGCTCACTTAACCTAATAATCAAGTGGATTTTCACCAAAGCAACTTTCAGTAGATCTCTACTCCATAAAATAAACATGCGTGCTAAATTTCAAGTCTAAATCTAACAGAGCAAAAACGGAATTTTTATCATCAATACCTTGCTGAGAGCATTCTTAGCGAATTCCAATTCAACAAAAGAAGCATGCAAACCAAATTTTATTATTATAGTTCTAGCAGTTCGAAAACGTTAATTTTGTCTATCAATACGCCCCAATAACTCTCCTCGCTTCCCCCTGGAGTTGATTTCCGTAAAATCCATTCATTCTTAGTGGAACTCTATTCAACTATAACGAAACGTGCTCAACAAATTTCAAGTAATTGGGTTAAATTCAGAAGCAGAAATTTTTCTATAACACCCGCGCAATCCCACTCCTTTGGGGGTCCGTTTTCGCAAAACTCTTTGTAAATGGAACTCTATTCCATGAACGGAACAGACCTTCTAATCTTCAAGCAGGTGGGTCTAGTAGTTGAAAAGCGGAAATATTTATCTATTACGCCCCTTAATCCCCCTCAATGACCCTTGGGGATCAATTTCCCCCAAAACTATTTTGTAGCGAGTCTCTACTCTATGACAGGAATCCGTTTATATATCAAATTTTTTTTGAAGACTGTACGTCTAATATTTTAAAAATGGAAATAATTATATATAACGCCCCTTAAGCCCCCGCAACGCCACTTAGGAAGCGATTTTCACAAAACCCATCTATAGCGAATCTCTACTCAATGAATCGAATCTGCTTACTCAATTTCAAGATTTTATGTCTAATAGTTTAAAAAAGGAGTTAATTGCCCACAACGCCACTTGGGAGTCGATTTTGACAAAACCCATTTTGTAGCGGATCCCTACTCTATAAAAGAAATCCTCTTACCAAATTTCAAGACTGTACGTCTAATAGCTTAAAAATGGAAATAATTATGCATAACGCCCCTTAAGCGCCCTCAAAGCCCCTTGGAGGTCGATTTTTGTAAAATTCATTATGTAGGAGATCTCTACTTTATGAAAGAAACATGTGTACCAAGCTTCAAGACTGTACATCTAATAGTTTAATAATGGAAATAATTATCTATAACGCCCTTTAAACCCCCGTAACACTCCTTGGGGTTCGATCGTTGCAAAATCCGTTCTTAGCTGATGTCTACTCCATGAAGGGATCCTGCCTTCCAAATTTCAAATCTGTAGGTTTAATAGTTCCGGAGATATAGAAAAAGCCGATTCTGCTGTAAAGGCGGTGCAGGCGGTGCAGGCGGTTGCAGGCGGTTGCAGGCGGTGCAGGCGGTTGTAGGCGGTTGCAGGCGGTTGTAGGCGGTTGTAGGCGGTTGCAGGCGGTTGTAGGCGGTTGCAGGCGGTTGTAGGCGGTTGCAGGCGGTCGACGGCAGTGCAGAGTTGAGTTGTTTCGTTCCTACCGACGAGTTGAGTTGTTTTCTCCTGTTGAGTTGAGTTGTTTCGTTCCTACTGATGAGTTGAGTTGTTCGTTCCTGCTGCTGAGTTGAGTTGTTTTCTCCTGTTGAGTTGTTTCGTTCATGTTACCGAGTTGAGTTGTTTTCTCCTGTTGAGTTGAGTTGTTTCGTTCCTACTGACGAGTTGAGTTGTTTTTCTCCTGCATTGGCTTTGGTTTTCGAGCTGAGGGGGCGAGTTGAATTGTTTTTTTTTCTACAGCTAAGTTGAGTTGTTTTTAAAAAATGTGCACAAAAAATAAAAGTATGGGAATGTTAAACGTGCTCATGGCGCCACCTATTGATTAAAATGTACACTAATTATAGATTTTAAAATGATGGAAGTAAATAACGCTCAAATTAAAAAAAAAAAAATCCAGATTCAAACTCACGGCCTCAGATCAAAATGTCTCCACAGGACAATAGTTTTCAGTTACGCTAACCATTATCCTATGAAGGCATACAGACCTGAAGAAAACTTATGTTTATAATCTCATGAATTTAATTTTGCAGGCGAAGCAGACGGCGACATGTTTTAAAATCATTTTCTTGATTAAAATGAAATAAAAAAATATTTAATTTATATTATTATTTTAATAATGTGTAAATTTTAATTCAGTATAATGATTACATACACACACAGTAAAGATACAAAGTAAATTGATTATTCAGAAAAATGTGCCGTAGTATACTCGTCATCAGCGTGAACCGGTTACGATTTAACTTGTTTTAGCTTGTCTGATCTTGATTCTACAAGACGGCGACTGAATTCTACGTCAGAAATTATCTCAATGCTTAGAGCGGATGAATACATTGCTTTCAACCACTCAGCGAACGCCGCTCAAGTGTAATTCGGTTGATATGCGTTAGACACTTATCACATTTTAGTTCACAATTCATTTCGTTTGTTAGTATTGCGGTGGGCTGTATTCAACAAGAAAAAAATATGGTGATGTCTGAAACACATAGTGAAAAACGAAAGTTTGGAAAAGCCGGGGAATCTTCTGTAAATAAGAAAGCCAGAAGAGAAGTTTCAAAAGTAAGTAACAACATTAAATAAATTTAATATGTAATTTTTATAATGTTTTTTACACATTTCTGATCTTTATTAATTTTGTTATATTATTTTCAGAAGTATGGAAAATTTACCGAGGATTGCATACCAGATGGAGTATTTCCAATTGGAGATGATGTTTTTGTCTTTGCAAGCACCTATTATGATTCCGCATCAGTACACATAAGACGTTTCAAGAAATATGGCAAAACATACTACCCAACTCCCGAGGGAATAACATTAGAACCACGGTGGATCGAATATATCATGCGTAAAAAGAAAGTGCCGGAATCACTGGAGGAATTACCAAGTGGACTTTTCCCTCCTGAACGACACATTCAAATAACTAGTGAGAACTTCATTGATTTTACTTTCAAGCGCATTAAATACAGTCCGGATAAAGAGCCCACTTTTAAAGAAATAACCATATCCCGAGAGCAGTGGGCTGAAATGATTAAAAAATATGGTGCTATTGAAAATGCTGCTATAGACAATATGTTTCAGTGTATGGACTTTTTAACTGCATATAAAACCTTCTGCGAAGGCCCCATAGAAAATACATTACCTTCTTCTTTGGATGTTAGTCTGGGTCAACAATACTTGACGCAAATTTTGAAAAAATCTATTTGTAGCCTCCTGAACGAAAAAAAAAGGATTGAAACAGCCTCAGACTTTCGCTGAGGAGTTATGGGGGAATCGCGAAGAAACATTTAATTCATATGTTTCATCACTTGAAGCTAATGAGATAGCTGATTGTTTTTATCATAATCTTTTGAAAATGAACACTTTTTATTGTTAAAACCTGTACATTATGTAACTCAAGAATTTTTAAAAAATCTTCGCTTGGATATTATTTTAAGAGAAGTAAGAGACATGTTATGTCCACCTGATTGTTTTGAATACTATGAGGATTTTGTTTAAAGATTTTTATAAGATTCACACAATATTTTGTTTTTATAAATTTGAATAAAATTCTTTTTTTTTTTTTTATATGCTGAATTTGAGTTATTATTTTTATTGTTTGTTAGTTTAATTTATGTTGAAATCGTTTCACATCTTAAAAATAAATAAGAGTATTTTTAAAAGAAATTATCAAAGTATGTACAAGTGATATTTTAAATGTATTTCATATGAAAGTGAGAAAATTTATGCTCATGTTTTTATACATAAATTTTTTGCCTTTCCCAAAAGTATATAATAATATAACTATTCATTGTAATAGTCATTCAATCAAGTTCTTTTCATCGGTAACAATGCATCAAGATTTAGCAGCGTTTTACGAAAATCCTGAAGTTCCAAATAGCTTCGGGGTGTGGAAGCATTACATCGCTCTGTAAAAGGGAAATATAGTAAAAAAGATGTGAAACATTGGTTATCGCAGAAAGATGCTTACACTCTTCATAAACCTGTTCGACATAAGTTTCAGCGGAATCGAGTGTTTGTAAGTGATATTGATCGTCAGTTTCAAGCGGATTTAGTCGATATGCAATCTTTAGCAGAATTTAATAAAGGGTATAAGTATTTGTTAACTTGCATTGATTTATTTTCAAAATTTGCTTGGGCAGTTCCTCTGAAAGATAAATTTGGAAAAAGTGTAAAGTCTGGGCTAGAAATTATTTTTAAAGAAAGGAAGCCTAAAGTGTTGCAAACAGATGCCGGTAAGGAGTTTTTAAATAAAATAGTTCAAAATTATTTAAAAAATCTGAATGTAAATTTTTTTTTTTTTACAAATAACGAAACAAAAGCTAGCATTGTTGAAAGGTTTAATCGGACATTAAAAACAAAAATGTGGAAATATTTCACTGAATTTAACACTAAAAATTACATCGACGTCATTGATAAATTAATACACAGTTATAATCACTCGTATCACCGTTCAATTAAAATGGAACCTGTTTCTGTAAGTAGACATAACCGGAAGCAGGTATTAAAAAATTTATACGGTGGTCTAAGAAATGAGAAACCTAAAGCCCCTAGATTTAAAATTGGTGATATTGTACGCATTAATAAACAAAAACTTCACTTTGAAAAAGGATACGAACAAAACTGGAGAAGAGAACTTTTCATAGTTTTTGAAATCGTGCAAAGAATTCCGATTGTTTATAGATTAAAAGATTTACAAGGTGAAGAGATTAAAGGTACTTATTACGAAGCAGAATTACAAAAAGTTGTCGACTCTGGTTTCTATCCTGTAGAGAATGTTATCAAACAAAGAAAAAAGAGGAGGAATCACTGAATATTTTGTTAAATTTTTAGGCTATCCTGAAAAATTTAATGATTGGGTGACTGATATTCAAAAAGTATAAATAGTTAAACTTTTTTTTTTATTGCCGACTCATTTTCAAAATGTCTTTCTACGTAACATTACCTTCTGATAGTTCTATGCATTTCTTTCCAGAAAACAAAATATCTCATTTCAAAACTCAATTACCCTCTCCTGTTTGTTTAAAGGGTGAATGGGAAGTGGGATTGTCTGAAATAATCTACCCTCATTCTTGGCTTAACGTAAATGAAACTAACAATTATTTTCTATACAAAGCTGGTGACGGCAATATCTCTTCAACTGTTAAGCGAACAATTGATGTGGGTTGTTATGAAACAATGTTAGATATTATATCAGCCGTACAACTTGTTTTACCCAAAAATCCTAATCGGTTCACAATAATTTACAATAAAGCAACAAAACGGGTGAAAATTAATGCAGTTCAAGGTAGCAGCCTTCACTTAGAGAATTTAGGCGAATTGTTAGGATTCAAACGCAATGCAATTATAATAGGTAACATGAAAAGCGAATTCGTTGCTGATGCATGGTCTAATTTTTCAGTTTTTTACGTTTACTCCGATCTAATTTCACCCCAAATTGTGGGGGATACACAGGCTCCTTTATTGCGAATCGTTCGCACTAAAGGTAAAGACGGGGAAACGATTAGTCAATACTATGATAGACCTCAATACTTACCTTTGGTGAGACACTCGTTTCAAACTATTCAATCTGAACTGAGACTCAATTCTGGTGATTTTGTTCCCTTTGAAAGAGGTAAAGTGATCATAGTGCTTCATTTTCGAATGAGGCAAATACTATAAATAAAGCAATGCATTTCTCATACCCTCATTTGGAGATAAAAGACCAAGATGAGTGTACCATACGTTTGCTGTACTAAAAAATTTGAAGACCATTATGCAGGTCAAATAGGTTCGGGTCTGACTCATTACAAGGGCATTAATTTTCAAAAGGGTTATGGAATCGGAGGAATATTTCGTCGATTGTTTAGAGCAGCTTTACCTTTTTTAGTAAAAGGAGGTAAAACTATTGGAAAAGAAGTATTAATGACAGGGAGTCGTGTTGCCTCTGATGTATTGTCAGGAGAAAATTTTAAAGAAGCTGTAAAAACAAGAAGCAAAGAAAGTGGAAAAAAAAAATTAGCTCAGAAAGCTATTGATAGAGTTCAGTCTATGGTAGGAAAAGGACAGTATAAAAGAAAGCGTAAGAAACAGAAAAAATTCATTTCATCCAAAGCACGTAAAGTGAGTGTACGTGACATTTTCGACTCGTAAAAATGGCATTTATTCTTAAAGATTCTCCTGAATGTGTTAAATCTGAATTGGAACTTTTCAACTTACCAGGAACTCAAACAGTTATTCAAGATGGGCAGTGGAAACAATTTCATCCTCTTTCTAACGTTTTCGATAATGCACCTGTAGAATTTCATATTTCCGGAAGTGCAGAAGATTACATAGATCTCAGTCAAACACAATTATACGTAAAAGCGAAAATAGTAAAAGTGGACAATACGCCTATTACTAAAGATGATACTATAGGACCTGTGAATTTATTTCTACATTCACTATTTTCTCAAGTAGATGTATCCTTAAATGATCGCGTGGTTTCCAATTCCAGTAATACATATCCCTATCGATCTTATATTGAAACTCTCTTAAACCATGGATATGACAGCAAAACTTCCCAGTTAACGGCTGAACTATTTTACAAGGATTCTGATGATGGTCTCAAGAAAAGAACCGAATTTTTTAAAGAAAGTGCAACTGTAGACATGATTGGTTGCATACATTCGGATTTATTTCATCAAGATCGTCTTTTACTCAATTTAGTGGATTTGAAAATAAAATTAATACGAAGCAAGCCCGAATTTTGTTTACAAGGATCTGAGGGATTTAAAGTTGTTTTGGATCATGTTTCTTTATTCATACGAAAAGTTCGTGTGAATCCTGGAGTTATTCTTGGTCATGCGAAAGCACTGGAAAAAACAAGCGCAAAATATCCCATTAACCGAGTTCTGTGCAAAGTGTATTCGATTCCTAAAGGAAGCATGTCTTTTATTCAAGATAATATATTTTCAGGCCAAATGCCAAAAAAAAACTTTTTGTAGGATGTGTAGATAATGAAGCTTTTCACGGAGCATTTTCAAAATCTCCTTATGAGTTTAAACATTTTAATTTAAATTTTATTGGAGTGTATGTGGATGGACAACCAGTGCCTCACAATCCATTAGAACTCGATTTTTCTAAAGATCAATACATACGGGCCTATCAAACTCTATTTGTTGGGACAGATCGAATGGGTCAAGACAGAGGTATATTTATTTCTAGAAAAGAATATAAAGATTCAAATACATTGTTTGGATTTAACCTCTCACCGGATTTATGTTCTTCAGGAGAACATTTAAGTCTGATAAAACATAGCAATTTGCGATTAGAATTAAAATTCAGCAAATCTTTAGAACAAACCGTATGTGTTATCGTTTTTGCCGAGTTTGAAAATTTAATCGAAATAAACAAATCGAGAAATATCTTGTATGATTTCGGAAATTAAAGAATGGATGGAATGCAAATGTATACAGTTTTATCTCAAGAGAAGACAACGTCCCCCTATTTTCAAGGTGTTTATTCTAGAGATACGCTCCCTCCTCTGGAAGAAAACATGTGTGCTATTGTGAATTCTGATGACTCATCACAACCTGGAACACACTGGTTAGCATTATTTGTAAATGATAAAAGAGAATTAGAATTTTATGACTCGTTTGGACAACCTCCTGTATTCTATAACATTAGTACTACTACCTATTTAGATGTATTATGGAATTCTAAAGTGTTTCAATCACCAACATCTAATGTTTGTGGGCAATACTGTATTTACTTTTATTCAAACGCAGCCAAGGCTATTCTATGCATTATATTTTGAATCAATTGTATATAAATGATTTTCAAATGTATCAATTTGTAAAGAAACGATATGGTGTAAGATTTGTATTTAGAAAATAAAAAAATGGAATGAAACTAAATATGTGTGTGTCTTTTATTTTCTTTAATTTTTTTTTTTTTCTATTTTCTATTTATTTTTTTATAATAATTTTTTTTCTTCTAAAAAAAAAAATTAATATTTTTCTATGTTAAATTTCTTTTTCTCTCAAAAAAATTTTTTTTTCTATGATAAATTTTTCACCCAAAAAGATTAATATAATTTTATTTAATTATATATTTGAAACTTTTAAATTTTATCAAATAAGTATATTTTCTTCAGCAAAAGAAAACTGTTCAAATCATAAAGAGACAACTGAGACATTTTTTTTTTTTTAAATCAAATGAGTATCATTTATTTCAAAGTTTCAACCATGCATTTCTGCGAGCATACATTATTGGTTTCTTAATAATTTTGTTATTCTGATACAATTTTTTATTTACATCTAGATTTTTCGGTAAATTTACATCATTCAAAGCTCTTAAAAATACATATCTTCCTTCAGGTGCTGATTTTCGATTCCGTAGAAAATCATTCACGAGAAATGCAATATTGCTTCCTGGAATAACAGTGTTTTTGTAAATAATTTCACCATCAGAATTCCAACTGAAAGATTCTTGAAGCTTTAAAAACTGGAAAATATTTTTTGCTTTTTCTTTATACCTAGCTGGAACAATTCTAAAAATTTCATCCTCAAACACTTCTTTTTCCGTCTTTACTACTGACTCTTTTAGATTTTCTTTTAATGATTCCGTTTCTTGATTTTCTGATAGAGATGCTTCATTTGGAACTGGTTCAGACTCTCTTCGATTTTCGTTAGAAAAGTGCGTATATTTTTGTAAAATTTGTAAATAGAGAATTGTTTTTCTTCTTCCGTTAAATCCTTATTATGGAGAATGTTTTTCATGCGTTGATCAAGTTCCGATAAGTGTTCCGTTACTTGAACTCTTTCTTCGGGTACCAGTACAAATTTTTTGCTAAATTCCATTTTGAATTAAAGAACTGATGACTGAAATAGCTGCAGGCAATAAAATATTTAAGAATCCTTCTCCTTTTTGAATTAAAATTTTCTTTTCTCGTAAAGAGGTGTTTTTTTGTTAGAAAGTTTTCTTAAGCTTTCTTTATAGGGAGATAAGCGATTTTTTTTTTTTTTAATTTTAGTCAATAATATGTTACCACATAAAACATTCAGCACACACTCGCACAAAGTTTTTATTTCTTTCTTTGAACACTTTTTCAAAATAGATTTTGGGTGTTTTGTTTTAGAAATTAGTTTTAAGAGCTCTAAAGTTTGTTCAGAACACACCGGCATCTTGTGAACTATTGAATATTCATTGAACAATTTGAATCTATTTATATGCTTCAAAGTAATGGGTCATCGAGGTTGATATACATAAAAAACATCTCCCGGAAACATACCTGTGCGCACACGCAAGGATTCATCAGTTTCAGGTTTTAAATCAATAAGTAAGTATCCGTACGGTTTTGATGTGGCATCTGCGTAACATTCTTGAAAAAATTTCACTTTACGAGGATACAATTGGCGACCTAAATGTGTAATTTGGGATTGATCTCTTCGATTCTTAAATAATACAAGATAATGAGCGTTTAAGGAAATTTCTCTAATTTCTTTCCCTTTATGAAAAATATTCTGTACCACAAAAATTATACTTAAATTTCTGTGATGCGAAAATTTTACAAATAATTTTGTTAATTGGGGATCATTTCCTAACTCTCCCATAAGATCGTCTATAACAATTAACGCATCCGAATACTGGTGCAAATTAGAGGGGATACCTTCATGAAAGGAAATATTCGGCATTTCTTCATACAACGCTTGGTAAACTCCATAACACCAAATTATATTTTTAGGAAAGGGTTTAATCATTTTATTTTCGATTAATTTTTTAACGAACTGACTTTTACCGCTACCAGATGGCCCAGCCAAGATTAAAGTAAATGGATGAACTAATTTGAGAGAATCCATGATTAAACTAAATAATTTTATGAATGATGTTGCTATTTATACTACTAGTCATTTAATTCTATAAATTTCATTTTGTGTGATACTGAAAGGAAAATTCTTTCCCTGTCCGTAATCATATCTATTGTATCCTGTATTTTCCTGTCTTGATTCGTTACCAGATAAAAGTGAGATCGTGATATACATTCAGTAGAATATTTTCTCATGGTGTTTGATGGATTAGAGCAGATAGGGTTGGGGACAGAGCACATGGCCTTGGGCGTCATTGTTCATTGTTGGGATTCTGGTCTGCGACGTCAGTGGGTCTGTAGTCTTAATGGGCTGGACGAAACCCCGCTGTTCATCTTTTGACTGAGTTCGTCTGACTCGATACATCGGCGCCTCAAAAACGGCGGGTGGTAAGGGGGTCAGGTGTTCGGGCGGACCTTGTGTCGCCAGTGAGTGTGAGAGGGTCAGAGATAGATTCGAACCAATAAGGACGCTTATGAGTCTGCGGGCCGTGTGCAGATTTCTGTTGGGTCGACCAATGAGAAATGACGAGGGGGTGAAGTGGACCCACCTCTGGAGTTTAAAAGGGGTTGGTGGGAGATATCCATTCCAATTTGCTCTATCGATTCTATGTATTGCACCTGATCGTCACAGAGTAGCAGAACACAAAATTTGATTGCTGATTTAGTAGTGTGTGTGTGTTTAGCAACGTTCTATAAGTTCTACGTCTTCATTATGTATACTTGTAATATTTGTGGAAAAAACTTCGCTACAAACTATGTTTTAAAACGCCATACATTACAAGTTCATGAAAAAAATGCTGTCCTTCAATGTGCGGATTGTAGTAAAAAATTCGTCCGAGAAAGTGACTTAAAAAGGCACAGAGACTCTGTGCATTCAACCGAGAAAATTACTTGTAAATTTTGCTATACGTCCTTTACCCGTAAAGACAACTTATTGAAACATTTGAACAATAAAAGATGCGAAAGAAAGTTGGAGAAAGAAGCAGGGAAAAGAAAGAGAGTGGATTTGTCTGTATCAAGTAGGAAAAAGAAAACACAGTTGTCCACATCTGCTGAAAACTCTACGGCTGATCCTGAAAATATCTTCTTGCCACCAAAAGAGAACGAGAGTGCTTTTCAAAAAGCATATAAAACTTTTAATCTTCCCAATAACGATAGTTCACTGGGGATAAAGAGTTTCTACTCTTAAGAAAAGAAGAGACAATCTTTATTTTTCGCAATGAACTGGAAACTTACAAAGCTTTGAAAGTGAGTAAATGGGTTCATTGCATTTACTCGAAAGCGACAGATGCTGGAAAAATGATAAAGAACGTAGAATTCAAAACGCCGAATAATGATGTATTACAAGGAACTAATCTCGCCAGACTTTATGACGACATGTCTGAGAAAATAGTGAAAGAAAGCGAGGATTTTGAAGGTAGAGACTCGGGCTGGACACTGGACGAAATTTTAAGACTCGAAGTCCGCACGAACCGTTATTCTCCTTTCAGAGGTTCATCATCCTTCATCGAGGTGCCGAAGCAGATCGCTGAAACAAAGGCAATCATCAATGTCATCAATAAAAAGGACTCTCAGTGTTTCATGTGGTCTATTCTCGCAGCTCTTTACCCCAACACCAGCAACCCCAACAAAACGTCAAGTTATGTCCCCCACCTAAATAAGCTGAACTTTGATGGAATATCCTTTCCAACACCGCTTAACGAGGTGAAAAATTTTTCAAAAATGAACGATATAGGAATAAACATTTATTCTTTTGAAGAAGATTTAAAAATATTTCCTCTCCTCATTAGTGATATAGTGTGTGAGAAACATATAGATTTGCTTTACGTAAAAAATGGTGAGTTTGGACATTATTGTTTCATTAAAAGCTTATCTCGACTTGTTTCGAAACAACTAACAAAACATCAACATAAAACATTTATATGTAAAAGATGTTTAAGTGCTTTCCAAACAGAATACAAACTTCTTCAGCATAATGAGATGTGTATACATAAAAATCCTGCAAGGGTAGTAATGCCGTTAGAAACAAGTAAGTTTTTAAAATTTAAAAATTTTCAACATTGTTTAAAAATACCTTTTGTTGTATATGCGGATTTCGAGTGTGTAACTAGGAAAACTGATACTTGCTGTCCTAATCCAAACTTTTCGTTTACAAATATTTATGAAAAACATGTCCCAATAGGTTTTTGTTATTTTATCAGTTATCAAGGGGGACATTATAAAGATCCAGTAGTATATAGAGGTATTGATGCCCCCAAAATTTTTATTGAAAAGTTAGAAAAAGATGCAATAGAAATTGATAATATTTATAAAAAATCAAAACCGTTATTACCTCTTACTGAATCAGAAAAGCAATTGTATGATAATGCTAATAATTGTTATGTTTGTGGTCAAACCTTTCACGAAAACAATATCAAGGTTAGGGATCATAATCATGTTACTCAAAAATTTAATGGCCCTTGTTGCAATAGTTGTAATTTAGCAATGAAAACCCCCAAATTTTTACCTGTTTTCTTCCATAATCTTTCAGGATATGACGCCCATATTTTTATTAATGAGTTAGGATATGATGAAAAACAAATTAATTTAATTCCGAACACCGAAGAAAAATATATTTCCTTCAGTAAAAATATTTCAAATGATTTTCAGTTAAGGTTTTTAGATTCTTTCAAATTCATGTCTTCTAGTTTGGAAAATTTGATAAAAACACTAAAAAAAAGATGAATTTAAATATATGAAACATTATTTTGACTCAGAAAAAATAGATTTACTTTTAAGAAAGGGAGTTTTTCCGTATGATTATTTTGATAGTTTTGAAAAGTGTAAAGATTCTTGTTTACCACCTATTAGCAAATTTTACAATAAACTAAATGAGGAGGCTATAAGTGTAGAGGATTATAATCATGCATGTAAAGTATTTAATGAATTTCATTTAAATAATCTTGGTGAATACTGCGATCTATATGTAAAAACAGATGTTCTATTGTTAACAGATCTCTTTGAAAACTTTCGAAAAATATGCATGCAAACTTATAAACTTGACCCCTGTTGGTATTTTACCACCCCAGCTTTATCATGGGATGCTATGTTATTACATACTAAAGTAGCTATCGAACTGTTCACAGATTACGACATGCTTCTTTTTATAGAAAAGGGTGTAAGAGGAGGTATAAGTCAGTGTTGCAATCGTTATGCTATAGCTAACAACAGATATATGTCTAATTTTAACCCAGATGATGAGATAAAATATTTAATGTATCTTGACGCAAATAATTTGTACGGTTATGCAATGAGTAAATATCTACCCTTAAAAGATTTTGTTTGGAGTGATAACGATTTAACTGAACAGGATATTTTAAATTTATCAGATGAATCCGATGTAGGTTACATCTTGGAAGTAGATCTTGAATATCCTTCCGATTTGCATGACAAACATTCAGACTTTCCCCTTGCCCCTGAAAATAAGCCCCCACCTAATTGTAAAGAGCCTAGACTTTTAACTACTTTGGAACCAAAAACAAAATATGTTCTCCATTATTCTAATTTAAAGCTTTATTTAAAATTAGGGTTAGTCTTGAAAAAAAATTCATCGCGTTTTAAAATTTTTTCAATCTCCTTGGCTTAAAAATTACATAGATTATAATACTAAATTAAGAACTAAATCTGTAAATGACTTTCAAAAGGATTATTACAAACTAATGAATAATAGCATTTTCGGGAAAACGATGGAAAATGTAAGAAGAAGAGTAGATATACGTTTATGTTCAACAGAAGAGCAGGCTCGAAAGTTAATAGCGAAATCAAATTTTAATCGACGCACAATATTTTCTGAAAACTTAATGGCCGTCCATCTAAAAAAAAACCCAAATCAAATTTTTCAAACCAATACAGGTAGGAATGGTAATTTTAGATATATCAAAAGTTCTAATGTATTCTTTTCACTATGAGTACATGAAGCACCGTTATGACTCAAAAGTACGGCTCATGTATACAGACACCGATTCTTTTATATATGAAATAAAAACTGATGATTTTTATAGTGACATGAAAGAGGATATTAACTTATATGATACTTCAGACTATGATGAAAACAATATTTATAATTTACCTCTTGTTAACAAAAAAGTCATCGGGAAAATGAAGGATGAAAATAAAGGAAATATTATGACAGAATATGTAGGATTAAAATCGAAAATGTATGCCTACAAAACAAACAATAAGATTGAAAAGCGGTTAAAAGGAATTAAAAAACAAACTATAAAAAATAAAATAACATTTGAGGACTACAAAGCTTGTCTTTTTAATGAAAAAATAAAATATGTTGACATGAACTTAATTAGATCCAAATTTCATTCATTACATTCAATAAAGCAAAACAAACTTGCTCTGTCATATAAAGATGACAAAAGGTTTATTAATGGTGATGGCATTACTACTCTTGCACATGGTCATTGGTCGTTGATGAATTTAGAACTATTTAATGAGCTGTAGGACATAAAATCCAATAATGGGATTTTTTTTTTTTGTGTATAAATAATTGATTGTAATGTAAAACGGAATGCTGTTTTTGTAAATAAACAACTCACTTTGTATCTTTACTGTACATGTATAATCATTACACTGAAATAAATTTTACAAATTGTTGTTCTCTCACCATCTGTAATGTAAATATACGATTGTAATGTAAAACGCAATACAAGATGTTGATTTCTGAATAAACAATTTACTTTGTATCTTTACTGTGTGTGTGTAATCATTATATTGAATTAAAATTTACACATTATTAAAATAATATAAATTAAATATTTTTTTTATTTCATTTTAATTAAGAAAATGATTTTAAAACACGTCACCATCTGCTTCGCCTGGAAAAGCCGTCTTGTAGAATCAAGATCAGACAAGCTAAAACAAGTTAAATCGTAACCGGTTCACGCTGATGACGAGTATACTACGGCACATTTTTCTGAATAATCAATTTACTTTGTATCTTTACTGTGTGTGTATGTAATCATTATACTGAATTAAAATTTACACATTATTAAAATAATAATATAAATTAAATATTTTTTTATTTCATTTTAATCAAGAAAATGATTTTAAAACATGTCGCCGTCTGCTTCGCCTGCAAAATTAAATTCATGAGATTATAAACATAAGTTTTCTTCAGGTCTGTATGCCTTCATAGGATAATGGTTAGCGTAACTGAAAACTATTGTCCTGTGGAGACATTTTGATCTGAGGCCGTGAGTTTGAATCTGGATTTTTTTTTTTTAATTTGAGCGTTATTTACTTCCATCATTTTAAAATCTATAATTAGTGTACATTTTAATCAATAGGTGGCGCCATGAGCACGTTTAACATTCCCATACTTCCATTTTTGTGCACATTTTTTAAAAACAACTCAACTTAGCTGTAGAAAAAAAAAAACAATTCAACTCGCCCCCTCAGCTCGAAAACCAAAGCCAATGCAGGAGAAAAACAACTCAACTCGTCAGTAGGAACGAAACAACTCAACTCAACAGGAGAAAACAACTCAACTCGGTAACATGAACGAAACAACTCAACAGGAGAAAACAACTCAACTCAGCAGCAGGAACGAACAACTCAACTCATCAGTAGGAACGAAACAACTCAACTCAACAGGAGAAAACAACTCAACTCGTCGGTAGGAACGAAACAACTCAACTCTGCACTGCCGTCGACCGCCTGCAACCGCCTACAACCGCCTGCAACCGCCTACAACCGCCTGCAACCGCCTACCGCCTGCAACCGCCTACAACCGCCTGCAACCGCCTACAACCGCCCTGCAACCGCCAACCGCCTGCAACCGCCTGCAACCGCCTGCACCGCCTGCACCGCCTTTACAGCAGAATCGGCTTTTTCTATTGATACGGTTACATACGGCGATTGCTATGCCTCTGCATAATATTGAAATGGTCAAGCACTAACGACAAATTAGCTTGCATCTCACTCTCCAATGCTATAACCACACCTGTTGATGTGGCTAAAGTCTGTTTGAAAACATAGTCAGTCAAGACCCAAAAGACCATTGACCCTTAAGCAATACCAGTGAGAAAGGGAAAAGGGTCCTCCTCGAAAGTATAAGTAGTCCAAGATGTGATCTGGAGAGGCTTGCTGAGTCTGGCATTTAGCACAAAGAGCATTTAAGTCTTCCTGCATCCACAAAAGAAAAGACTCTTTATGTGGCCCCTTTTCAATCAAGAGATTGTAGTCTGTGAGGCTCTGCCACATTTAAGAAGGAATGAGGATCCTGGATGTTTGATTTTTAGGTATTCCAGTGATGATGATCGGGCGGGGTCCTGCACTCCTTTAAAATTCAGATTTAATTTTTCCCTAGATTGATGTTCAGAGTAGGTGAGGGTAGAAGAGATAGGTGAAGAAGCATTACAACCCTCTTTATCCAGGAGATCTAAAAAGTGCTGCTTGTTCGTTTCGAAAGATGTTAACAGTGGAATCACAAATGATCACAACAATCATGGGACTCTGATAAATTTGTCTAAAGGGATCTCAAAAATGGAGAGGTAATATGTCTCCGACTGTGATTTTCCAGTTATAAAGATGTTGGAGGACCAGAGGTCTCCAGCAGGTCTTTTCATTAAGAATATTCAAATATAGGCCGTTTTTTTGCACATATTCTTTTTAAAGACGGAGGAAAAGTCGGGGTTACGGTGGCAAAAAGAGGACCTCTCCTTTCTTATTTATGAAATTCATCCGCAAACCTGCTAAAATGTACTCAGTTTTAGCCATCTGATATAGATCTATAAAATGACGTCACTAGGGATTATTTATTCTCCAATGCTAACAACCTAAGATGATCTAGAATATCCAAGTTATTTCATAGAATAACTAGGTCAAAATATGAAACGCAATTTTGGGACCACACCTAACTGAGGACTATGCGCCTCATGAAATCGCTACTTTAGCCTACTAAAAGACATTTCTGGCCTGTCAATGGATAAGTCTCGAGCCCACAAATGAAAGTTTGTGAGGATGTCCTCCGCTACCACGCAAAAACATCTGAATGGGGGACTGTGACAGCTAATTAGCTATATTGGCGACGGACCTCTCGTAATTTCTAACCTTAGGAGTAACATAGTGAAGCTAGTTCTAGTAAATGAACGTAAATTAATAATCTGCATGACTTCCTTTTATTAAAGTAAATCACGAGCATATATATTGTGATCGTAAACATAAAATCTCATTTGTGAAATTATTAATCTGTGTGAGAATGAGCCTTCTTTTATGACGGATCACAGTCGGAGACAAAGCTGGCGTCTCCATAGCTTCAAAACCTTAGACAAGTATCAGAGTCCCATGATGTTCATTTCCAGTGGATTCCATCCCATGTTAACAATTTTCGAAACGAACAAGCAGATCTCCTGGCTAAAGAGGGTTGTAATGCTTCTCCACCTTGTAACGTCGTGTATAGCTATCCTTCAGTAAATGAGTCTTTACAGCTTCACATAGAAATAAAAAAATATTGTTTATTTGATAAACAATTTTAATGAAGTAATATTGAATATTAACGTCGCCGGTGTAGTCAGTTCATATTCCCATTCTCAAAGCCACCGGCGTTCATCGTCTTTCAACTCCAATCCCGGACTCCTTCCCTTTTCTCCATCCGTCTCTCCTGTCTTCTCCTCTCGTCTCTTCTCCGTCCTCCTTCCGTCCGTTCTCTCCCGATTATTTTTTCTTGTCCTCTCTCTGTTTTTTTTCCTCCGGACTCTTTTCGTCCTTTTCTTCCGACGACCACGGTGTCCCCTGAAAAAGAACCCTTTTTTAAACACCAGGGTGTGTTCACAACACGCCCCTCGGTAACGTCACTTCTCCGAAACATCAACATCTAGTCGGCTTCTTTGTGGACCCGACACCTACACGTGCATCTTGCAGCTGCAACGCAACCCCTTTTGACCCCCGAGGAATCTAGCTCGTCGACCGGAAGATGAGGGGAGAGATGCTTTGAACTTGCACGGGAGCGGTGACCGACGAATCCTCCTCTCACAAAATATTGGACTCTAACAATCTATAATGAAGTTTAATAACTGTAATGTATCATTCTGTAAATAATATTCAATAGTTGTGACGTAAATAAATTCCATATTTAAATTAACCAAGAATACGCTACCGTTATTCTTTCAAACGTTACAGCTTAGAGTTTTGGTGGCAGCGCTTTGGGATAAAAAGTTAGCATTCAGGACCCGTGAGAGGAGGAAATTTTGGGTTTTTACGGACGGACCGCAACGCAGGGAGAAAAAGACATCTTCGGAAGCCGTGCTGCAATTGAATTCAGCTTAGGAGAAGGAGAGCGTCCTGCTCAAAGAAGATCAAACTGATCTATAGTGTTTACGGCCACAGTGTCGAAGGAATAGCGATTTTCGGAAGCCGTGCTGCAATTGAATTCAGCTTCGGAGAAAAGAGCGTCCTGCTCAAAGAAGATCAAACTGATCTATAGTGTTTACGGCCACAGTGTCCGAAGGAAAAGCGATTTTCGGAAGCCGTGCTGCGATTGAATTCAGCTTCGGAGAAAAAGAGCGTCCTGCTCAAAGAAGATCAAACTGATCTATAGTGTTTCACAGTGTCCGAAGGAAAGCGATTTTCGGAAGCCGTGCTGCGATTGAATTCATCTTTGAAGCCGTGCCACGAGTGAATTCAAGGCTGGTCAAACTGACCACACTTATTGTTAAGGGTGAAAGATTCAAGATTGGTCAAAAGGACCATTGTTCACACGGAAGAGTTCAAAACCACTAGTGCCATATTACTGCACATAATTTGCTTCTGACAGCAAGCTGAGTACTTCAAATGGGTGAGTACTGTTATATTTTTGAGTTGCAAACTGCATATTGTATTAGGAATTTTGGTTAAAATGTTCTTTACAAATTTTGAAATACTTAGTGTTTTTCTTGCATGGGAACAGTGTTATTTTGTTTCTAGAGAATTGTAATTGTATTTCAAGCATTGTGTGCAATTTTAGCTTAAGATTTATTGTGTTTTAAGTCTCTTGAATGATTTTGATTATTTTTAGTGTTAAGTTTTTCTTTGTGTATTTCTGTGTATGCATGGGACCAGTGTTATTGTATTAATAGAGAATAGTAACAATAGTGCAAAATTTAGCGTGACATTTATTTGATATTGTTTAAAAAATGGCTTTCCTTGGTAAAGGGAAAAAGCAAGACATGTTGCAACTTGCTGAGGAATTAGGAATAAATGCCACTTTAAATATGACTGTCCCTAGCATAAAAATTGCAATCACTAACAGTGAAGGTTATGAAGAGGAATTTGTTAAAAATCTGTATGAGACTATCATTGCAAACAAAGTTAGAAAGGGCTGAAAGAGATTGGAGTTAGAAAGTTGGAGAGTTAGAAAGGGCTGAAAAAAAATAAGATTGGAGGAGTTAGTAAAGGAGCAGGCATTAAAAGAGAAAGAATTACAGCTGAAATTTGATTTAGAAAGGTTTAAAATAGAATCCGGATTTAGGGTAAACGATGAATCAAACGATTCTACAAATGCATGTTCTGTAACCTCTAATTTAAACTTAAAAAAATTGATCCCAGATTTCGATCCTAAGCAGTCAGATATTAGTTTATATCTAGTGATCTTTGAACGCCAGGCTAAAAGGGCGTCAATAGAAAAGAAAGAGTGGGTGGGGCAATTATTGGGTTTGTTACCCCTAGAGATCGTGCAATTTATTGCTCGCGAACCGGAGGAACAAGCCGAAAATTACGATTATGTAAAGAAATTATTACTTAAAAGATTCAAGTTAAGTCCGGAGGTCTTTCGGCAAAAATTTGTCCAACACCAGAAAAATCCGATAGCACCTGGAAGGATTTCACTTTTGAAATTACGAATTATCTAGATGAGTGGCTGATTGGCTTAGAAATAAATACCTTTCAAGATCTTAAAGATCTAATGGTGGTAGATCAATTAAAAAAACGCGCCAATGCTAGTATGAAAGATCATTTTTTAGATAATTGGGCAAACCTTAAATCAGCTACTCAAATAGCAGAACTCTTTGATAATTATGAGGACGTCCGAAAGGTAAATTCGAAACCCATGGATAGGTGGGGCAGAAATGATAAAATTTTGACATACTCAGGGGTCAAGGAAAAAGAAAATAGATTTGGGAAAACTTCCCCCAGATTAGGAGCTTCTGTTCCGGAGAGTACTAGAGAGAGAACTTTTGAAAAACGCGTGATACAAAGATGTTATCATTGCAATATGCCCGGACATATAAAAGCCGTTTGCCCTAAATTAATAAAAAACAAAACGACGGAAACTCTCAATAATATTGAAGGAAATGAAAACCCGGATTTTCTTAATTCATATACAACAAAGGGCTCTGTGAATGGTCACGAGATAGACATTCTTAGAGATACGGGAGCGACAATAGATTTAGTATGTGCAAAATACATAAATCCTTCTTCTTTCTCTGGTGAAAATGTTTGGGTAAAACAACCGTTAAGCCCAGAATTAGTTTGTTTACCTTTGGCGGTCGTGGAAATTTCCGGAAATTTTGGAACGGTGCAAACTAAGGCAGCGGTTTGTGGAAATCACTTAAATCAACACGGTCGATATTTGCTTGGAAATAAAACGGCCGAGCTAATAAAAGGAAATTTAGGCTATAATTTCCTGCCAGTCGAAATATTGAATGCTGTCCAAACAAGGTCTCAAGTCAAAGCGGCTAGAGAAGAAAGGGGAATAGATAGTGGTGATGCTAAAAAAGGGGAAGATGAGGTTATAATTGTTTCTTCGGATGCAGAGGACGAAATTTTAATACCTGCACTCCAGGAATATGTTCCGGAATTAGCGCTGCTAAGGGTTACGCGAGAAAATTTAATCAATGCTCAAAAAAATAGCGAGGAGATTAAATCCTTATACGAACAGGCAGCCAGTCAAGTGCAGGTTACCAATCAGGTTTATTCGCTAGAGAAGGAATTATTGGTCAAAAATCGTGAAGATAAGTTAGGTAACGTGGTGAAGTTAATAGTAGTGCCGGAAGGGTTGCGCGACCCCATTAAATCCTTGTGTCATGAGGGAACATCTGCACACCTGGGAATTACGAAATCCAAAGACAAATTAAACCGATATTTTTACTGGCCGAATTGCTATAGAGATATGGAACAGTTTGTAAAAACTTGCGATCAGTGTCAGAGGGCTGGGAAGCCCAATGATAAAAAAGAAAGCTCCACTAAAATTGGTCCCTGTTATTCAGGAGGTTTTTACTAAGCTAAATATTGATGCATGTGGGCCTCTCCCGATCACATCTAAAGGGAATCGATATCTTATCACGGCCATTTGCATGTCATCAAAATTCCCTGAAGCTATTCCGGTGTCTGATATTAGTTCCGTTAGTGTCACAGATGCGCTGTTAAACATCTTTAGTCGGATGGGGTTTCCCCGTGAAATACAATGTGACCAGGGTACTTCTTTTACTAGTGCTCTGACTACCGAGTTTTTGAAAGATTCGGAATACTTGTCAGGCATAGTTCTGTGTATCATCCACAGAGTAACCCTGTTGAGCGATTTCATCGAACGTTGAAACGACTCTTACGAGTCTTATGTTTAGATGCAGGCTCCGAATGGGACAAACATCTTCCGTCAATTCTTTTAGCGTTACGAACTGTATCTCACGAAAGTACAGGGTATACACCGTCAGAGTTGGTGTATGGGAAAAATTTGCGAACCCCAGAGACGTTAGTAATGGAACATTGGATGGAACCGGAAGAAGAAGGTGATCTCGTCACTGAATATATGTTTAAGTTAATAAATAGATTAAAAAGATGTCAAGAAGTAGCTATAAATAAAATGGAGGAAATGCAAGTTAAGCGGAAAACTTGGTATGATAAAAACGCAGTAAAACGTGAATTTAAGGATGGGGATTTAGTCCTAGTGTTAGCTACATCCAGAGCAAATAAATTAGCAGTGCAGTGGATAGGTCCTGGGACAATTTTAAATAAAATTTCGGAAACGAACTATTTAGTCGAAATCCCCGGCAGACGCGAAACATCTCAAATCTATCATATAAATATGCTAAAACCATATTACAAAAGGCCAGAACACGTTAACGTAATTATTAATGATGAAACAAAAAACTCTCTCGCAGACCAGGAATTAGAAATCCCATACTTAGAAAACAATTCTCTCGTTTATGATTTCGAGGACGTAATCCAGGCTAGCGAGTTGAACAAACACCTTCACGACAAACAAATGGATCGACTGCGCGAATTATTAAATAAATACTCTAAATGTTTTTCAAACAATCCCGGTTTAACTAATCTGGTTGAACACGAAATCCAGTTAGTTAGCGATCAACCAGTTAGGACGAAGCCCTATCGAATGTCGCACCGACAAAATGAAATCTTAAAAAACGAAATTAACCGAATGTTAAAATTAGGAATCATTGAGGTAGGAGAATCGGATTACATGTCCCCTATGATTTTAGTTGAGGTAGCTGGGAAAGAACCTCGTCCATGTATAGATTACAGGAAATTAAACGGGATCATTAGAACGGAATATTTTCCTCTTCCGAATATCGAAGAACGCGTAGAAAAAGTATCGGCGGCTAAATTTATTACCGTCTTAGACCTATCTAAGGGATATTGGCAAATACCTTTGAGTAAAACTGCACAGCGATACGCAGCCTTCTGTACTAGCTTTGGTACATACAGACCCCTAAGGATGAGTTTCGGATTAAAGAATGCTCCATATTTCTTTAGTAAACTCATGGCTGAATTACTTAACGGACTAGAGGATTTCGTTGTCCCGTATCTAGACGATATCGCAATTTTCTCAGATACTTGGGAGTCGCACATTAAACATATGGAAACGGTTCTGCAGAGAATAAAGAGAGCTAAGTTAACGATAAAACCTTCAAAGTGTAAGTTTGCGCAACAAAATGTCAAATTTTTGGGTCACATTGTGGGTCAGGGTTTTCGCACCCCTTCCGAGATCAAAGTTCAGGCTGTTCTAGAGTTCCCTACCCCTCGCACGAAAACCCAAATACGTGCTTTCTTAGGTCTAGCGGGTTATTACCAAAAATATATAAATCTGTTCTCGGTAATCGCTGCTCCGTTGACGGACGCGTTGAAGGGAAGAGCAAAGAAGGGAGAAATTACGTGGACGACCG
The DNA here is from genome assembly GCA_019973935.1 of Trichonephila clavipes. Taxonomy (NCBI): domain Eukaryota; kingdom Metazoa; phylum Arthropoda; class Arachnida; order Araneae; family Nephilidae; genus Trichonephila; species Trichonephila clavipes. Next base: position 333,506 of record BMAU01018728.1, read on the forward strand.
AGTGTGAAAACGCATTTCGAGAACTAAAAGGGAAACTAATTGATAAGCCCGTCTTGTACGCGCCAAATTTTGAACGAGAATTCATTGTTCAAACGGACGCTTCAAACGCAGGTATGGGAGCAGTTTTAACCCAATTAACTGAACAAGGTGAGGAGCATCCAATCCTTTACCTGAGTAAGAAATTTTCAGAGGTAGAGAAGCGTTATTGTACGACGGAGAAGGAATGTGCTAGTATTGTTTTCGCAATTAAAAGGTTACATTATTACTTAGATGGAAATTCATTTTTAGTTATGACCGATCACAACCCGTTGGTGTGGTTGAATAGAAACGTTAGTTCTAACCCTAGATTGATGCGATGGGCTTTGGCTTTGCAACCATATAATTTTAGAATTGTACATCGGTCGGGTAAAAGTCACAAAAATGCAGATAGTCTCAGCAGATCGGTGATAGATAATTAGGAATTGTTAACAATGTTCTCTTGCTCATGAATAATAATTGTTGCTTATAATGTTTTTTTTTAGTTAAAGATTAATAATTGTATTAATTTTATTTATTTACTAGTACTGTATATCATATCGAATGGATTTGCGTGTCAAAAGATAAAGCCATGAAAAGCAAATGTATTAATATGCTTAATTTTGTGTATAGGGTTTTAAAATATACATGAGTATTTAGTTTACGCAAGAGGCAAATTGTGAAAAATATTGTGTGTGTAAGGTTGTACACTTCGCATATCATATCAACATGTCGTTAGTATAATTTTTTTATGAAGTATAGTGGCGAAGAATATTTTATGTTTAAGGTCTTACACTAGCATTTAATGCAACATGTTGTTAGTATAATTGATAATAGGCATTGTGATAAGTGTGTTTGTATTTTTATTTAATGTTATAGTATGTTTTCTTACATTGCTATTGATCATTTTCGTAATATGGATTTGTGTAAGTTCCCTAGCAAGAACACTCACTCATTAGAAATAAGTAATTCCAAATTTAGTTCAGCGTTTTCTTTAGTAGTTAAAATTGCAGCTCAGAAATATAGTGGTGCTTGATGAAGGGATGTGTCGGTAATCTGTCAGTTGTCTCATCGTCATTCCATTAAACTTTTCTCAACGGAAAAGTTCTATAAGAGAGGGCGAGAGCTGTAACGTCACTTCTCCGAAACATCAACATCTAGTCGGCTTCTTTGTGGACCCGACACCCACATGTGCATCTTGCAGCTGCAACGCAACCCCTTTTTGACCCCCGAGGAATCTAGCTCGTCGACCGGAAGATGAGAGGAGAGATGCTTTGAACTTGCACGGGAGCGGTGGCCAACGAATCCTCCTCTCACAAAATATTGGACTCTAACAATCTATAATTAAATTTAATAACTTTAATGTATCATTTAGTAAATAATATTCAATAGTATTTACGAGGGTTGGGGCATAAGTCATGGCAACTGTTTTTTTTTCTTGTAGATATGTGAAAGGATCCCAAACGGAAATGTGTCATGTAGAAGCTCTGCAGGCATAGTGTGTATGCAGAACAACAGATGTCTCTGTGATAGCTGGTAGTAACGCAGCGAGAGCTGTGAAATCAGTCAGTTGGTGAGTGTCGTGTGAGATGGAAGCAACCCGTTTTGAGCAGCCCGCTTACATCAAAATAGCCGTTCTCCGAGGGAAAAATGCGATGTAATGTCACAGTGAATTAGTGGAAGCCCTTGGGAATAATGCCCTACTCTACGGTACTGTAGCATGGTGGGTAGGAAAGTTTCAACAACCCAGTGATGAGCAACGTGGTGCAGCAAATGCTGACGCTGATGGTATTCAGCGCCTCCCACATCGTTGTGGTGACAGTAGCTGGGGACTACATTGAGGGTCTTCAGGCCCAGGTTTGTCAAGTCAACTTTATGTGTACTGTGTTGTCATTCTTTTGCACAGTGGCCATATTGCCCTGTATACTACCTTAATTAATTAGTGTGTTACGATATTTCAGTGCTATTAATTGTCCACACATGTAGTTAACACCTTGAACTTTCGTCTGTATATATTACATTTTCCAACCGGACTGGTATCTTCAAGAAAAAAAAAAAAATAGTTGCCATGACTTTTGCCCCAACCCTCGTATTTTTTATTAATATTGCACTCGAAAGAAACACAAAGACTATTGGCGAGAGACCCAGTAATGTTGAACCGCAGTGAAGAAAATAAACCTGGGCTGGCACCCCACTCCCCCACTTTGAAGCAACACGAAGGCTATTGGCGATGAACCTTGTAATTTTCAACCACGGTCAAGTGACGAGGACCACACCTAGTACCTCTTCTCCTAACTTCTACACTACACCAACGTGAAGGCTTTAAGCCACGACAGATTTAATGTGCAGCAGCCTCTTTACACAGTGGGTCTTCAGTGGTACCAAGACTCGAAAACACGACTCACCGGCAACGAGTTCGTGACCCTGACCCTCTCTGCTATCACGACCACTGTAAAAATTATAATAATAAATACTGTATAAACCATAAACCGACGTAAAAATTTAGTATCTGTAAGTGTAAAGACATATATAGTTCAAAAATCAATAATTTGACTTTCAGAGATATTTATTAAACAGTTTCACAATATTAAATTTTTAATATTACAGTACACATTAACTGAGTGTGGAAGAATAGAAGCATTGGCTTGTTAAATATTTTTAAAAATATTTCATTTAATTAAAATAATATATTTGTATATAAAAAAAAAATTCACGCATTTTTTTAAAGTTTCACTTAATACAGAATGATGAAGTTATAAACATTTTTTAAGTATATTCAACTACAATTACTGAAAATATATTATAAAATTGAAGAAACTCACAACTTTACATCATAAAGTTCTTATTACTTGAATAAAAAAAATATTTCAGCTTTGGTTCTTTGATGCGGCATACTCAATAGAAAAAGAAAGGAAGGGAACTGTAGAGAGGAAAAATGAGTGAAAGAAAACTATCTTTTTGAATTAAAAATTATTGTCTTCATAAGTTCTCTAAGAGTAAATAAAATGATTACAATATAATACTAAACTTATAAAAAATTTTCTCTTCATTGAATTCCTGTGATTTTTTTATCGATGCACATTGTTTCTAAACAGTTATGCCAAAACACAATACTTTAAAATACAATAAATACTATATTTAAGACAAGAAAATATTACTTATAACGAGCCTGCTCATGAATTCAGTTTCAAATTACAATATAGACTAACTTATGCATATTAGCAATGCATTGTGGTTGAGAATGTATAAAAGAAATTAAGCGTTTTTTTTTCTTTCCCAAACCTACTTTTGTTTCAAAAAGAAGAATACTACTATTCTTAAGTAAAAAAGAAACAATTCCAAATATTTTCAACGTTTCAAGAAAAGTCATCTAGAATATACACCTAACTGAAGTATTTAAAGCTTTTATTTTTTAGTTCATAATGACTGAGTACAATCACACATGAGTTGCTTCTAGCATTCCCTTCATTTCCGTCACGCATTATTCGAGCAGTTCTCGGGTGGTTTATTAACTCGAATTAAATTTAATTGTAGTTATGAATCAAATAATGTTACTTGCTTTTAACGATAGAAAATCACGTTAATTAATACAAAAATGAGGTATTGAAACAATCTCATCATTAAGAAGAATGTTATAAAGGTAGAATAAAATATGCTAATATATTTATCCTTGTACGCACAATGAATTTTGCTTCTCATCTGGGGCGTGAAATTTTCAGACATTATAGATATGAATGTAATTGTAGAGAATGAAAAAATTTCCTCTTGTTGTAATTTCCCTTACAACTTTCCCAACACATACTTTTCGAAGATATCGACTGTAACTGAAAAAGGTTCATTAGAAGTCTATTGCACGTACTAGTATGTCTGAAAGGTATGTGCAGGAACGATCCTAGGGTGTCGGCCACCCGCGTGCAAATACTTAATATGCCGCTCTTCTAAGGATTTTTCCTATTTTGACTAATACTTAACATTGGCGTTATTAATTCATCCACCTGTATCAAAAGTATAACAGTGATAAGAATGCAAATAGACACAAAAATAACTTCTTTCCTCTACTTTGTTTTTATATATTGTAAGGCTATTATTTAATCGAAAACTTTTAATTTCTCCAAATGCATATTGAATTTAAACACTCCTATGTCTTAGGTAATATTAACCATGTTAGATATTTTCGTAAAGAAACTTTCACTAAAGTCATTTTTGAGCCGACTTTGATAAACAACGAACAAGAGTGCACCACCAGTGTCACTGACAAGCAAAAAACCTTTTCTATTGCGGTATTGCTGGCTCTGCCACAAATTTTACTATCAAATGAAGGATGGATGTAAAGAGCAGACATTAATGGATAAAGGACCAACACACCTATCATTAACATTCCATTATTTTAAAACTATGCTGTGCTATGGAGAAATCGGGTTTATTTTCGATTCTTCAAAAACTATTTAAAATTCAGCATGTTTATTCGACTTATTACAAGTATTATTTTGAGAAATTCTCAAAAAATTGTGCTTGATTGATAGAACTATATGCGGCCGCCCCATGTTTGGGCCACCCGTGTGTGGTGCACGCGCTGCACACTAGCAAGGATCGGCCCTGGATATGTGGTCAAATGGGTTAAGTCACACTGAAGCTACACAGAGAATTATTGGGAATATACTTCGTGTTTGACTTGACTAATCCAAGAGAACGAACTAATCAAGGGCTTAAAGCTATTTATGCGGTCCCCCGAGAAAAAGGATTTCTTTCTTATGTAATAGAGGTGGCCAGCTGGTCGATAATGAAGCTAATTTTTAGATCAGACTTTGAGTGGACAACATCAATGGTCTTAAAACTGTGTCCAGGGGCTCCCACAAGTCCCAATTTAAAATCGAAAAGAAAATTATAAAGACGTATCCAAAATGGATTTACATTCTCTATGAAGTTTGTATAATCGCAAGTATCTTAAATTCATCCCAATCATTAAAACTGAAAATTTTAATATAAAATTTCCTTTTGCAATACTTTTTAGACTTGTTATAAACTAATAAAATAACATTAAAAAACTGGTTTTTCTTTACATGTATTACCTACTAGTGAATATTCTATTGTTTACCATCCGGATTCCATGAAATTAATTTATACTCATAAGTATAATGTTTTGCAAAACTAAACAGTTTTTTTAAAATGGAAAATGCACTTTCTTTCATTTAAGGAAAAAGAACCCTTTTAATGAAGGAGAGGGAGAGTAGCTTATCGACATATCAACAGATCCAGTGTTAAAATTTAAATTTAAGACTAGTTAAGAACAGCTCCTAAATTTTAGGTTGCAAATGCATACAAAATACATAGGATTTCTCCCCCACAGCTATAAACATTTTAATACCATTCAGAGCAATGTATTTAATTGAAAAATATTTCTGTCTCTCTCAGCGTGAGTGGCTACAAAAACAAAGTATAAAAACAAATTAAACGCAGAATACGAAATGCGCCTGCAGATAATTTCAATAAACCTAGATTTCGACTGTTTGTGTAAAAAAATGCAAGTATATATCTCAGTTACTAAATATAATGCATGGATAGGTGAAACTTGGGTCACAAATTAATATTATTGAGTATTGATTGAATATTAACGTCGCACTGTTCAGCTACACGAGGGCTTTTGGCGACGGACCACGTAATTTTGAACCATGGTCAAGTGACGTGGACGACACCTGAGCTGGCACCCCCTCTCCTAACTACCACACCACACCAACGGGAGGACGTTTCAGCTCTCGATAGATTTAACGTGCATCTCTGCCCTACACGGCGGGTCTTTAGTGGTACTGGGCTCGAACTCGTGACAAAGCATGCCACGGTCCGATACCTATACTACTCGGCTACCGCGGCCACAATATTATTGAGTAAACTTCATTAAGAATCACATTAAATTTTTTTAATAACAAATACAATATTTTCATTAATTGTCTTTACACAGTGGCGCACACAAGGGGGTGCCCTGGGGGTCCGCCCCCCAGAGCCCTTGATTTTTTTCCGATTGATTATAATTCTAAGTATATAGTACGTAAAATTTAATTAAGTACTTGTTATTAATGTTTAATTTTATTAATTAATGCTAATTATTTATTCAACAATTAGTTTTTTACTGTGTTTTGTTCCCAAAAATCGACAAAATCAAAAGGAGCATGATACAATAATGGTGAACTTACGACCCCGAACCCCCGCCCTTGAAAAAATTCCTGTATGTGCGCTACTGTCTTTACATAAAGTACCTATAACATGTTTTGATCTACTTTAAATATCATTTTAAGATATATATTCGTTTAAGCGTATGTGGAGAATGGGGTTCCCCCTTAAACACCCTATTGCTCTAAGGGTTCCGTGAGGCGAAAAAGTTTGAAGACCGTTGGACAACACGATAAAAAAGCACCTTCTTGCACCGTCTATGCCAGTGCTAGGTAAATTTTTGGAAAGAAGAGCCAAATTGTGTAAGGAAAACAAGATAACTAAGGTACCAAAGAGCCACTTACACAAAGAGCCAATTATACAAAGAGCCATATACGCGTGCACTGGAGAGGAAGGGGAGCCTCCGATATAGCAATCGCGATCAAGACTAATGCACTCCAATTATCATTTTCTTTTGCAATATTTAAATAAAGTTTTAAATAGAGAGAGAGAGAGAGTGTACCATTTTCTATTCCTTCCCAAACTAAGAACTTTCGAAGATATTTTTATTTTTGTGGCTCAACGCAAAAACAATCCATGTCAAAATATAATGTTGAAATTAAGATTTCAAGCGGCGCGAAAAAATTTTCCTACAAATAATACTGTTAAAACTTCATTCAGAAATTTCCTGTTTACACTTCTAATTAAAATATTTTTGAATAGTTCCTGCATATAAAAGTGGTTCTTTTTATCAACCCTTAACGATGTTTAAAAATACGGAAGGTGTTTTTGTCACTTCTGTTGGGGGTTTACATATATCTCTGCTCATATATTCACGATCGTACCCTAACTCATGTATGCAAATAAACAAACAGGAAATCAGTTACAGAAGTGTCTTTCCATGGCAGCCTTTCTACCTTTAAAAGGGCTGCGGTAGCCCAGTGGTTAAGGTATCCAACCATGGCAGGCATGTCATGAGTTCGATCCCAGTACCACTAAAGATCCGCCGTGTAGGGCAGCGATGCACGTTAAATCTGTCGAGAGCTGAAACGTCCTCCCGTTGGTGTGGTGTGGTAGTTAGGAGAGGGGTGCCAGCTCAGGTGTCGTCCACGTCACTTGACCATGGTTCAAAATTACGTGGTCCGTCGCCAAAAGCCCTCGTGTAGCTGAACAGTGCGACGTTAATATTAACTCAACTCAACTCAACTTTCTACCTTTAAATTAGACTTACTGCTTTAGAACAAACTTTAATATATTTTCTCATTAATTCTCAATACACTTTGCCAATGAAGAACAATTTAATAGATAAATCTTAAGCCAGTCAAGTATTTAACTTAAGGCGGAAACAAGGTATATTTTTAATAGATAATTTTAAAGAGGAAAGAGAAAAGAAATCAGTATTTAGTAGATATAGTTATTTTTTTTAATAATTCATTTAATTAGAAGTCTGAAGAACCGCAACTGTCTATACCAGGGATGGCGAACCAGTGGCACGCGTGCCATCAATAGCACGCGACACAGTATTTTGGGCACGCCAGCAATCAAAATGATTTGTATTTTATTTCAAAATAACAAGGCTCACTGTGAAATATTACGAACAAACGCAGCCTGGAGCACACTCGTTTGTTATTGCCCTGTCTTTGGTACGCTGTGGACTACAGTTGTGTATGATGCAAAATTTGTCTGTGGCCGCGGTAGCCGAGTGGTATAGGTATCGGACCGTGGCTTGCTTTGTCACGGGTTCGAACCCTGTACCACTAAAAAGACCCGCCGTGTAGGGCAGAGATGCACGTTAAATCTGTCGAGAGCTGAAACGTCCTCCCGTTGGTGGTAGTTAGAGAGGGGGTGCCAGCTCAGGTGTCGTCCACGTCACTTGACCATGGTTCAAAATTACGTGGTCCGTCGCCAAAAGCCCTCGTGTAGCTGAACAGTGCGACGTTAATATTCAATCAATCAAGCAAAATTTGTCTTCACTTAGTGTTCAATTCTCACAACTTATTTACAAATCTATATATAAACTAAGAGCGAAATAAATGATGTGCCTACAAGTGTTTCTCAATTTAACCCTCTAACCGGATAGCACGGAAAATTCCGTCAGTGTAAAGATGCTTCGAAAATGGACTGTACGGATTTTTCTGCCTTCAAGTAACGTTTTCAAAAGCGGATTAGCCGCACTTTTCTGAAATCCTTTCCCCCTTTTAAGGTTTAACAACTTGAAAGATAATGAGGGACGGAGGAAGCAACACAGCAGGAGTTTTATGGCTCGCAGGGAACCCCGTGTTTTGACCCTTCGGCAATCGTAAAAAATCGAGGGGAAATTTCTTTAGACCCCAGGAAGTGTTAATTTGTTACCTCGTTTTTTTAAAGTTTTGTAAAGTCCCAACGCATAAGTAAAATATGTTACAATTCCCTTTTGGTTTCATATTAATTTGAAACTGTAACAAGTTGGGGCGTGTCAGTGCAATCTGCTATTTTATATAGTTAGACAAATTATCTTTTTAAGTATATTCTTTCTCTTCATTTTTCTTATTTTAATCAAAGATTTTAGTTTTTGAAACATGATTATTTTATTATAAGATACCGAAAAATTAATAAAACACCAAACTCTTTAAAATTTGGAACCTTTTCAATTTTCCAACCACTACAAATGAATAAATTTAAACTTCATCAAATCATTTGAAACATTTTCTTACACTTTGATAAAAATAATAACGAAAAAAAAAAAAAAAAACTAATTAATATTTATTAGTTTTTTTTTTTTTTTTTAGATTTCAAAGCCTAAGTGTTCAGGGAAGTTTAAGTACAGTGCCTGGTTATATATTGTTAAAATACACCGAATTATATTTGAATTTTAAGTGCTTGAACTTCAGTTTAAATCAAAGACAACATGAATGAAGATTTTCACACATTTTTTTATAACTTGAATGTTTGAATAAATGGTAATCAAAAATATACGGAAACATTTACAGTAGACATTTATGCATATAAATAAACATAAAAATCAATTTTAAATTCGAGCTATTCAAAAACATTCGAATTATTCTTCAAAAATATCTAGTTATGCAAAATACCCTCAACATTTATCTTTTTTTAAAGGCTAAATGAATAAGTAATTAAAAAATCTGGATATTTTTTGAAATCTCGACCTCATAAAGCTAGAAATTTTATGTTAGAAATTCCATTTGAAATTTCGAAAAAAATGCATCGCGCAGTTAAAAATTATTTACCATAAGTTTTAGCAATTGTTTGAGTATAATAAAAATTTCAAATTTTTTATTATATAGCTTCTTTGGTATCTTTTAATATATTTCGGCCGCGGTAGCCGAGTGGTATAGGTATCGGAACGTGGCTTGCTTTGTCACGAGTTCGATCCCAGTACCACTAAAGACCCGCCGTGTAGGGCAGCGATGCACGTTAAATCTGTCGAGAGCTGAAACGTCCTCCCGTTGGTGTGGTGTGGTAGTTAGGAGAGGGGGTGCCAGCTCAGGTGTCGTCCACGTCACTTGACCATGGTTCAAAATTACGTGGTCCGTCGCCAAAAGCCCTCGTGTAGCTGAACAGTGCGACGTTAATATTCAATCATTCATTTAATATATTTCGAAGATTTCATACAATTCAGTTGAAAACCGCATGCTAAGAGCAAAAATATACTAAAAAAAAATTGATGAATATACAATTACAATAAATTCTTACATAGAAGTAAAACTGAGAAGCGCTAAAGCGTAGGAATGAAAAAAATTTTGAGTATATCTGAAGTAGTTTTCGAAATATTTATTTTAAAGTTCAGAAAATTTGTCTGCGTTATGTGTTATACTTAATATTAATTAAATGGTTAAAATAATATATGTTAATATTAGTCATGTAATCGTTTGATGACACATTCATATACTAATAAAATTATCATGGTCATTGATGCGAATGTCAAGAATTTTATGTAATTTTAAATTCAGACATTAAGATATTGATGTAGAAAATATAAAAAGACCATCTAAAATACATGAAAATGCAGTTTGCTATAAATGATCTTGACAAACAAAAACCGGCATTTTCACTTACTATGGCAGAGCCGGCTTAGTCAGGGGCGATCTGGAAAAATAGAGAGAGAACCGCGGTTTTGATGGATGCCGCCTAGCTTTTAAAGTTCCCAGGAAAAATTATATATATATAAATTACAAATGCAAAAATAAATCTTGTAATTTTCCATACATTTTTATAACAACGAATTGTGGAATTGGCTTCCAATGCATTGTTGTGTTTGACAATATGTAAGGTAACCAACCCTACTTTAGATAGAGATTTGTACTACTTTTTCGTAACCGTATTCCTTTTAAAATTAATTCGTGCAGCCAAAATACACCTTTTGCACCCTTAAAAATTTATGTAAACTATAACGGTTAATTTTAATTTATGCAACTTGTGAAATGTTCATAACTAACTATTTCCGTCTAAATAGTTTACATGAAAAAAAAGTTTGGACTCCCTCATTCATTAGGGATTTATATAAGATTCTAACATTAAATTTTATTTTTCACCGAATAAGATCGAGTGGTAGTGTATCGTGCTTCCACACCACAGGTCTGGGGTTCTCTTAACGGGCTGCGCAAGGTCGACCCTGCCTTTCATCGCCGCTACATTGGGTCGATAAATGAGTACCAAGCTTGCTTCGGGTCTTAATCACTGAAGGTCTCTGTTCAGACAGACCACCGAATCGGGACATCTGTTCATGCACCTCAGCGTCCAATGGTCACGTGTATTATGATGGGCACAGTAGTTCCTGGCCCTCATGGATTGTTGTGCCACTGAGTTTGAGTCTTAAGTTTGAAAATTACCTCACTTTGGGGATACCCCTTAGATAAACATGTATTTCCACTCATTTGCAATTAAACATTTTTCTTTCAATTACGTTTATTTCAGAAGGAAGTTTGATTTTTCAAATGTATTTGCTTAATAACATGTATATTTGTGTATTATATTAAAAATTTGATCAATCCAAAATTACATGTTTTTAGCTCCTCTAAAAGCTTTTAGGATTTTACAACTGATCTTACAATCCATATACGTTTTATAGTAGTATATTTAAAAATGATAAGGACATTTTTACGACTGTGTGAGTTTATAAATACACTCTGTCGCAAAAAAATATATGCACCCAGAAGAAATTGAGCTACATTCACGAAATTTGGTATGCATGTAGTGTATATGAAAATAAACAAATGATTAAAAATTCAGAACAAAATATCATTTTATTAAGCGGTTACAGCTTGCAAAAGGTTAAAAATCAGTAAGTAGTAAAGCCACCTCTGGCAACTATACAAGCCGAAATTCGGCGTGGCATCGATTCAATTAGATCACTTATGACCCCTGTGGAAGATCCTGCCATAGTCTTTGCATCTGCGCAGTAAATTCTCCTGTATCTCGGGACGGCTGCAGTTGCCTTCCCAGCGCGTTCCAGACATGCTCTATTGGCGAAAGATCTGGTGACCTGGCAGGCCATGGTAGGACGTCATATCCTTGAAGACATTGTTGGGAGAGTCACGCAGTATGTGGACGAGCATTATCCTGTTGATAATTGGCACCTGGGCGACTTGATAGCATGGGTAGCACAATCGGCGTTAAAATATCGTCCACGTATCTGCGAGCTGTCAAAGTGCCTTGAAGGACCACTAAAGATGATCGTGTGTCCCAAGAAATTGCTCCCCACACTGCCACACCTTGTGAAATTGCTGTATGCCGCTCGACAATAAATGCCGGATCGAATCGCTGGCCGGTGCGCCTCCAGACACGTGTGCGGTGGTCATCAGCACTAAGACTGAATCGGGATTCATCGCTGAAGATGACACGTCTCCAGTCTGTCACACTCCAAGTTGCCCGAGGTCGGCAAAAATCCAGTCGACACTGCCTATGATGTGGGGTCAGTGGTGGTAAGCGTCTTAGCGGACGTCGGCTCCTCGCCAACTTCGGTCAGTCGTCTCCTTATGGTTTCTCTTGATGGCACTGGATGTCTGGAAGGAGGTAAGTGGCGTTGAATCGATGCTAGCTACGTTGTTGGTGCCGAAGTGACCACTCTTCTGATTGCACGATCCTCGCGATCATTTGTGTTCCTGGGACGTCCTGACCCTCCGCGACGGTACACTCTACCTTCTGTGATCCACTGTTGCCAACACCGAGCAACTACCATATCGCTCCGACCGAGGTGGCGGCCGATACGTCTATTCGACCAACCTGCTTCTCTGAGGCCTATTATACGGCCCCTATCAAAGTCCGTCAGCTGCTCGTACTGCCGCCGGTTACGTCTTAGAGGCATCCTAAGTCTCAATATCGTCTATCAAAGTCATCAGATTCGTTTGATAGCCGTATGGCGCTCGTACTCATGCTTTAAACTCTCCCAGTTGCGCAACTAATATGTGCATAGCACACTTAGCCTTGTCTCATTGGCTTCGAAATTTTAATCATTTGCATATCTCTTACCAGACTACATTCTTGCCGAGTTTCGTGATTGTAGCTTGATTTCTTCTGGGTGCATATATTTTTTTGCGACAGAGTGTATAAAAAATTGCATTCAGCTACAGTTTTTAAAATGTACAGAAATAAGTGGAGAAACAGGATACTTACATATTATAAATATTTTTGACTGCAGTAAGATATATTTATATATATTTCAGTTTCTTTACAATTTGAATAGAAGTTGTAAACCACACACATTTTGCGAATAGTTTGATATTGAGTATAAACCCATAGGCTGTTTAATATTGTAAAGTGTTTTACTTTGATACCAGCACACATTAAAATAAGGCTCATTTGCAGTTATATGATCAGCTTCAGTGATATTTAAATTTTCAAAAATAGTCTACACGCGTACGAAAACATTCTTTCACAAACCGCACACCACATCTCATACTATATCTTCCCTACAGCAGGAAATATTTGTGTATACTGAAAAATTTAATACAGGATACATTCCTGAAGTGTTAAATTTGTTTTTAAAAATTTGGTATGAATACATTGTGGGGAACTGTCGGTTAACTTCACTGAACAAAATTGTTTTAAGTGTACTGTTTTGAAAGACAAGATTAATTAGGAGAACTTTCTCTCACAATAGAATTTGTAATGACTGAATTGTGTGAAAATGTAGTTATCGATGTGTGACATTTTTCCTTGTAATAAAAGAAACAGAAAGATAAGAAATTTAACTTGAGTAGAAAAATGGTTAGAAGTACTGTCATGCGCATTTGAAGAAGTATATCCCATTAAAATTAAAAATTATTGACTGAATGTGTGTTATGTCCATCACAAATGCCGATGTAGAAAAGATATTTTTATTTAATACAAGGAGTTTGAAAAGGAGAGCACTAGGAATGAAAATTTAGATTTTTTCCGAAAAATATTCAGTTAACATAAAAATATCATTTATATGATTTAAATTTAAATAAATTAAAAGTATATTGAAATCATTTTTATGTTATTCTAAATTAAAAATATAATTGAATAGAGAAAGATCTATTTTATTTCATAAATATGCACCATTTATTGTCTTATTGTTTAAAAAAAAAGATAGAGCCTTTACTCTTTTTACCTCATAACTTTTTTTAAAAACAGGAAAGTGAGCGCGTTTTCTTACTCTCATATTCAAAAATGAATACAGGATGCTTTTTTCTAGTTCAAATCGCAATACCAAAATATATTTTTTTAATTTTTAAAAAATGACAGAAAAATAAATTTTGTTTGAAGAAAATATAACTATTTTTCAACTTTTAACACGCCATTTATTTCATGTTTTTTTTACCCTGCATTTTAATTTAATTTTACTGTGATTGAATCTATGGGTGAAACGACAGAGTGGAACTACGGTTTTCATACAAGATTGCCCAAGGCAACAACAGCTAGCTGTAAACGATTGCTATCCTGGTTCTTACTGATTAAAGACGCCGAACCAAGTCATAAAGTTGTCCCCTTTCGACCTCCCAAGTTTTAAAAGGGGGAAAGAATTGAAGTCTGTTGCATTTTTGAAGGGAATAGCAATATAAGAGTAAAACGTTTTCGGAATAACTTTTCAGGAGGAAGGTATCCAGTTAGAGGGTTAAATAAAACGTTTATTAAGCTATTTACATGGATGCATAAAAAAGGTTAAATATTATCGCGTACGCTCATAACCGTCCGTTCCCTCCAAACGCATCTAGAAGAATTCCCTATCTCTCCTTGCGGAGCGCTTTACCTCCCCCTGTTGCCACTCAAGTAAAGAGAAACTAAGCGGAGTTCGGTGCTCCTCGGGTCAAACACCCCTTCGCTTCTTAGGTGCTTTCAGGTCGATCACCTCTTCGCTCTTTGATGCTTTCACAACATTCTCCCACCTTTGAGTTTTCCTGCTTAAAAAAAACTCAAACACAACATATAAAATACAACAGTAAGATTAGCAATATTGGTTCAGAATGCTGGTGTTAAAATAAATCAAAATGTACAGTAAACAAAGCTTTTACATAATACATTTTAGGCATATGTCAAACGCTTAGGAGAAATTACTTTTCTGCCTCTCCTCGTGCGAATGACAGAATCAGTCAGATCTTTTGGTAAATTAATCTCTGGTTCTTGCAGTTCTAGATTGTAAAGTCTTTGCACAGGTCTGACCAGTTCCCCAGGCTCAGTTTTGACTCGAGCGACTCTAACATGTCCATCTTTTCCAGGAATCAGTTGAATTACTCTAGCAAGAGACCACAGAGTTCGATTCTTTAAACTATTTTCCACAACAACTACTTCTCCTACCGTAAGGGTCTTGATTTACGATGATGCTGCGTTTGCTCTCTGAGTTGGCCTAGGTACTCAATTCTAAATCTTTTCCTAAGCTGTTCCCGAATGGTTTGAACATGTCTAATCCTCTTATTGATTTCTTGATGATCTAGACAATCTATGTCAGTTAGATCTGACGATTCGATTTCTTGTAAAAACATGGTTGGTGTTAATGGTGATAAATCATTAACATCCTCAGAAATGTAAGTTAAGGGTCTAGAACTGATCACATGTTCACATTCACATAATACAGTGTTTAACTCTTCGTAATATAATGAAGCTCTCCCTAACATTTTTCTCAAAATTTGTTTTAACATTTGAATCATTCTTTTCCCAAAATCCTCCCCACCAAGAGGCACTGGGAGGGTTAAATTTCCACTTTATTTTTTGGATATTAGCTTTAGACATTACTACATCCCAGTCAATAGAATTTAGTGCGCTATTAGACCCAACAAAATTTGTTCCATTATCCGAATAAATAATGGTTGGTCGGCCTCTTCTCGAAATAAATCTTCTTAAAGATTGTAAAAATGCTGCGGTAGAAAGAGATGTAATAAGTTCAAAATGCACTGCACGGAATACAGCACAAGTGAATAATACTACCCAGTTCTTACGTTTATCTTTTAAATGAAGTGGGCCTGCAAGATCAACTCCTACAACTTGAAATATTTTAGAGTTCCTTACCCTATCTTTCGGTAACGAAGATGGTACCACTTCCATTTTTTTTAGCCGAAAATCTTTAGCACCTAGTGCATTTTTGTATAATTTGTCTAATTAATTTTCGCACTTTTAAAATCCAAAAATTTTCTCGCAAATGATTTATTACAATAGATACACCTGCATGCGTAAGTTCCTCGTGTTTACGCACGACCATCAAATGAACAACTGGGTGTTCGTTAGGTAAAATGATAGGAAACTTAAAATTGTCTGTATCTTCTCGAAAACTAAGTTTTGTTCTAACACGCAAAATTCCAAATCGATCTAAAATGGTTTTAAAGGACGCAATTTCTCATCCGTACTCCCTCAAATTTTTCCTTTTGTATTAATTTAACTACAGTTTTTGCCGCATGACCAAATTCAGAAAATGTTATTTCCGAAATATTACAAACATTGATTCTCTTGGTATTTTTAAAGAAACGAAATATCCAAGCAATCATGCGAACAACTTTTAAGTAAGATGAGAAATATTTGGAGTGTCAGTTAAACTCCTCAATTCTCTTAGCGGTATTAACCAAAACAGATTTCCTTAACTCTAAATTTACCGCCTCTTTGTCGGGGACTTGTTTTGATCTGGGGCATTGAACCGGGTTTTCGGACAGCCAGAGGGCCCTTCCCACCATCTTAAATAAATAAGCTGTTGAGCGCTACAACCCCGAGAGAGAATGTCCGCGAAATTCTTTTCTGAAGGCACGTGTTCCCAGCTACTAACATTGGAAAGGTTTCGGATTTCTTTCACCCTGTTAGAAGCAAATACGCCTCGATCTCTAGTACGTTGTATCCATGCTAACGCTGTCATGGAATCTGTCAAATAATAAATACGGACGTCTGGCAAGTTTAAGTCGTTCTTAACAGAAGCCGCAAGTCTGGCTCCTAAAACACATGCTAATAAATCCAAACGGGGGATAGAAATATCTTTCAAAGGAGCTACCCTCGCCTTTGCCTGTATCAGTTTCACAAAAACATTGTCTTCATATTCTACCCTCAAAAATACACAAGCGGCATACGCTTTTTTACTAGCGTCACAAAACACATGCAATGTTATCCGTTTAATTCCATTAGAGCTCAAATTCAAACATCGAGGTATTTTAATACCTGCATGTATAGGGATTTGCTCTAACCACTTTTTAACTTGATTTAAAATATCTTCTGGGAGATTTTCATCCCATTTTAATTTTAATTTCCAAATTTCCTGTAAAATTAATTTTTTTTAGTCACAGGAGCCGTGAAACCGATCGGATCAAATATATGATTAGCTATGGATAACAATGACCTTTTCGTTATAGCCTTACCTTCATTTTTCTGACAGTTAATATTACATGATAAACAATCATCTTTGAGGTTCCAAATTAATCCTCAAACCATAGTCTCAAAGTTATCAGGTTGGCTTTCCAACTCTGAAAATTTTTCAGGATTTAATAAAACGTTTGACTGCCAGCCTCTTAAATTAAAATGTGCTGAAGATAATAATATTTTAGATTCAACTATAAAATTTTTGCAACTGTTCTTCGGTCTCAAAACTAGTCACACAGTTGTCAACATAAAACGATTTTCTCAAAATTTTAGCTACATTATCAAAGTTTCCACGAGCATTATCTAAATGGTCATTTAATGTAGCACCCAATAAAAAAGAACTGGATGTCACTCCAAAAACTACACGATGGTGGCGATAGATTTTAATGTGGTCCCTATTCTCTCTATCATACCACATAAATCTCAAAAAATCTCTATCTTGCTCCCTTACTCCTATCAGTAAAAAAGCTTTTTCTATGTCCGAAATAACCCCAATCTTATATTTTATAAAACGATTAAGTATAGTCGGTATGACTTCAATAAAGTTTGGGCCTTTCTCCAGACAGTCATTTAGAGAAGGAGAACCCTTTGTTGACGCGGACGCGTCAAAAACAGGTCTTATTTTACTTGTGCTGTTTTCTTTAATAACGGGCCTATGCAGGAGATAATGAACAAAATTTTCTTTTTGTCATCATTAACTTCAATTATTTTTCTGATAACCAAATGTCTAAAACATTCTGGTATTTCTCAAATTTACCCGTTGCAATTAATTTCCTTTTAGTATTTTCAAGTCTATTTTCAGCAAATTTCTTATTAGATGATAAAAGTTTATTATCCAAAACCAAAGGCAAAGCTACCTCATATCGACCACTAATATCTACACTTATGGTTTTTTGAAAATGATTTAGTGTCTTTTTTTGTATTTCTAATTTTGTCTTAGTTTCTACGGGATCCGTAATACCAAGAGAATCGAGCTTCCACAAATCGGAAATACACATATCATTTACAAACATAGAAGTAGCATTCCTAAATTGATTTTTATCAAACTTAGTGTCATTTCTATAGGTTTTTCCCATAAGCGTCCACCCTAATTTAGTTTTTATTGCTACGGGGCCAGATTTTAAATAGAACATAGTTCCAGTCAGTAGCTTGCCAGTTACATCTGCTCCTAGTATTATTTCTATTCCTCCCCCAAATTATGACCGCTATCTGACAAATTAATATTTTTCTATTTTTTAATTCATTTATACACGGACCATGTCTGATACTCGGAACATCATTACATATAATTAATATATCAGTTAAACAAATATGATAACATTTATGCCTATACATTTTTGTTTATCAACCTCCAAACAAAGAATGAACAAATTCTTCTTCTCCTTCATATTTAAATCCTAATTTTTCAGCAGTGGATTTTAAAATATAAGATTGTTGAGATCCTGTGTCAATTAAAGCTCTTACTAAACTCCTATGGTTTCCGTTTTGCAACATAACCACAAGAGTCTGTAAGAGAACTTCAGAAGTACAAGCTTGATTAGCCAAAACATTAGAGAGCTAGATGAACTAGCAGTCGTGTTATTCTCGATACTTGCACTTTCGGTTTCCAAACCCGATCTCAAAGGCAATTTAGAGCATAATATAGCATAATGCCGTTTATTATAGATTATACATTTAACATCTGATCTACATGAATGTGACCCTTTTTTAAACAAATATAGCACACGCCTCTCTTAATCACAGCATTCTTCTTAACATCATATAACATAGAAGCTGCTTCACAACAATTTTCAGAGGCATGCGTTTTTTCACAAAATATACAATTATTATTAATATTCTTAAATTTATAAAGTCTTTCCTATTTTTAAAGTTACTATTAAATAAATCTGCAGCAGTTTCAGTAGTGGAAAGATTTCCTAATTTTTTCTTACAATTAAATTTCTCAGAATCAAAACTATTCCTAGCTAGTTTTATTCTGTCTTCACTAGATACTTCTATCGATAAAAATTTCATAAGAGAAAATCAAGGTCTTTCTTACCTGATTCATCTGATGAATAGACAACGTATCTCTCCCAGGCGCGCAGAATTTCAGCGGGAAGACAGGATTCCACCAGCGGGAACAATATGGCAGCATATTTCTCTTTGGTGACTCCCAAGGACTCGCGTAGCTGGGCCTCAATCTTGTCATACAGCGAAGACAAATCGACTTTCTTTACTTCTGTTTTCTGTAGAACAAGCTTCAAGAGTTCTCGGACGTACACTTGAATCAAGACATCCTCTTGTCCAAACCGCCTTCTCAGGTAATCAAAAGCCTTTCTGTAATTTTCAGGGGTCGCCGGAAAACTTTCAACTATATCCCTGGCCCGGGATTTTGGAGTGGTTGCCTGGATTAAATATTGAAACTTGTTTCCATCATCAATGCTCTCATCTTCATGAATTCTCTTGAACTGGTTGTAGAATCGCAGCCAATCCATCAAATCTCCAGAAAACTGCTGGAACTCTGAATCTTGGGAAGACGCAGATGTGAACTGGCTGTGGTTGTCCTATCGCAAAGCATCTGTCTTCATGATATTTTTCACACGGACTTGCCAGGCAATCATTTTTTCAGTATAGCCTTCTATGGCTTCAAATTCAATATTGTACGCTTCTTGCGTACAGGTTGTCTCGATCATTAATTCTAGAATGTTCTCGTCAATTTTCTTCAATTTAACGCCTTTTGCATTAAGCATTTCAAAAGCCGTTTCTATGGCACTCTTATCTACAGGATCATTTTTGATAATTTCCTGAAGATGATTTACAGCCTTCGCGTAAAGCCTGTCATCAACGGCGTGCGTCTCAATTTTAAAGCATCCATGTTCTACTTTCTTATATTCAAAAATGTTTTTCTAACACTCGTAGCCCACCCGGGGGCGCCAGAAAATCACATAGCATAGTCAACTTGGTTGAAAAAGATAGTAAGTGTAACAAAAAGAATTTCAAACTTGGTGAATCTAGAAATATGGTAAAGGCGTTGCGCGTGGTGTGCGTTTTAAGTTCTGTAACAGTGGTATGCAGGACACATCACCTGTAAAACGGCATTTTGAAACAAATCACAAATCCTCTTGTCAAAAAAGTGAACCACAGCAAAAATAATTATTTAGAAACCTTTTGACAGGTGGCTCCAATTCAGCATGCATTTTACTAAAAGCAACATCTTACAATTTTAAAAGTTATTTATCATCCAATCTGCAACAACAGAAGTCACACTAATGTTGCTTTAATTTGAATTATACGTATAACTATAAGATTTACAACTATACAGTGCACAAAAGGTATTTTTTCGTAGTAAATAACGAGTTTTGAGTTGTAAGTATTTAGTTTTATTATTTTCCACTAATCACAAGTCAAAGTTATTTGAAGGAACGTCTATACCTCATTAAATACTTGTTTAGAAAAAAATGGCACGCTGATCCATAAAGGTTCGCCATCCCTGGTCTATACAAAGAGCCACGTGCGGCTCGTGAACCGCGGTAGGCCGACCCTAGGCCTATGATAACAAATCGTTCGATTTAATTAGGGAATAGGTGATCTATCTTACATAAAAGTTGGCCGCTCTTGTTATACTCCACGGTCAAATAAGTACGACACTTGAGCTATATCATAGTCTATAATTCAACATCATTACGCATTAGAAGAGGTTCAATAAGATTTTGTTTTCAATAACTTTATTATATTCAGTTTCGAACCCGTAATCACCAAGTTATTTAATTTTGATATCAAAAATTTACAACACTTTATAGCAGACGGAAGCCCAGTGGCTGAGTGTTAGTGTATCGCGCTTCCCTACCACAGGTCCGGGGCTCAAATCCCGGGCTGGACAAGGTCGACTCAGCCTTTCATCCCTCCAGTGGGTCGATAAAAGAGTACCAAGCTTGCATGGGAACTGAACACTGGGGGTTTCGAGTCAAAAGTCGATCACTTGCCCGAAACATCTGCACATGCACCCCAGCGCCAAATGTCACGAAAACTGAGATAAGCACAGTAGGCCTTGGCACTCATGGGCTGTTGCGCCACTGAGTTCAGTTCAGTATAGCAGATAAAATGAAGGAAAGAATTATTATAAAGATGAATAAAGTGTTAAAATAGTTTCATAATTTAAAGAACCATATTTTCTAAATATTTTATTCAACAAAATATAGTAATCTAAAAGATTTTAATATGATTAAAAACTGTTAGGTAACATAAATAAAGGTTTTAATAAAATAATAAATAAATGTAACATAAAATTAGTTTTTTAAAATACATGTGATTATTTTACTATAATATGGTCAACATCAAAAAATGTCGATGAACATAAAGCATAAAAAATAAAAATCTTAGGATACTTTTATTTTTCCTTTCATTTGGTATGTGTTAATTGATGTTCCTTTTTTGTTTACACTATGTACAAATGTACGAATATTTACGATTCTTCATAGCTAACAAATGAATTATTTTAAAATTAGATGACAGATTAAGACCTACACTCTTGATCAGTGATTCTCAAGCACTGCGCCGCGGCACTTAAGTGTGTCGCCAAATTTTTTTTAAAATCATTAATTATACTCTGTGAAAAAAAAATAAAATCCGGAACCGAATCATTCGTCTGTGTGTTTTATAGAAAGAAAATAAGGGTATCCGTGGTATATTTAAGTTATCTTTTCGTGGATAGATGGATATAAATAGTGGCCGCGGTAGCCGAGTGGTATAGGTATCGGACTGTGGCTTGCTTTGTCACGGGTTCGAGCCCAGTACCACTAAAGACCCGCCGTGTAGGGCAGCGATGCACGTTAAATCTGTCGAGAGCTGAAACGTCCTCCCGTTGGTGTGGTGTGGTAGTTAGGAGAGGGGGGTGCCAGTTCAGGTGTCGTCCACGTCACTTGACCATGGTTCAAAATTACGTGGTCCGTCGCCAAAAGCCCTCGTGTAGCTGAACAGTGCGACGTTAATAATCAATCAATCAATCAATCAATAGATGGATATAAAACGTATTAATTGGATTCAAAATCCATTTGTGTACGGTTATACTTCTATATAAATTAACTTTGAATAAAGAGGAAAAACTAATTTCGAACTATAATAATCAAGATTTAATTTCAAAACATTTGAAAGAGTTAATTAATTCATTTTGGATTAAAATTATATATAGAGAGGTGATTTACTCATAATAATCCAAAAAGCTTTAAAAAATATTTTTATAATTTTATACATCATATTTGCGTGAACTCAAATTTTTAGCCTTAACAAATATAAAAATGAAAAAACGATCGAGACTTTTAAATACAGATGACGAAATGAGAGTGGCATTATCAATTTTACGACCAAAAATAAACGAAATTATCAAAAATCATCAAGATCAAGTTTCATATTAAATATTTTCTTATAATTTATTTGTAATTAAGAACTCAATAAATATTTTGCTGTCTTTGTGTTGTGCTTATTATTTTATTTAACATTAAAAATTCTTATCATTAACTATTTTGCATAGTGTATTACAGATAAGTGAAATTCTTTTAAGCTTATTTTATTGTCAATGTGCTGCCAAATTTTAAATTGGTTAAAAGTGTACCACGAAAGAAAAAGAAGGCTGAGAATCACTGCTCTAGATGCGTTGTTCGTCAATAATTATTTTGAAAGCGTTATTGAAAATTTAACAAAAAAATTTCAAAAAATGACCGTTTCATATTATTCGTGAATGAGGCTTTGGGGTCTCGTTTCTACACATACAAGACTTAATGGGAACTTCAATTTAAGTATTGTATAGTATCATGCTCTTTTTTTCCCTTCGGATTTACTTCGTTAAAGTGAAAAATGTTTATTTTGTTTTCATTTTGTATTCTTTCTTTGACCTTCATATCTTTAAAAAGGTCTTAAATATGAGCATCCTGTATTGCATAGAATATTAACATGACACTACTACTGTATGATTTAATGAGTTCAGTCAGTTGATATCATATCACTGCGCATTTGGCCAGCTGTTCTAACTCTTTGAACTTCGCCTTAATTTCTTGACATGTTTTATAAAGAAGTTTTTTTTTTTAAAGAATGATATAATTTTTTTTCTAATAGTTAAAAATCTATTCCTTTAAAATCTCGGAGACATTTTATTTTTATTTATTTATTTCTGCTTTCTTTTTAGAAAATCATTACAAACAACATGATTTTCAATTCATTTAAACAGAAAAAGGAGACTTTTTCCCTCCTACTTCTCAGGATATTATTATTACTATTATTGCGTCTTGAGTATAAATATGTAGTGTGGATATGTTGTATTGTGTTTAAACAGTTTTTGAATTATAGCTCAAACAGAAAAACAACAATAGAGAATTATGTTTATTATCAATTTTATTTTCCCCCTATCTATCATGTTATTTACTAGTATTGTCCTTTTTGATCGAAAAACACATCTACCAACGTATGGTTGTAGTACAATTTTTCAAGCGAGTGAATATTAAAGTCTATTCAGCTACTTGAGGGCTTTTGGCGACGGACCTCGTAATTTTGAACCATGGTCAAGTAACGAGAACGACACTTGAGTTGGCATCCACCCTCTTAACTTCAACACCACATCAATGGGAGGATATATTCAAATAGCTTCGATATATTCAAAGTGCATCGGCCCCCTTTGCACGGCATGTCTTCAGAGGTACTATACACGCCAACCACGAATCCATTGCCTTGACCATTAGACTACCGTGGCCACAAAAATTTTTCAAGAATCATTTACAAACAAAAATGAAAAATCTTATTTTTTTAATATTGAAGAGAAATAATTTTGTGATTTTATTGCAAAAAGATGTAATTCTTTTTGTAATAAATGGAGAATATTAGGGCTCCCCTATAAAGTCAGGTATTGGGCCTCAAGCCCAATCTTACAAAGGATTGCAAAACCATAAAAATAACATTGGCTTTGGTCCCTTTGGCGCCTTTCGTGATGTGGGGGTTGCGAATGTGTACGTTACGCCCCTGATGTAAGGAACTTAGTTTTCATCATAGAGATTACGTCTTGGCGCTTTCTCGTCTACGTTTTTAGAATGCAATCCCCCCTCCTCCATATGAGAGGTCTGTGTACGCTACTATAAACACGTATCATAAAACAGAAGTATTAGTGTGAGGGAAACATTAACTTTCATTGGGCTTCGTATGCAGAAGTGCCTTTTGATACATTAAAGAAGGAAATTTAAAAACTGGTGTAACGAACTCTAGACCCGTTCTGAAACTCTAGGGGGCAACGCGGACTGATCCGAGGTACTGCGCCTGAGGGACTGCTACGCCAGATTAGTCGGTGATTACCTCTCGACGAGAGCAGTTGCTTAACTCCGCCAGTGAGCTTAGTGTGGAGATTTGAATTCCGGTAATTGTCTCACAACGAGAGAATACGGTAAGTTCCACCAGTGAGCTTTATGAAGAGATTTTTCAGTGATTGACTTTCGAAGAGAAATCTGTGAGCTCTACCAGAGAGCTTTGCATGAAAGCTTTTTCATCAGCCGGGTGAGTGAGTGAGTGAATATTAACGTCGCACTGTTCAGCTACACGAGGGCTTTTGGTGACGGACCACGTAATTTTGAACCATGGTCAAGTGACTTTTGCATTTGCCGGAGGCAGATGTGTTGGATGTCACACGGGTCAATATTTTGCTTTATTTCTCTCTACAACTGTCATAAAACTCGGAAGCTGTTGATTTTTACTTAAAATATGCACAAATTGTATGTAACTTTATGTTGTGTGATCGTGATCCAATAAATCATCAAAAGATCAATCAAGTTTCATTAATTGACAAGGCTAGGATATTACACTGGAAAGTAGTCAGTGGATAAAAGCAAATCGACAATGACCGTAAGAAAAGTGAAAGTTTTTGATCATACTGTCATTATAACATTTTTTATTCATTTACATAATTGACTGATGTCCCCTACAGAAATGATTTCGAGTTTAATGAGTAGAAAACAATTCGGGAATAGCTATAGAACAGGGGTGGCCAACCCGAGGACCGCCTTGAATAATTTTGTTGTGTGTGTGTGCCCCGGGATTAATTACAACTTTACAAAATACGATTATTTTGTGAAATATTTTTGTTTTTGGTATAGTGTTTTATGACAAATATATCCCATAACAGTTTCTATTTTATGACGTTGCTTCTGTTTTTATACATACTTAGGAGTGACAGTATTGTGCACTGCAGCGACACCCCCATAGCATCACGCTTGATTCCTATAACTTTATTGTATCACTTATCGTTAGAGCCAGGCATATTTGATCATTGTATTATTATTATTAAATTATTCATGTTTGTATACATGAAAAATAATGAAAACAATAATAATAATCTATTCCATTTTAAATTTTCACTCCAATAAATGTTTGTAATGGGCCCAAATCTAATATAAAGGTATATATTTTTATGTGCAATTTGCGGGATTATAATGTTTTTCCGAAGTGGCACGCAATGTCATTTGGGTTGGCCACCCCTGCTCTAGAACAACATAGTAACTTTTTAAATTTTCTCTTTCCTTTTATTTTGCAAATATAGTTCAATTTCTGAGAGAAAATATTCGATTTATTACTTTTCCCTTGAATATTTTCTTCAGAATTGTCCCGGATGACTACGAATGCCCCAAAGTATATTTTCAATCAAAAGTTGAGCAAATAAAATAAAAAAATTTTTTAAAAAAATATTACTACGTATGAACGATGATTTCTTAAAATACAGGCATAGGAACGTTTGATTTGTAATTATTAATGTACCACTTGTTCTAGAATAAAAGAAATCAAACATGCCAGGCAATTTAATAATTAAACTTTTTAAAATTTAGGCTATTTTTTTCTTAAATATTAAATTTAGTTATTTTTTTCATGAATTGAATATGAAATGGCTGATCAATACATTTTCTCCGTGCATCCCTCTCTTTTCTTTATCTTTCTCTTGAATATTTGTTTCCGCAAGTTTCATAAAAGCCGGATTTTATTTTTATTTTATTAAAAACCTATATTATTCTAGAGTTGAATGATAGGTTAAAGGGTATTAATGACGTAATTCGGAATCGTTGTCAGGTGACAAAGATGACATTTGAGTTAGAGAATCTCTATCTTAAAATTTCATATCTGCTGAGTTGAAATAAGTTTAATTTGTACTCATTTCATAATTCCACATGACAGCATTTGGTTGAATTGAGTCTCGAAATTGCTCTACCGTCATTAATATTGAATGTTGAATTATACACACTGTAAATGTGCTTTGCAAAAATCAGTCAAGCATTATTTCTTTCGTCATCAAAATGCAGCCATGTTTAATGACATCATAGTTATTAAATATAATAAACAAAGAACGTCTACAAAGTTGAAAATACTCTCTAATCAATTATGATTTTTAGCCCCTTTCAGCCTCATTTTATTTCTGGATTATGGATAAAAAAATATCAATTCTTTTTATTTTCAAATATACATATCTTTTTAAACATAATAGCACCATTCGCATACGAAATTTTCCAAAAATTAATGTAAAAAAACCCTATTTCAGTGTTTCTCAAACTGTGGGGTGCTCCCCCTGGGGGGCGCGGTATCCCTGCGAGGGAGGCGCGAGCATATTGAAAATAAAAGGTTTAAAAAAATAATTTTTTGGAATGAAGAAAATCAAAATGCTTTCTGACATAATAAAAAATGCACATTTACACTGATATTATTTATATATATCATCTGGTGATCATCAAAAATAAAAGATTCCACTTCAAACGTTCATTAGCTATCTTTGATCCTATAACGAACTAAAAAAAGACGTTTGCTTTACTGTAATCACACGATGGGAGATTTTTTTATTACGTTTCTTTTAACCCCTAAAATATTACTTATGACTATCATATATTTGACCCTCAAACTTACTGGTATGTTTTACTCCATCTGTTTTTCTTTTAGGAAAGTTGTAAATAATATTTTTCTGTTGCTTTTTTTCCCATGTGAACGAGTTATATGATATATGGATAAGCATATTGAGTACTTTGAAGAATTATTTGGTCAAGATGAGTATTCTGAAACAAATAATGCATAAAGAAAAACTTTTTACGCAATTCTTTTTTAGAACTAATATCCATATGTTTTATTGAATGCACTTTTAACACGGGATCGGTCGCGCGATGCGCAAAGTCATCTGATGTTCACGAAATCGTTAATTCTGGGAAAACTGTTTATTTGTTACCAATGGCCTTGACAGAGTATCCTCCAATATGACTGTCTTAATGGGAACTAAAATGAATTTTTTTATCACATTTCGCTCTCTTTTTTTTTTTTTTTTTTTTGGGGGAGTTGCAAACGTTTTTTTTACAATCAAGTTACTAGTTTTGATCGAGTTCCCTGCGCGACCACTTTTGTTGAATATTTTCTATGAACATGCTTTATGTCCTTTATTAAGGACACGCAGATTTGGAACATTTTCAGTAGTTTTATTGGATTTTTTCTCAAAAAAATCAAAGAAAAATTGTAAAGTCCTTGAAAGTAGGTAAGTATATTTTCTCTTAATTAAATTATTCGCTGGAATTGTGATTTTTATCGTGTACAGTAAAAATAATTATAAAATAAATTATAGTTTAAAAACAAACTAAAAAAACACGCTTTTATTGTGAATCGAACTAAAAAGTAAAAAAATAAAAATATATATTACTTAAAAGTAACATATACAAAATTTAATACTTATCTTGTTAATTTGTACGTTTTATAATTATGATCGTATTGTAGCTTTAGCATCCCCCCAAAGTGCATTATTATTGTATTCAATACATTATTATTTGGGGGGGGCGATAAAAATTATCATTGAAAATTAGGTCGCCAATAGTTAAAGTTTGAGAACCACTGCCCTATTTAAATAGATGCGTAATTTACCTGTAAAGTTGACTTCCTGTATGGCAGAAATCATTAGAATTTGGAGTCAATTTACACTATAATTATAAATATAAAGCTTAGAATACTTAGCTTTTTTTATCTTGAGTTACAAATTTTATTTACATCTTTTGCATTTACATGAATGATTACGAAATTATTAATCCAAATTGGATTGTGTACGATAAATTCGAAAACTCTGTACTCCACATAACGCAACATCGCAATCTGGACAGTCGAATTTTGTTTCTCTTTTTTCCCTTCTTCCCTTTGCTCTCTCTTCGAGCAGCAAATAATACTCTGTCGTGTTGGATTAGTTTTCTTCTGTGTTGGGAAATATAGTCAACGCACGAAGAGTTTTTTAGACAAGTGTGAAGGGGGTTGCTCAGCAAAAGGACGTCCTCTTTTTGCAGAAAATTCCATCGAGAGATACTTCTTAATTATTCGAAATCATAAAAAGCACATGTGGACGAATTCGGAGAAGATCGATTGCACAGTGTAGATTTTCAAAGTGCCCGGGCTACACTCAGGATGATCCAGGATGGTACGTTTTACCTGGCCTAGCTCAGATTGGAAAAAGCTGGGAAAAGGTTCAAAAACCTTCCCACATATACATTTCCTACCAGAATTATACATGGACATCAGATAAAGTGTCACTCACTCAATTTTGGAAATTTCTTATATTGCCACAGACATGAGAGGCCTTATATAGAAAAGTATATTTTTCTAATTGCTCTCATAATTATTTTTCATAATATTTGAATGGCAATTTCTAAGTATTTCTGTTATATGTACCATAAAAAGTAAATTTTATTTCATAGTATCTGTTCAATGTACGTATGTAAATGTAGAACGCCCTCAAACGCTCAGAGTGTCTTACTATTCTGTGTAACTTCTGACTCCATCGAGAAAGAAGTCAAATCGAGCGCGCGAGCTGAGCAACAGAATAAATAAATAACAGTCCACTTAGGTTGAAGGAATACTGGAGTACCTGCTTCCCGCAGGGAAGCTCAATCTCCTTTCATGATAAACTCGATGGTTACATGAGTTCAGCTTTTCACTTAGCCCATTGCTGCATAATTGTAAAAATTAAGTGAGATAATTGATATTGAAATTACAATGAAAAAAAATTTTACTTTTGGTGTAGAAAAAGGAGAATTAAGGGTGTAGTGTGAATAAGATGCAATAGTGTATTTGTGTTATCTGATTGTGAATATTAAAATAAAATCTTGCCCGCTTAAGCGGACTTAAAATCATAGAGAGTGAGAAAACCCGCCGGTGTAGGGTGACCCGCACCGCCGAGAATCTCGTCTCGTCTGAATTTCGCCCAAAACGGACGACTATAAGAATGTAGACAGTCCCCTTAACTGAAAGAGACTTTCTTGAGTTTTTTACTTGTGACCCAACATTCTGGTCCAGTCTCAACCGGAGCGACCTAAGCATTGAAAATACGAGGTATGTGCTGTTGTTTTTTGACTTTTCGTTGAAAAATCGAACTTTAAAATTTAACGATGTTTAAAGGAGCTAAAAAAGAAGACTTGAGGCGAATCACTTCTGAATTAGAGTTGTGTGTGAGTGATAAATTAACTGTTTTAGACTTCATGGATCTTATAAAAAAAACTGTGATCGATACAAAAACGATCCTGATTCCGTGAATGAATTAGCAAATTTAATTATCGAAGAAAGGAAATATGAAGAAAGTCAGCAGAATGTTGGGTCACAAGTAAAAAACTCAAGAAAGTCTCTTTCAGTTAAGTGGACTGTTATTTATTTACTCTGTTGCTCAGCTCGCTCGATTTGACTCCTTTCTCGATAGAGTTAGAGGTTACACAGAATAGTAAGACACTCTGAGCGCTAGAGGGCGCTCTACATTTACATACGTACACTGAACAGGTCGCCCGGCCTTGCAATGTTTTTAAACATTCAAGATTTACACAGAACATAATCATAAAGATAACACACAGTAATGCATTACTTCAAAATACAAACAAAAACAACATACAAATGAAGGCAATGTATAAAGCAATTGATAAATCACACAGAATTTAAAAAAATACTATTCTACACACAAACATTACTATTTGAAGGGTTATATATGCTACTTCACACACACACTGTTCCAAATTGGTTGAATGCACAGTTTCGAAATGGGTCTCTTAAA
Source organism: Trichonephila clavipes (assembly GCA_019973935.1). Classification (NCBI taxonomy): domain Eukaryota; kingdom Metazoa; phylum Arthropoda; class Arachnida; order Araneae; family Nephilidae; genus Trichonephila; species Trichonephila clavipes. The sequence continues at coordinate 363,501 of BMAU01018728.1, forward strand.
TATACCTCTAGTGGTTTTGACTTTCACTACTCTTACTTTAGAATCTTTTCCTGGATAAATATTGTTGATTCTACCTAATGACCATTGGCCTGAAGGTAAATTATCCTCTTTTATTACAACCATATCTCCAATTTTAGCATTCTTTTTCTCGAAATGCCACTTATTTCTCTGCTGCAAACTATTTAGATAGTCTACACTCCATCTTTTCCAAATTAATTGAATTATTTTTGTAATTTTCTGCCAATTATCCAACCTATTTTCATTTAAATCAGTTAAATCAGGCTCAACAATTGATGTAATTGATCTGCCTATCAAAAAATGAGAAGGAGTCAATACATTTAAATTATCTAAGTCAGAAGGTAACGGGACAAGAGGACGAGAATTTAACATCCCTCTATTTGGATAATCACGGTCATAAACTCTTCATATGTTAATCTAATGTTACCTACCACTCTCTTTAAATAGAACTTAAAAGATTTAACGCCTGCCTCCCAGAGATCTCCAAAATTTGGGGCTCTAGGGGGGAGGAATTTCCAATCTATTCCTTCATAGGCCATATAACTTGCAAGTGCCTCATCAGGTTTACATACCAAATTAAACATTTTTTTAAGTTCTATATTTGTACCCACAAAATTTGTTGCATTATCAGAATACAACTTAGCACATTTACCTCTTCTAAATGTAAAACGCTTAAGTGTAGCAATAAATGCATTAGAGGTTAAATCAGTCACAATATCTAAGTGCACAGCTTTAGAAACAAAACATATAAATATACAAACATAGATTTTGTTATATACACCTTTTCTCTGCCCTTTATACTTAATGTAAAAGGGGCCACAGAAGTCCACACCTGACACATTGAATGGATACTTTTTGATAACTCTATCCTTTGGCAAGTCAGCCATTATTTGATCAGTGCAAGTAGGATTGGCCTTACAACAAATTACACAATTATGAACAACTTTTCTACAAATATTACGGCCATTCAATATCCAAAAATTTTGCCTGATCTGATACAACAAGGATTGTGGACCACTATGTAAAAACTTTTATGAAAATACTCAACTATTAAATAAGTCAATTTATGTTTCGAAGGCAAAAGAATTGGAAATTTCTGGTTATAATTAATATCACTATTTCTCAATCGACCTCCAACTCTCAAAATCCCTTCACAATCAATAAATGGATTGAGTGTTTTTACTCGACTGTAGGAAGGTACCATGGCAGAATTTTGAATACCATTCATCTCTACTTTAAACTCTTCCTTTTGCACTAATCTCAATAAAAGCTGTTCAGCCTTTTTTAATTCTACTAAATCTGGAGGCCCAATTCTTTTGCTTTCTTTGCTCTTACAATTATAAACAAATCTACAAATAAAACTTAAGAAACGAATAATTTTAAAATAGTTATTACTAAGGTTAAGTAAATTATTTACAAAAGAGTCAGTAGCAGAATCAAGAAAAAAGTTAGAAAAGTCACTACAGCTTTTAAGTTCACCTGGATTCTTGATCACTGCAACAGGAATTTGTCGTTGTGGGTACTGGATGCTCATCAGAAATTCAGGAACATTCCACCACAGCTCACAGGTTTTAAGTTTTAGAGAGACCATTCCTCTGGAAACGAAGTCGGCAGGATTGTCCTCTGTTGACACATAGCGCCATTGCTCACTGGAAGTCATCTCCTGGATTGTAGCAATCCTGTTAGCCACAAAGGTCTTTAGTTAATAGGACTCCTTCCTTATCCATGACAAAACTATCATGGAGTCACTCCAAAGAAAAGTATCAGTCACATTTAATTTTAAAGCTTGCTTGACACGATGCACTAATTTTGCTAACAGCACAGCGGCACATATCTCAAATCTGGGAATCGTTGTTTGCTTGGTAGGCGCAACTCGTGATTTACTGGCAATAAGATGTACATGCACCCTTCTATCTGATGTTACGGATTTGCAGTAGACGACAGCTCCATATGCTGACTGGGACGCGTCAGAGAATCCATGAAGCTCGATCACTTCCGGTCGCTCTACTAGTATTCTTTATAAGTATGGATATTTATCATTTATGTGATAAAAGAGAAGTTAAAAAGAAAAAATAACGAAAGGAAAACAATAAAATATAAAATATTACATCGAAATTAAATGTTTTTTCCTAATTTAATATCATTATAGTTATATTATGATGATATGGTATGGTTAGTCTACTTGAAAAATGTGGTATTGCCAGTAAATTTCCTTTTATGAATAAGTTATTATTACAGAAAAAAAATGAAATTTTCAAACTGCTAAATCAATCTTTTTAAACATTTATCTCATGAAGAAATGATTAGTACCAATACTGTAGGTCAAAGTGTTTAATAGCAATTTTCCGATGCCCTATATCTTAGTAATTAATTCCCATCCTTCTGCTGATTAACAGGAAGTGGAATGGCTCTTTCCTACTGCTCATAACAGAGGTCATCCTCTTAAAATTACCTTGTGAAACCCCACATAATTTCTTCATTCGCCTTCAGACGTGAAGAAATAAACAGATGTACACAAATCGCAATCGTTCTTCGTCAATTTTATTAAATTTGAAAATTACGGAAAGATTCTTTTAATTTCTTTACATGAGTAGGAAATAAAATCACAAAGAATCAGAAAAAAAACATTCACGTAAGCTGTTTTTTTTAGTAATTAAATTACAAATATGTACAATTAATTGAGAATTATATATACATGCAATTAATTTTTTTAGAAAATTACCACTCATTCTTTTTTCCGGGTTTATGATTTCTTTTTATTTAAGGGAAATTGAAAAAAAAATCAAAATTGAGAAGTAAAAAGAAGTATTACTTTGAAAGCTAGTTAAAATAATCTTGTAATTCAGTCATAAGAAAAGAATTTAGTTGAGTTACACTAGAGCTGAGATTTTACCATTACATCAAGTACCACCTGGACTCCAACCCACGACTCGATAGAAACAATACCGGTCACGAGTGCGCGACCATTATTAACCGGCTACCGAAGTCACAAGGAGTGGCCGCGGTAGCCGAGTGGTATAGGTATCGGACCGTGCTTGCCTTGTCATGAGTTCGAGCCTAGTGCCACTAAAGACCCTCTGTGTAGGGCAGCGATGCACGTTAAATCTGTCGAGAGCTGAAACGTCCTCCCATTGGTGTGGTAGTTAGGAGAGGGGTGACAACTCAGGTGTCATCCACGTCACTTGACTATGGTTCAAAATTACGTGGTATGTCACCAAAGGCCCTCGTGTAGCTAAACAGTGCGACGTTAATAATCAATCAATCAAGCAGTCACAAGGATGCACCTGAAGACCCATATAGCCTCAAATTTCCTTCTAACGAAGTATAATGCTTCTGCAATAGTCCTGTTTTCCCCCTCTTATTCTTTGTATCATTTAAAGATCAAAATCTGTATCTGAATTTTTAGGTTCTTACTCAAAATTCTAGAATCAACTCACTTAATATTTCCTTTCGATGTATTTCAAGACATAAAAATATTTTTTCAGGAAAATGGTATTAGTTACATGAAAAAACCACAAAATGAAATTTTTTTTAATGTTATTAGAAGTGATATTTGTTAAAAAAAATAATAATCAGTGCATTTGTACCGTCATCACATTACCGTTACATAGTTTTATGTGATACTGACAGACAACATCATTTTGAGCAGATAAATGTAGGAAGTACAAAATAGGTGATCAAACAGGGACATAAGGAAAGAAAAATCTTAAGACTAGTATTTATGTATCCATCTGAACAAATAATTTGATCTGTGTATGTAGTTTTCAGTCGTAAAAAATAAAAATCTTAATCGTATGAAAGCATGGAGTACAAAAAACAAAAACTATTATTTTAGCACATTAATGGTTGCTTTAACGACTTTGACTACACTTACATTTTGACTGTTTACGATGCTATTTATTGGCGCTAGTATTTTTTTAACGTTAAATGCACGCAAGAACTTGTAAATAATATTTTTCTCCCTGCTCATGTCTGGAAAGAAATATAAAGAAAAATAATTGCTGTCAAATACTGATAAAAGAATTTATTGCCATTAAAAAAATTGCTGCCTCAGGGATGACTTATACGAGGTGTGACACAAAGAAAATGAGACTGGTCCAATAAATCATTGTACTTACAGAATCAGTTCTCCGTGACAGTATCACCTTCAAAGTAGTTCCCTTCAGTATTCACACACTTCTGCATTCGGTGCTGCCATTGCTGGTAACAGTTCTGGAACGAGGCCTTTGAAAGTACCTTTAGGAGATTTTCCTTTTTTGCCTAAACCTCTTCAACTGGGATAAAATGTGTTCCCTTTCTGCAAAATTTAACTACAGGAAATAAAAACAGTCTCATGGGGCCAACTCAGGTGAATAAGGAGGGTGTCCCACCATAGTAATGTTTTTGCTGGTCAGAAACTGATTGGCAGATAGGGCCTTGTGAGTGGATGCATTGTCTTGGTGCAACAGCCATCCATAACTCCCCAATTCTGGCCGTTTTTTCCCTAATTTTTTCACGAAGTCTTTTTAGTACTTCAATGTAGTAGTGTTTATTGACCACTGATGTGGGTAAGAACCACTGGCGTAGCTAGTTCTAAGTGAACCCTTTGTCAAAAATTCCTTGGGGCCTCTTAATATTTTGCAATTTTTCACTTACACATTTTGAGGCTCCTGTAGATTGGGGGCCCGTATCATTGATACGGTGGTTGCTACGTCCCTGCACAAAATCCCAACGAAAGTGTAAACAACGTAATATGGTCTCGTGTGCCGAGGAAATATTTGAATAAATAGAAGTATTATCACTGAATACACATAGGAGGCAATTTCATCATTTAATATAGAAAATGTATCAAAACCAGAAAAATTGAGAAAACTTAATATTGAGCCTGGTGATTACACGGTACAGGCAATGAAGCGCCTCGACAAACAGAGGCTGTTAAAGGCTAAATACTCATGCTTACAAAAAACAAAGGAAAGAAAAAAGACTTAAAAGGAAGAGAGAGAATGAAGAAATTTAAAAAAAAATGCAGATCATTTGGAGTATGGGAGGAATGTTTTAATAAAAAAGTAATTATACATAAAAGTTTATTTGTCTCAAAATGTAAATTTTTGATGTTCGATGTACCTTTTCTGAGAAAATAATATTCACAGGTATGTAAGTTTTTTATGGCATATTTATAAGGATAGCTAATATATACTGAAATGAGCTTTTTGTAAAAAAAAACTCAAAAACTTATTGTTTACAAATTTTTTTTACTGAAAAATGGGTCAAAAATTCCCCTATGTTTGATAAAATATTAAATAAATCACGGAAAAATTCAAAATTATAGCTAAAAGCTTATTTTAGTATAATGAGAAAGGGGTACTTTAATAGTATAAAAAATTTCAATCACGTACATATAACAGATTTTGAGAAAAGGTACATCGAAAACAGCCAATTTGACATTGTCTCAGTATAGAGGTTTCCGACTCCTCTTAAAAAAAGTGAATTTAAGGCATTTCGCCAAATGAATTTTCTTTTCTAGAATCTTAATGTGTGTGGGTTTTAAAGTTTTTTCTTCCTGAAATTTCGCAATTTATCTATTGTGAAAAAGGAATAGATGTTTTTTTAAAATATAGATTAAATTCAGAAGCAAATATTTAGGTCCATAGAATTTTTAACGTCCGGTTTTTGAAAAAAGAAAAACAAAGATGGAAAATTGTGCCACATTTAATGTTTTAATTCAGAATTTTAATTTGTTTTTATCGTCATATTTTAAATTACATTATCGATATCAAAGGTTTTGATACATGCCACTTTTTGATTTAAATACTGTAGACATTGGTAACTTAGAATAACACATTTTAATCAGGATTTCCAAATTAAAAGGAAATGCGTATTTATTGGATCATTTCTTCGTTGTGTGGTTTTTTTTAAATATTAAAAATTATTTTTGTAGTGTATTTATTCACTTTTTAAAAAATCTTCTAAATATATTGTTTGAATTATTTGTACGCAATTTTTTTTAACTCATATAACGCGATTTTAGAAATATATATTTCAGGATTAACAATATTTCAAATTTCTCTTTTTGGTAATCGTTTGTCTTCTCTAAAATCTCTGGAAGAATATTATTATTTAGTTTGATATTTATTGAAATTAAATGTAAATTATAAAAATTCGTTTGTACGTCAAATTTTAGGTAATTTTAAAGCACATTTTGAGTGTTTCTCCAACTCTGAGTATTTTATAAGTCATTTTTATTAATGTAAATCATTACTCAATGTGTTGCCAATAAAATTCACAGTGAAGCTTTTGAATTTGAGAAGTGGTTAACGGTTCAAAATTCATGCATGCAAAAAAATTATCTCGGTAGCTGATAACTGATGATCGCAAGTTCGTGGCTGACGTTTTTTCTGTGTTGCGGGTTCGAGTCCTTGTGCTACTGAAACCCATCTTTTAGAGCAGTTGTTCTTAAACCTTGAAGCGTGGACCCCTGAGGGTCCTTTCTAGGAAATCCATGGAATCTTCAATGTATCGTTGATTGATTGATTGATTGAATATTAACGTCGCACTGTTCAGCTACACGAGGGCTTTTGGCGACGGACCACGTAATTTTCAATGTATCGTTGAGATCTCCCTCTAAATCATACATAATTTGAAACGCCTCGTGGAGAAATTGAAAGAATGTGCCATACTAGACTAGATCACTAAATTAGCCCCAACGAGAAAAAACTCTATTAGAACTTGTATTTTGATCAAGAATATTAAGTCGGGGTGAGTGAGTGAGTGAATGTGAGATTTGATGGCGCAAGAGCCAAATCTGGCTATACTGCGCCAACCATTTGTGAAAATCTGTGATCGAGACGGGAAAAGAAAGAAAGGATAAATTGAATGACAAGAAGGAGGGTCAAAAATAGAGAAGGATCACTACCCCAGGTTCGTGAAACCCGTGTTTACCAAAGGTAGTAAAACCCTTGGGAAAAGGAAAAGATCCCTAGGGTAAATTCGGGATTGTGACACCCGTACTCACCTAAAGAAGGTGAGCCCCTGAGGGGGAAAGGAAAATTACGCAGCATGCATCTTTTGATTAGAAACAACACACTGATTGAGCAAAAATAGTTGCAAAGCCACCAGTGAGTATCGAACTCACGACCCCTGGTTTACAAGACCAGAGCTCTGCCACTGAACTATGATGGCGACTCGGGAAGAGATGTTCAAAATCTCAGGGGTCCGAGATGTTACACTGATACATCAAGTGGGGCCGTGGCGATCGAAAGTTTAAGAAAAAAAAAGGTGTAAAGGTGGCCAACGCATATTAAATCTATCGAGGTTCAATGTCCTCATATTGATGGAGCCTGGGTCTAGCTTAGGTATCTTCCCGGTCACCTGACAGTGGTTCAAAGTCGAGGTCCATTGTCATCAGCTCTTGTGCAATTTTAAAGTGTAACGTTAATAATTAACCAATAAATGATGCATACAAAGGAGAAACAACGCATAGATTGTAATTTAAATGCTAATCTAAGCCAATAATAAAAGGCTCACACAAAATATTAATGGATTCTTAAAAGTTTTAATGTTGTATAAACTATTGTCACTATTTGATTATCTAAAAACTTAGAAATTGTAAATAGACTTGAATTGATCGTTCATTTCTGTTATGAAACCATTATGTATAAATTCCTTACAAATTTCAAATTGGTTCACGGCTCTTCTCTGTCTGGTAATCAATGGATCTCGATGATGTACTACTGGGGGAACTATAACCTCATTGAACTAATAGATTAGAACTATATTTTTGGAGAACAGCAGTAGTCAGTTATTGGGTCTTGTATTTTTAACACAGTTTCGCCCAAAACTTTTAAATGGAACAATAGGATACCTGAAATTTGATTGCACATCCTCCTCCCTGCTTTGAAGTGGAAATTTGATTTCCAATTCCGTTTTTACCCTTGTTTGACTGTAACTCGAAGATGCCAATAACTAGAGTGACCAATCGTCCTCCTTTTATAGGTTATGTCCTTCCTCGAAAAGCGTCCTCCTTTTCAATATTTTAAAACTGATCTGTTAACCTCTGTATTCAGAGATGAACCAAACATGTTTCCAAAATCTCGAAGAATGGTCAGAAACAAATATCACAGGAAATAACTTTTTTCAATGGTATTTTTTGACTTGGGCTCAAGTAAAGTGGGCAGATATAGAAAACTACGTTGAGTTTTTATCGAAAGAAATGCCTGATATCAAAATCGATGATAATTGTCTGTTTGAAGTAGAAAGAAGACTGAATGTTCATTTAAATTCTAATAAATTGGAACAATTGGAAAATCAACATGCTGAGAAATTGGTAAATATAGGTGAAATTACTTAAACCATTTAAAAAATGAACACATTCCTATGAAAATGTAATTATTCTTGTTGAATTTACGTAGGGCTACCCTGGAACTAATGCACCAGTTGAAAGGGTTTTTTTCAGTTGGTAATGATTTTTGTGAAGTGACTAGTGAGAAATCACAAAATTTAATGTTAATATTTTAGCTACAGTGCTTACCGTAAAATTCAGTATGAAGGATATTTTTTACCCGAACTTTCCGATACATAAGAAAATGATATGTTGACCAAAAAAAAATCATTCTCAATGGGAAAAATACTCTTTTAAGATAATAATTAAAAAGAATGTAAGCGTAATTTGCGTATTTTTGTTTGAATTAATAGAACGTTTCATATAATTAATTTGTAATTTTTTCTTGAGTTTTTCGTCCTCCTTTACATTGTAAAAAAACTGGTCACCTTACAATGATCTAAAACGTGGTATAGTGCGGCGTTAATTCAAAGAAAAGCAGCCAACCAATCAAAATTGATGATTCCCACCATAGTCTACTGAAACCTGTGCTGTTTTCTCTTTTTTTACCTACTGTTTGGAATTTACAAAAAACTGTGAATTGAAAGAAATTGTAAACTCCTAAAAAACCCTCCAGCGGCCACACAGGTTGTTGTTTTCTTTCACTTTCAAACGAAACCGAAGCTGGAGACAGTAGACATAACAAATTACCGATTCCGGAGCCCCAAACCCACTTATCGAGAGGATGCATCGGAGGATACGCGTATTTTTCTTTGCAACCGACATCAACATTTGGGCTGAAATTACATGGCGGTTTTACTTTTCCAACGCGGTTAGATATGCTCCAGAGGTTCACTGAGCTCTGCTGTGTGCCAGTATCTTAATTAAAATTTTGGGAACTGTTTTCTTTTTTTCAAGACTACGGACTTTTGTTAAATCAAATATCGTAGAGTGCAGGCCTTGGGTTGTTTAGGGAGAGGCAACTTTTTGAATGGAGGAGCTATAATTTCAAGGACCCTTGCATACGGGTTTTTTTTCTCTCTTCATCACATGCTACATTAATTTCTTAGTATAAATTTCGTCCCTTGTCAAATCGGTTCTGCTTTTCTAAATACAGGATGTTCCCCGATCAAAAATTTCTTTTTTGTGAGTATGAATGTGCGCCTGAATTAAGGGAGGGGAGCAATTTTTTTTTAACAAGTATGATTAATCCGTACGCATAAGGAATATATTCAGCCGCGAATATAGCTAGCGATAATATTCAAAATAAAACATCTGGAGCTAATGTTTTTAATGTTCTTATAGATGTTTTGAATAAATATAAGTTATATATACCATTGGAGAGAAGTTGGTTTGCCCTGCATGATGGTGCTTCTATCATGATCGTTATTAATAAAGAAGTTGTAAGATTAACAGAAACATACAAAAACAGCATGGCAATAATAATTTTGAGCATTTTCATTGTATTATACACCAGCAGATACTGTGCTCCAAAGTTTTAAACATATGACATGTTTTAGAAATAGTCACCAAAATTGTAAATTATATTCGAGAACATAAACTTAATCATCGTAAATTGGCTTCATTTCTCGAAGATATAAAGAATGAATTCAAAGATTTATCATATTGTATAGAAATGCAATGGCTTTTACATCATAAAGTGTTAAAATGATTCTTCAAATTACTTGACGAAACTATGATTTTCTTGGAAACCAAAATTATGAATGTGCTGAATTAAAAGATGGACGACGGATAAAGGAGCACCCGGCTTTCTTAGATGATCATCATCTTGATCAACAAATTAAGTTATTACAAATCATCTTAATCAACTTAATTTTAAATTTCAAAGTGAAAATCACGTTGTTACAACTCTATTTGATAATATTAAATATATTATTACTTTGGTGAAAATAAATGGAAAAAGAAAACTTGCCTCACTTTGAAAGCTGTCAATATCTGTGTTGATCAAATCCCATAAATTAAAATTTACTGAATACGCTCACAAAATTTAATTGTTTGAAACGAAATTAGTAATTATATTTTAAGAGCTAGTGAGAGAGTTACAATTTCGCACTTTTACTTTATCTACAGCAATCTATATCGAAATTGTTGATGGAAGTTTACAAATAAATTAGTAGAAATCCAACACATGATTCTTTGTTGAAGCAAAAATCTACGGAAGTTGGAATTCTAGAACTTTATACACACATACTCGTATTCATCAGTGGATCTTTTTCCTAAAATTTATTGTTTGTTATGCAAATAATGGCTATGTTCGGAAGCACTTATTTATGCGGACAATTATTTTCTTAAATGAAAAATAGCGAGAATTCAGAAAGATAAGATTAACCCCAATCACACAAAAATTATCGTCAATTTTAAAAATTACATCAACTCCGTGTATTAAATCAAATCTTGATGACTTTGTAAAAAAATTGTGATGTCAAATATCTTATAAAAAGTAATGTTAAATTGAAATTCCTTAAAGATGTTTTTTTATTAAAAAATTTAATATATATAGATTAAGTTAAAAAAATATCATGAAACTCTCTATAAAACGACTACATGCGTATAACATACAATACATTGAACTTTACATTAATAAATGTATAATACATTATAAAAATCTATTTCACTGATTTTTTGAAGATAGTAAACATGTGCCCCCCAACTTATAATAAAATAGACCATGTGGCACGCTTAACACGCTGGCAAATGAAGCTAAATTTTTCTTCGGTGGGACTATCTTGTCAACTGTGTAAATTGTTAGTTAATATAACCGCGAATTGCGCATTTATTAGCAACCAATTGTCATATATACTGGGATGGGCACAGTAGACCCTGGCTCTCATGTGCTGTTGCGCCACTGAATTTGAGTTTATAGAAAGTAGCACATGGTACTGTACTTGCTGGGACAAATCGTAATATGTGTATCTCTGTTTTAACTAATTTTAATACAAAGTTAACTCTAACATTCAATAATAATCTCACAGTCATAAGGTAATTACAATAAATCAGTAACTAACAGTTAGTGTTAATCAAAACAACATCCACAGCTATATTCAAAGGACATGAAAACTTAAAAAATTAACAGAGACCTTTTCGTAGCTCAATTACTGCACTAAAAAACGAAAAATTGGAGTCGGTCAGTTCTACACACTGCTATAATCAAATCATGCAGTTACAAATTCGACAATAACTTGGAAAAAGCTAATGTTTTAACATACAAAATTTAGTGATCAGTGCCCAAATTACGAGTAAGCACTGATGTTGTTGTATAAAGAATTAGTTGCCTGTTTCAAGGAAATTTTAGGCGGTGGGAACTTTATTCTGATAAATTACCGATAAGTGTGTGAAATGATGCATATATATTTAAAAACATAGCCTAAGTAGCACAATAATCTATCATTTAAGTCAGAACTTCGTGTGTGTGTGATTTCAAAAACATCTAACACATTTATTAGCGTAATATTACATATTTTATTTAAATGATACTACAATTCAACAAATCATAATTTACAAATGTATTCGTCACATCCCCCAAACTACCGTTAAAAGATTCAAAACAGCCTCGACCCTATTTTTTAAATAAAAAGCAAGGTATTTTTATCAGTTAAAATAATAAAATTGAGAACGAAAACAGCTATAGGCTATTTTTTTATGACCTTTTATTTATTGGATGGCTGGGCACCGTATGCTCGAAGGAGCAATGAGAGGGTGTAATTAAAAAAACAATTTAGCTTCCCTGCAAGAAATTTTCACACGGCAAAATTTAGGCAGGACATCGCGTATAAGCAGAGAGAGTGGACAGGAAGGTTCAGTGATGATGTCCTCCCCTTTTGTGATTAATGGGATTTTAAATGTTTTCGCAAAAAAGGATGTCTCATTAGGTAAAAGTTCATGGGAAATTTCAGTGGAAGATATTTAATGCTAAAAAAACATGCGACTGAAAAAAAAAGTGATTGAAATAAGAAGAAAGTTCATTGTGCTGCCTTTCCACTTCATAAAATAATTTTAAGAATTATTATTTTTAAGAATTAATAATTTTAAATATTTGATGTGTTCAACGTACTATTGTAAATGTTATGAGCTTAATTTAACATTAGGTATTTTTTACTTATTGTAAATATTTTTATTTTATATATATGAAGCTTATATAGAAAAATATAATACAATTTCAACTTTATGAAATTTATAATATTTTTAAGTTGATCTCATAGAAGGCAGAAAAACTAGCAACAAGTTAAAAATAACAGATATTGTCATTTTTAAAATTTTAATTCTCTCACATTACATTGAATTTTTGCAGATTATTTAGCATATATATATATATATATATATATATATATATATATATATGGCATGCAGCCAAAAGCAAAACACTGTCTTCGCGCGCAGGCGCAGCTAATGAGAACTGAAACCTGTGAACTTTTAAGAGAAACAGCAGAGAGAGAACGACAGAGGTGCGCGAGCAGGCGTTACCTTCTGCTTATCATCGTCAAACTTATAGAATAGCTACCTTTTTAATTAATTTTTGTTTAATTTTAAAATAAATGTGAAAAAGACAAAAGTCTTGGACCCCTTGTTGTCTCCCACAAATTATGGGGGCTCGGCCGGGATCGATAAAATTTCGATTTTGAAACAAAGTATGGACAATGAACAAAAGCGTCCGTGAAGGAGACGCTCCGCCATTTTTTGGAAACTTCGTTCAACCTGTGTAGAGGTTGAATTTTTTCGTTTGAACTCTACATGAATACTCCGCCTGTGTAGAGGCCGGGATCGAAAAATTTCGATTTTGATCAAAGTTTGGAACGTGAACAAAAGCCGTCCGTGGAGGAGACGCGCCGCCATTTTTTGGAAACTTCGTTCAACCTGTGTAGAGGTTGAATTTTTCGATGAATATTCCGCCTGTGTAGAGGTTGGAACTATTCCATAAACACCTGCGAAGAGGTGTCCTGCTAATAATTTCAAGATATAACCTGCGAAGAGGTGAGATCTGTGAAATCAACGTTTTTCTTCATTAATTGGATACATCGTACGTGCGAGCAACAAGGGAGCTAGAAAAAAAAGGTAGGATCTTTCCATATTTTTTCTAAAATGTATAAAAACGCTCTTAAGGAGGATCTCATAAGAGTTGTTGAGGATCTAGACGGTACTGTGGAGAGTACGGACACCATAGCTAAACTAAAGACTAAAATTGAGAACAGTAGTACATTTGAGAGCGATCCAGATTTCGTTAAAACTTTAATTCAAAACTGTATAGATGAGAGGGTATCGCGAAACGAAAGGGATTTAGAAAAACAGAAAATTGAACTTGCTAAACTTCAGTTAGCACAATTAGAAAAAGAAATCGAACTTCAAACGGCTAAAAATGAAGCATTAAGTTTAAATCCTGCAGCTAAAGTCGAGGAGAAACAGTTCGAAACAAACATAGAAAATATGATCAAAAGCATTAAAACTTTATCTCTTCCTGTTTCCACCAGATCTGAAAATTTTAATCTGTTCTTCCAATCATTAGAACGCGCATTTTTAACCAAGAAAATAAATGACGAATATAAATCTGAAATTTTAATAAATCTTCTGGGCGAAAGAGCTCATAATGTCTTACTGTATATTAAAGAAGAGGAATTAAATGACTATGAAAAACTAAAATCTATAGTACTCAGAGAATTCCAATTAACCCCTCGCGAGTGTTTAAACTCATTTAAAAATGCTGTAAAATCATCAGGCGAGACATACATCCAATTTGCTGCAAGATTGACGGCAAACTTCCAATATATATTATTGTTCGTTAAGAAAAGTTAATTCCTTTGAATCTCTATGTGATCTTATAAATTCTGATAAATTATTTGAAACTTTAAATAAGGAAACTGCAACTCATATTGGCATTCGAGAAGCAGAAGATTGGTTTAGGCCTATTGATTTAGCTAAAGAGTGCGATATTTATATTTCATCTAGAAGCGGATCACATAAAGAAATTCCTATTAGTTATGGATATACCCAAGACCCCTTTAAAAATAGATCACAAAACTTTAAACCAAAGATTAAAGAGAACTATCCCCAATATCTTGAAAGAGAAAATAAAAATTGCTTTATATGCGGTGATTCATCTCATTACGCAAGAGACTGTGAGAAGCGTTTTAAACCTAAAGAATCTAACGACCACATCCATAATAGAATAAACGTGAATACTTTGAAAGTCGAGAGCGAAAAACAAAATAGCGATGAATTCGCAAATCTTCAATACGTAAACATTTTTGTCGAAAATCAGCCCGTAACAGCCTTGATTGATTCAGGTTGCCAGATCCCAGTTTTAAATTCCTCACTAATTAGAGTGCAAACACCTTCCGAAGAAATAATAACATTAAGTTCATGTTTTGGCGAACAGCGTATGGTAGAAGTTAAACTGATAAATCTTTCTCTTAATCAACACTCTCCCGGTCTAAGTGTTCGAACGGCAATTTCACCGACCTTGACCGAAGAATTTATTATACATCCCAGTGTATATGCTGAAATAAAGAAACTAGGCCACGCAAAGAGCGATGTTTTATTGAATGAAAGTGAATCCTCTTTAGGTGCTTATGCTTATCCTAGTGCTGTTTCTTTTTCAAATGTGATAGAAAACTCTAGTTATGATTTGTCACATGTTAAAAACTTTAATACTAGAAATGATTCGAGTTCTCTAATTAAGGATTATAAATGTAATAAAATTAAGAGTACTAAGTTAAAATTGAGTATTGTAAGAGAAAAATGTTCTGATATAGAATTGTGTAAGAAAGTCAATGGTGCCATGAAAACGAGTTCCGTGAACTTCAACACCCCTTCACCTATGGAGAGTAAACATCGACGGTTTGCGTTGCTCCGAAGGATCTTTGAGCCCTGGAAGTGGAAACGGAGGAAAAAGAGAGATCGTTTTGAACAGACGTCCAGAACTCTAGAGAGGAAAATATCGATGCGTTCAACCAAAGAACTCATTAAAAAAAGGCGTTCTTATGCCTGTGAAACACAATGTGTGTGTGTGTGTGTGTGTGTTTTCCTGTGGAACTTTCCTGATGTCGAAGAGATGCCTTCACATGATGGAGAAACTGTTTAGTTCAGCAGAATTATGATATGTTAAATCTCTATGTATTTGTCGTATAGTCCTTGTCTGTTCCGTCTTTTTTGTATGTTTCAGATTCTCCTCTGGTCTCGATGAAAAAGGAAAAAAGGAGGACGTACCGCTGCGGACAGAGTACAGTCAGGCTGGCCGTTGTGGCATGCAGCCAAAAGCAAAACACAGTCTTCGCGCGCAGGCGCAGCTAATGAGAACTGAAACCTGTGAACTTTTAAGAGAAACAGCAGATAGAGAACGACAGAGGTGCGCGAGCAGGCGTTACCTTCTGCTTATCATCGTCAAACTTATAGAATAGCTACCTTTTTAATTAATTTTTGTTTAATTTTAAAATAAATGTGAAAAAGACAAAAGTCTTGGACCCCTTGTTGTCTCCCACATATATATATAATTTTTAGCTTGTTTAACTTTATTATATATATATATATATATATATATATATATATATATATATATATATATATATATATATATATATATATATATATATATATATACATATACATAAAGAAATAACTTCTTTTAATAATTTCCTATTTAGATCTTAATGTTAAAGGAAAATTTTTATCTACGATAATGAATATATATGATTACAAAATGTGTATAAGAATGTTTTACTTAACATAAATGAAACCTTTCACTTTTAAGCAACAAAAAAAAAAGCTGCAAATAAATTGAATGGTTAAAATAAGTTAGCAATCAATACTGTATAAACTCAGTTTAACATAGCTGTGTGTAAATATATAATTTTTCAGGATGCATATAATAATTCAATTCTTTAGGATAACTGTACAAGTCTAAAATTATAATTAATGTCTTTATTTTTTTAGAATTATTAAAGAGTTTTAAGCGATCGATTTGAGTAATTAATTACCATTGTGTGATTTATGATATACATAAATATTTATAACATTATGATAACTATGTTAGTATTCATGATACATTAATATAAATGGAAACTCAACGCATAATTTTTTCGTACAGTTTTTTTTTCAAAATTTTTCTTAAAACTTGTTTTATTTTATTCAAAAATTTCTAGACAACCGAGATAAGTGATACAGTTCTTAGTTTTCAGGGAAACACACACTATTATTTTTAATATCAAGATAAAGGGTGTTTTTTTAGAGGTATAGAACTTTAAATTGCAATAAAACAACGATGTATTATTCGATTGACATGAATTTTTTTTTTATTCGAAAGATAATCTTGTGGCATTACATTTTAAATATGATTTCTGGCATATGACTGCCACGGCTGGCTCGGATGTAGTCCAATCTTGACGTCCAATTTTCGATGACTTTTTCCAACATTTGTGGCCGTATATCGGCAATAACACGGCGAATGTTGTCTTCCAAATGGTCAAGCGTTTGTGGCTTATCCGCATAGACCAATGACTTTACATAGCCCCACAGAAAATAGTCTAGCGGTGTTAAATCACAAGATCTTGGAGGCCAATTCACAGGTCCCAAACGTGAAATTAGGCGGTCACCAAACGTGTCTTTCAATAAATCGATTGTGGCACGAGCTGTGTGACATGTTGCGCCGTCTTGTTGGAACCACAGCTCCTGGACATCATGATTGTTCAATTCAGGAATGAAAAAGTTAGTAATCATGGCTCTATACCGATCACCATTGACTGTAACGTTGTGGCCTTCATTGTTTTTGAAGAAGTACGGACCAATGATTCCACCAGCCCATAAAGCGCACCAAACAGTCAGTTTTTCTGGATGTAACGGTGTTTCGACATACACTTGTGGATTAGCTTCACTCCAAATGCGGCAGTTTTGTTTGTTGACGTAGCCATTCAACCAGAAGTGCGCTTCATCGCTAAACAAAATTCGCTTATGAAAAACAGGAACAACGGCAATCTCGTTTTGGGACCATTCGACGAATCTAAAAGCGTTGTTCAGGCGTGAGTCTATTCATGATGAATTGCCAAACCAAACTGAGAATAAATCACTTGATAGCTGTTAAATCGGTCGCCATCTTGGATAGTAATGCCAACTTAAACTTCTATACCTGGAAAAAAACACACACTCTCTCTCTCTCTCTCTATATATATATACAGTTGAACCTGTTTTTGTGCGGTAGATAGAGGTATCCGTATAAAAATAAACGCACAAAAAATATTCAAAAATTTCATAAATTCTTACATAAAACAAGCTAATTCGTGGAAATACTACAAAAAACTTTTTTTATGCGGTGGATAGGGACCGCATAAAAAAAGTAGCATTGATAAAATATGCCAATTATTTACGAAATTTATGTAAGAGTACTTCCATAACAAAATAAATAATGAACTGTTACACATGGACATATTTACCCAATTTATAAAATATTAAAGGCGAAACATGATTTTCAAGGGGAAGGGAGGGGGGTCCTAACATTTTCCGTTATGTCGCTGGTAAATAGATAGAAAACATTACAGTGGCGCCAAAGCCATTGAAATTCATCCACCGCATAAAAAATATCGCACATAAAAAATCGCATAAAAAAAGACCTGACAAAAATATCTATATATGTGTGTGTGTGCGTGTACCGGCCCTAAAAAGTTAAGGCTCTGCCAGTTTTAGGGCGCTCACCATTAAAAGAATAAAAGTAAAAGTGAGAAATATGATTTATATGAATAATTATAAGTAACTTTAAAAACCTTATGAAGCAATTGCACCTACTACTTTTTATTAAAAACTAGACTTTTACGTGTTTATCTTCAAAGTTAGGTATAAGGATATTAATAGCCATGTCTAGAAGATGTCATTTACCCGATTCGTTAAGGTGACTTGTAATAAGATGAATGAAAATAGGTTTATTCACAAGCTGTCACTACTAGACTTGCTAATGTTGCTTCTGTATGACCCAAAGACTCTGGGATCAATTTGAATAAAAAAATTCAGTATCAAGATGTCCTGTTCTAGGGTTGCATTTTTCCCTTAAGATAATTTTTTAGCTCCATCTTCCCGAAGAAGAAATTGTGGGAATCTCCCTGGATTTCATCCTGTACACCAAGATTGAATTGAGGCAAAGAACGACCAGACGACATTTTTACAATAACAAATTATATTTATTCACTTGAATCAATTATCAACCATCTAATTACAAAGATTTATCAAGATGTCTGCGTCAATGTGATTGACCCTAACTATTAAATTAAATCACGAAATATGATACTTTTCAAATATTAAACTCAATATCGAACGGGACTACCGGAATAAGAGGACCGAGAGATACACGCAATTTGAATTACTAGCATTCATTAACTTCCCACTAATTTTATTATATATTTACTCTTATGATCCGATAATCTAAATTTAAATATCACCTGCCATTTACTTCCTTACTTTCCAGGTGGATCAAACTTTCCAATTGTAGATAGCTACCTAATAATCAGCGAGGCGCTAATCGCACAATCAACTTGAATCTTCTTAGAACTCCGCCAACCTTTCTCTTGGCATATAACCTCTTCTGCTAACTTACAACACTCTCCTTAAGTACTTTGACTAATTTGCATATCCCGGTTTCTTCTTTTAGAGCTGGTTGGAAATATACGCGAATTTACGATCCCCAAAGACGCCCAAGAGTATTAGTGATAAAGTGCCGTACAGATCCATCACAAAATAACAATACTGTTTCTCATTTCATTTCAGATCATGTTGCAGCAACAAGGACGACAATATCCCCTACTAAGGTGCCCAGACGTCTTCACAATTGAGGGTATACATATTACTCCAAATGTGTTTGTCTTTTTTAATCAACGATGCAAAAGTACCCATTTGAGTTGGGCCAGTGTGTGTGTGTAAGCGCATTATCAAGAGAAGACAGCAATTGGTTTCTACATTCTACTCAGATGAATCCTGACACACTTCGGAGATTGATTCCGGTCATGTATTGATCTGGAGAGAATAAGATAGCAGATGCTACCAATTCAACACGGTTGAAAAGCGTAATTAAAGAAAAATATAAACCATATTTTGGACTGGACTCTCTAGATAGTTACACTGACTTACGTGTGCCCCTTGGAGGAATTCTGACTGATGGGAAATATCAAGACGTTATTCTTCCTCTTCCCATATGTCACACTTATACACTGGTACTATTGGTGATGAAGTCATCCTAGGACAGGCGTGGCGAACCATTATGGATCAACGAGCCATTTTTTCTAAGGAAATGCTAAATGAGGTATACACGTGCCATCAAATAATTTTGACTTGTAATTATTGGGAAAATAATAAAACTAAATACTAATAAAATGCATTCTGCATTTTATAGTAGTAAATGTTTTAGTTAAACGTATAATTCAAATTATATAAAGTAACATTAGTGTGATCTCTACTGTTGCAAATTATATGGCAAATAAATTATATTAGGTTTGGGTAAGATATTTGATAAGATTAGGTTTGGGTATGCTGAGTTGGAGTCATATGCCAAATAATTTCTAAGCTAGTATTTAATGTTATTCATCTCTGAAAATAATGACTCGTAGGCATAGGTCGAAGAAAATATGGTTAAAATAGCATGAGCCTGCTTCTTCAAACAGTTCAACGTATTTGGAATAGAATTTAATGTTTCCAAAATTTTGTTACTGGCATTTTTTCTTATATTGCTTGTTAATCTTTCTGTTTCAATCAATTCAAACTTTTTCCTTGTTTCAATAAATTTTTGAATCCATATTGAACTAGACTAGAAATCGATGTTACATTTCAAATTCTTCAATTTCCAACGTCGAATTCGGGCAAGTTCGGCTTATGAAATGATGCCACATCAGGGTACATAACAAACTTGAGCGTTTCTGATAATCCTTTGAACTGATAAAATCTCACTGAAAATTCCTTAGTTGAAGAATCACGTAGTTGATCGTGTTGATTGGTGGAGTGCCCAAAGTATTGTGCCGCGTGCCATCAATGGCATACGTGCCAATGGTTCGCCATCCCTGTCCTAGGAAATGATATGTAAAAGGTCATCGTAAAAAATTTAATATTGTGCTACTAAAAATGATTGAAATATCAGGATAAAATATAATCTGCGTATTAATGGATCTTGATGTACATAATGTTGTACATAACAGCTATTAGTGTTGAGTTGTTTTGTTTCAAGAAGTCGTACATTGAAGTAATCCGCTGTATAGAGAAAATAGAGGCTCTTTGCGTGATTAATTTCCTCCATTTGATAAGTTACAGTGTATAGAAAAACCGCGATGAAATGTTGGTTTCTTAAATAAACGATAGTCTGTTATATGGCATTATTGTGAGATGGAGAAGGAACTTTTAAACGGGCCACACACGTCCTTCACAGACGATGTAAGAAGTAGACGACCTTCACTTCATTGAATACTTTTCATGACTTAAGAAATGGCTCCCAGAGGCAGTTTTTTCTCTCGCTTTATTATTATTTTGTTATCTTGCATGTCGAAATTTGTTACAATTTGAATTATACTTAATGCACAGAAAATTGATTGTTTATCAATGTCTATTAAATATTCCAAATACAGTCGGACCTCTATATAACGAAGTCGCTAAATCCCAGAAAAAAGTTCGTTATATAGAAAATTCGTTGTATAGAGGTTCATCTTTTAATATACTTTATAAACCACACAAAACAAATTTTAAATTCATAAGCACTATGTATTAAAAGATAATTATTCACTCCTTTTTTTAAAAA
This sequence comes from Trichonephila clavipes, assembly GCA_019973935.1. Lineage (NCBI taxonomy): Eukaryota > Metazoa > Arthropoda > Arachnida > Araneae > Nephilidae > Trichonephila > Trichonephila clavipes. Next base: position 384,581 of record BMAU01018728.1, read on the forward strand.
ATAATGTATGTTTATTTTATATATCTTACCCATCACAAAAGAAAGAAAAACTGCGAGGAAAACAAGAAAAAAGAATGTCGAAGAATTCACTATATTTTCAATGTTAAGAAAATAATTTTATACTAAAATTAATGAATTTTAGGGACATTTTATAATTTAAAACATACAAGTAATATTAGACATACATTATTTTATAATTAAAGCACGGGGACACGGAAAAACTCCACTGACGGTGAAAGAGAATATCGAAGATTTTTCTAGTGAACTGGGCAATGGGGGTTAAAGGTTGTATTTCTTTGATGAAACGTCCAGAACTCTATTGGTCTCGGCGAGTTAGGATCTAATAAAACAAGTTCAAGATTCATGTGACCACCATAAAATGTGTTAAAGAGAGAATAACTTGAAATTTTTTCAGAAATACTTTAAGGTATCCGACTACGTTTGGAACCGTGGTTTAAAAAAGGCGTATAAATGGATAATTTTCATGATATTTAGTGTCACTTAGATTACAATACATGTATAAAATAGTTTTAAGAACATTGTGACAAAAAAAATTATTTAAATACAATATTTTGGCAAAAAATTAACTTTGAATAACCTTTTTTCAAAACGTTCTCCTTTTATAAAAAATGCTTCTATAATAATAATGTTTTGCTTATATAAAGTAAGGACTTACCAGAGAGTGAATTAGGATTTTTGAAAAATTCGCATTATTTTCAGTTACCACTCATTGAAATAATTATCGCCGTTTTTTTCTTAAAATTTCTCCTTTCTATTGTAATAAAATATGGATAAATCCACTTCTAAGTTAAACATTTCAAAAATTCTAGTTAAGTCTCTGTAGAGAGGTCTGAGCTATATACCGGCAAAATATAATTATAATAGAAGCATTTTTCACAAAAGGAGGACATTTGGAAAATGATTATTCTAAGTTATTTTTTTGCCAAAATATTATATTTAAATAAATTTTTTGTCAAAATGTCCTTAAAACAATTTTATGCATGTTAATCTGAGTGACACTAAATATCATGAAAATTATCCATTTATACGCTTTTTAAAATCACGGTTCCGAACGTAGTCGGATACCTTAAAAAGGTATTCGAGTTAATTTCACCATGGATGCATGGCCGATTGTTAGTTATATATAGTTATGTCATAAAGTGAAGGTAATCTAGTAGTTACGAAGCCTGAAGACAATGCCCTTTGTAAGTTACAGATTGCGCAAACATTATACTGGGTCACTATGACTGCAATCCGCCTCTTTTAGACGCGTTAACACCTATCGTTTACACAAAGACAGAAAACTCCAGAAACGCCTCTTAAGTCTGGGAATTCGGGAGGCAGTCTGAATATCACATTCGAAATTTCGTTCGAAGAAAATTTTTTCAATAAATTTAAAACAGCCCTCGGTTCAATTACCTTTTAACTAGTTACTTTGATTAATTCCTTACATCTGTAATGGTTCTGAATAATTTTAATTATAAGCAGTAAATAATTACTTAACTAATTATAATTTAACACTTCCGACTGATGTTCGAAGAAAGATTCATCAAATGGAGTTGCTAATTTTATCCCACTGCGCTTTGATCGATTGGTCTGGCTCATCTTTGTTCAATAATATTAAAGTAATATTTTTTAAGATTCGATATCAAAGTACAGTAATACCTCGCTAACCTAGGTGATAAGCGCGTTAGGGTATAATTTCGCATATAAATAAAGGGTGTTTTTTTAGAGGTATAGAACTTTAAATTGCAATAAAAACAACGATGTATTATTCGATTGACATGAATTTTTTTATTCGAAAGATAATCTTGTGGCATTACATTTTAAGTATGATTTCTGGCATATGACTGCCACGGATGTAGTCCAAGACGTCCAATTTTCGATGACTTTTTCTAACATTTGTGGCCGTATATCGGCAATAACACTGCGAATGTTGTCTTCCAAATGGTCAAGAGTTTGTGGCTTATCCGCATAGACCAATGACTTTACATAGCCCCACAAAAATAGTCTAGCGGTGTTAAATCACAAGATGGAGGCCAATTCACAGGTCCAAAAACGTGAAATTAGGCGGTCACCAAACGTGTCTTTCAATAAATCGATTGTGGCACGAACATGCTGCGCCGTCTTGTTGGAACCACAGCTCCTGGACATCATGATTGTTCAATTCAGGAATGAAAAATACGGCAGACATACAGGCAAAATATTATTATAATATAAGCATTTTTCATAAAAGAAGAATGTTTTGAAAATGGGTCATTCTATGTTCATTTTTTGTCAAAATATTGTACTTAAATAATTTTTATTGTAATAATATTCTTAAAACAATTCTATACACGTTTTCTAATCTAAGTGACACTAAATATCATAAATATTATTCATTTATAAGCTTTTGTAAAATCACGGTTCCGAACGTAGTCGGATACCTTAAAAAAAAGGGAGAACAAAAATTGAATATCAAAAGAAAGAGTTCATGATATAGAAAATGTTCTTCGCTACAGAGAGGTTATTTTACGAAGAAAATAGTGAAATGTTCAAGGTTCCAGGAAAAAGTTCGCTACATAGAGGTTCGTTAAATAGAGGTTCGACTGTATTTACAAAATGTGTTTGCTCGTTAGTAATTGTCAACTAGTGTATATATGCATACTGGCTGATTGTTTATTAATGTGGCAACATCCCTCAAAAGCATCACAAGGCCTATTGGTGATGGTCCTCATAATTTTAAACCACGCTTATGTGATAAGGTCGATACCTGAGCTGGGATCTCACTCTCCAAACTTTTACATCACGTTAACAATATATAGCATATTAAAAAAAGAGAGAAAGCTTTTTAATTCTATTGAAATTTATTTTAATAAACTTTTTTTATCAAGTATTATAAGTAAATTTAAAAGCCTATTATATCAGCGTGGTTTCAGTAAATTAGAATATTAGGAACGAGAACGAGCTATTTTAATCTGTTTTTGTTTATTTATGAATCATATTTTAGTACACTACTATGTTAGTTATTAAAAACAGCACATAAATAATCTAAGATCTGTTAAATTGTTGGGAATCCAAAGTTCAAATTAAAAATATGTCTTCATAAAGCAAACTGTAGTATTGTATTTTGATTCACGCAAACAAGTAACAGGAGTTTGTCTTTTATACAGAATCATCGGAGTGGAAAACTCAAGGAGCACAAAGCAAGAAAATATTGATTTTTTTCTATACAGAAAACTCATGCATCTAAAAATGTATATCCAAAGCAGTATAACTTATTATTTTTCTTGTTTACAACACTGATTTAAAGGATTTTTTTTTGTGTGACGTGCACCTCGCCTTTTAATAATAATTTTAGAGAATGTTCGGCTGAACTGAAATTGAATTCATAGAAATATTTTGTGGTGCTTTAAAATGAGATATTTTGCTATTTATCTTAGAAATTTTTAAAATGCATAATATTAATGTTATTCGAATTACATTTAGATATGTACTCATAAGTCTCAGTGGATGCACGAGAAAATTTTCAACTGTTCACTGGACAAATCCAGGTATGAGATTTCAGTCCAAATGTTCCTAAATTTATTAAATAGGAAGACATTATTCATTCAAAAGGATAATGCAAGGCATATAATTTTTGCCATGTTAAACAATAGTTATAGATGTGAATATATAGTTGGCATTAAGAGAATTTTTTCCATTATTTTCTTACAATAACTCTGGAAATCATTTATATTAATATTTGCTTTTATTATTAATCCACTTAGAATAATTAAAGGAAAATTTATAAAGTTTTGAATGTCATTCTTTGTGCGATCCATGTTAAATTATTCTATTGAAGAAGTTCTTGTAGATTCCATTCACACAAATATTAGATAGAACTCGAGAGTAATTCTATAACATCCTCCTATGAAGACATTTCCGTATTTCTAAAAAGTTCTTATCTATCTTCCTCTCTTTCCTTTCACATTTTTGGCAACCGACAAATTTTCTAATCAAATTTCTGTGTGTGTGAAGATATACTCGCTGTATATATCTCAAATACCAATCATTTAATGAAACTTTTAGTAGTACGTACGGAATCACACACACACACAAACATATATATATATATACAGGTTCGAAATTCAATGCAAAGTGGGCTCAGGGTGAAGGAGGGGGAGGGGGGGTCATATCAGTTCTGGGGAAAAGGAAAAAGAAAAAAAAATTCCATATTTCTTGGTTAAAGGATGATTAGCATATTTTTGAAAATATGGAAAACGGACACTCTCCATCCTATCATTAGGTATAGTGACTACAAATTTTCTCAATTTTACAGTGATTTTTTCACTGACGTGATCTTACAAAGCTATGCTATTAATCACAATAACAAATTTAGTGAAAAACTTTGCTGGTTATTTCAAATTAACGCAGTTAGAGAGTCGGTACGAAAAAATTATCTTACCTATAGATTTGACTCTCCACAAAAGAAAAATATTTCTCCCTACCTTAAGCAAGCTATTTCAAGAGCTGATATATTTAGTTAAGATTCCAAAATGATACAACACTTGCTACTTTTCTTTCCATAACAATTATTATCTAATTTTAACAAAATGACTTCATTGCAAAAACTTATTCTTTAGTGTTTAACTCAAATTAAGCAATAAATTTAAAAATAAAGCGGGAAACATTTTTGCAATACTTTTGAGAATCAGATTACGAAATGTTTCATCTTCTACATCAGTGATTCCGAAAGTGGTCTATATCGACCCTTGGGGGTCTATGATGACCTGCCAGGGTTCACGTCAGCAAAAAATAATTTGAGGGCCCATGAGGTGTAAATGGGGGTCTAAGATCGTGGCTCTCATTAAACCAGATCGTGATTTTAATTTTAAAAGAAAATTTATTAAAATGGAAACCAGATTTTATCTATTTAACAGATTTATTAAATAAACTTCATGAGGTTAATTTGCAGTTACGAGGTGACAGCATAAGAATTATTAAAACAAATACCATCATTCCAGCGTTTCTTGCTTGAATTCAGCTAAATGAGTCGCAAATTTTCTGCTTCTCGATTGGCCACTGACAATCTGTCAGGACAATGACTTTTCAAAATACATTTAACATTTAACTACCCATTATTCAGATTTTAAAACTAGGTTTGAGAAGGCTTTGACTATGGTAATTACCACAGAAGGCAATGAATTTATATCGTCAAATTGAAAAAAAAAATTATATTACAAGAGGAACTGGCAGAAATGGATGTTAGCAATTTTGGCTTTAGGAAGACATACTTGTGTTATTTATTCCGAATTATGGAGTATTTTGAGAAAGTTTTTAATTACTTTTCCTTGGAAAAAGGAGTTTCAGCGCGGTTGCCAGTTCCCAAAATAAAAAATAAAAAAAATAATAATAAAAAACAGAAAGAAGGAAAAAGACTGGACAACATCAATCGAGTAGAATTAAAGTTAAACCTAACAAAAGATTGATGGCAAATACTGAAAATGTGCTATTGAAGCACTAAATTCATCCTTCCTATTATAAACATTTGATTTTCGATCAAATATTTTATGTATTAATTAATTTTTAATTGAATTAACATGTGTTTCTTAATTTTTAAACACTATACTTCAGTAAAGTTAGAAATTAACATATCTTTTAAAGTAAGTAGCCCTGTACTAGCTATCAAAAAGACATTTAAGTTAATCAATTTTCAAAAATTCAAAATTAGGTAAGCAGGGTCTACCCCAAACCCAAAAACATGGCAAGGGATCTATGAGACAAAAATGTTTGGGAACCTATGTTCTACATGAATGCAGGCTCTACATCGTTTAAAAGGAGATCGCTTGATGAGTTAGGAGCAACAAGCTAAATTTCTTTCTTTCTCTGCTTCAGCAATCTTTTGACGCAGCTCAGTTACATTTTCGATTAGTTTAAAAGAAGTTTGAAGGGTATTTTAAGAAGAAATAGAGAAGGGCCAGAATATATCCCACGATCTCTAGGTTTACAATTTTAAAGAAATATGTTTTCGATCGGTAAAACAGGAACTAGGTTAGAACCATTAACTGACTTTACATGAACTAAAAAAGTATAAAGAATTAAAATTATAAATCAAAAACTAAAATAATCTAGTATTGCAATTAAAATTACAATGATTATTTTATTACAACGCTACACAATTATGAAATTACGTAATACTGTTTATCTACAATGAAATGTGATAGTCCGAACCTCTTAACAAAAATATTTAGAAAGTTCGCATTGTTTACCTTATTCTAAAAATTTTCGTACTTCTGAGACCTAAAATGTTAAAAATCGCTCTAACTTGGTAAACGAATTTCAATACGGTTTCGAAAGCTGTTTTAAGACCTTACACATTTTTTTCACAGAAGATTTACTTATCTTTTAATATCTTCTTTCCATAAAAAAGTTTTTAGATCATTTCTAAATGTGAGGGGAAAAATTTTGCTATTCCAAAATAAACATCAAATTGAATTATAACACATTTATTATTTCTCATTTGGTACTGTGTTCTTTACTTTCTGGTACATTAAAACTTAAAAAACTATGTTCAATTCCATTACTGTAAAATAAAAATTAATCTTATTCTATTACTTATAAGACGTTTAATTTGAATCTGGGTTTCTTGAAATCCTATATGTATTTAAATAAAATGTCTAGTAAAATTCCTGGCCGATTTTCGTATTTCTCTAAGCGATTTTCAGACGTTTCAGTAACAATAGTGCGCATACCAGTTATACGACTTGTACTTTTCTTTCCTCTGCATGCTTTGGTCACTGAGAAAAATTTTACTCAAGCTTTCTTTTCAGTATTTTTTTTCTTTTTTGAGTCACACTAGAATGCAAAATGCATGCACGTGTAACTGAGTGCTTTTTCTCCGCCAATAAATGATGGATGTGTGAATGCATGTGTAATCTACTGCAACATTCTCTCCTCTCTACTGTTAAAAATCGCAGACACTTTCGGAGTACATGTGCGAGCTCCTTAGCTTTCGTATGTGTCACTGTTATTTAAATCAATATTATGAATGACTTTGCACATTCAGAATACATATACACCATTGAACAGGGTTTTCCTCTGAAAGTGTACAAGATATGCTTAGCACAAAGACAATATACCAAAAGAGGGAATTATTTCTAAAAAATAAATAATTACAGATTAATTTTTTTTAAAATTAGAATTCCGTATAGAGAAAATAGCAAACAAAAAAGTACATAAAAAATTAATTAAAATTCTGTTTAGAGAAGACCAACAAGCAAACAGAATATTTTTTTAGAATTGTATTTTATTAACGCATATCGTAAAATATAGTATATTATTGTCATTTAAAGCATAGAAAATAAAATAATTTTCATATCTTTCATAGAAATATATTCTATATCAGATTCTTGAGGGAAAAATAATTTTAATATGAAAATATTTCTATATGGTATTTTTTTCATGTTACAACTCAGTGTTTCTTAAACTAGGGGTTGCGTGACTTGCTGTTGGGGTCACCAAAAGTTTTAGGATTTTTAATAAAATTTTTAGCCTAAAATAGCTTGCTCGCCATTAAAAAAACTGATTTGAATACGAAGTCCTAAGAAGATTTTTGGCTAGGAGTTGCAAAAGAATTTCCAACAATTTCTGAAACTGCAATACACTATCTTTTACCTTTTTGTACAACTTATTCATGTGAGAATACATTTTCGTTTTTAACATCGATAAAATCTAAGTAATATTGAGGAAATTCTTCGTCCTGCAGTGTCGACTATTATTCCAAAATTTTTAATAACATAACTAAAAATAATCAATCACGTTCTTCCTATCGATGCTTAAATCTTGCATCTGTAGTTAATAAAAGGTGATGATCTCAGAAGTGAAATCAAAATGACTACATTTAATAAACATATTATTGTTTATGTATAGTTTATTGTGAAATATTACATTATATAATGGCTTTTACTTTGTTACTTAATTAAAACTCTATACATCGTTATATTCAAAGTAAAAATTTATTGCGGATGTTTATTACTTCAAATACACTACTTATAAAGCACATATAGAAGTACTCAAGTGTGCGTAAACTTTGTGTAATGGGTGTGGGATTGCGCAAAATTTTTGTACAAAATATGTGGTTGCCACCCGGAAATGTTTAAGAACCCCTGGTATATATAGGTCTCAGTAATATGCTCCTTTTTGAGATTAGGATAATGTTGTCCTCTTGTTAATCTTATTATCTTCTAATTATTTCTGAACTGTATGCTTGATATTGTTTTTATCATAAAATTACAGCTGTTTGTAAAACACTTAATTTTCTTGCTAATTGCATGGCTTTTCCTCCCTAACTTTTCCGAGGTTTTTCATTTCAAAGGAATTGTAATGCATTTTCCGAAGATGAGGTTTTTCGGAAGAAAAATTAAAAAATACAAAATAATTTACTCTCAGTTATATCCCATGAAATTCTGATAAAAATATCGACAATCTGAATTAAAAAAAATGATATGACAATTCGGAACATTAACAAATTAATGTTCGATAAAGAATTCTACGGTAGGTAAAACCATAATAATAAACACATGCAGCGCTTTGCGACCTTTTATTTGTTTCAACCTTTATGGAACATTCAACTTAATCGTTAAAATGGAAAGACAAGTCGATAACATTTTGTTGTTTATCGACCTAACATATAAGTACATTTCAATTGAATCTATTGTAAAAAATAACAAATTAGTAGGCACTTTTCATTACCAATACTATTTGGACCGATATGTTTGGGGAAAAAATTTATGATGAAACCTATATGTGATATTTTGCAACAAAAATACAAATAAATAAATCATTTAACTTTTAAATTTAATAATGTTTATTATTAGCGTGGTATGAGATTCCTAACATTGATTCCGAATATATTTTTATCTAAAACAAGTTGCCCCGGAAATGTATATTTTTAAATTCTACACTTAATTAGTTATAGTAAAAAATAAATAAAATAAAATAAACTGGAATAAACACACACACACACATAAATATACGTCTAAAAATAGTACAAAACACGATACTTTTCTTTCTTTTTTGTTTATATGTGTGTGATTATTGAAGGATTTATATTTAGGAAAAACGAAATGTTTAACTCGCATTCCGTATTAAAAAAATACGCTTGTATTTTCGGTTAAGAATGAATATGTAACGAAAAAATATCTCTACAAAAATTTCTTAAGGCTGTTTTCGCCATAGGTACAAGAGTGGGAACTTAACACGGAGCTAATTTTCAAGCAGAAAAAATGCCTTAATTTTTTTAAAAAATTGTGACGTTGCAACTCATGCATTCGATTATAATATAATGCTTTTAAAATTTCAAAATATTTCATAAATAATTAGTTTTTTCTTTTAACGTGTAAGGGGATAGCTTATTTAGTATTCCGGTATAGGACAGGAATGGGGAACCAATGGCACGCGACATAATATTTTGGGTACGCCACCAATCAAAATGGTTTGTATTTTAGTTCATAATAACAAAATTCATTGTGAAGTATTTGTACTATAAATAAAGTAAACAGAGTTGAATGGACGGAACTTAGCTTTTAATGACTTAGAAGTGAGGTTACATGATTGTTGTTTACACAATGACTGTACATGGTGTTGCCAATCTAGAAAACAAAATTAAGTGATGCCAGATTATATAAGAATAATATTACATTTACCCCCCTTTAATTTTAATCAAGTTATTTCAGTCCCTGATGTAGTCCTTCAAGTATGCAGGAGGTTGCCTGTGACGAGATGTAGTACGCAACGCTACTGTGTTCATGTTCTGTTCAGTCGAGTCTTCTAAAGTAATGGCTGAGTCTGAGTTTATTGGCTGCAGATCTGGATAAGCTTGAACATTTTCCTCTGCACCCTTGTTGTCTTCAGATCTGGTAGTTTCCCCTCTTGGAGCCAAGTGTCTTATAGAGACAGTTGTTTCCCTTCCATCACCAAGTTTTACATGCGCATAGTCAGGATTTGCTTCAATTAATTCCACTTCTTGAACAATTGGCTTATATTTGTTAGCACGCATTTGATTTTTCATAAGAACTGGACCAGGCTTTGTAAGCCAAGTAGGTATGGAACAGCCGTTATGGGATCTTCGAGGATGAGAAAACATTCGTTCATGAGGAGTGGCATTTGTCGCTGTACACAACAAGGAGCGAATGGAATGCAAAGCTGTTTGGATAACTCTTTCCCATTGTTCATTTTCATACTATTAGATCTTAAAGCAAGTTGTATAGTTTTCCAGATTATTCCATTATAACGTTCAACCTGTCCATTTCCTGCTGGATTATAGGGAGTAGTACGACTTGTTGCAATTCCTTGAGAAGTTAAAAATGATTTTAATTCATGAGACATGAAAGATGATCCTCTGTCAGAATGAATAAATGATGGCATTCCAAAAATAGAGAAAATGTTCTTCAAATGCAATATTACGGTTTTTGCAGAAATGTCACTACAAGGGATCGCGAATGGAAATCTAGAGAATTCATCAACTATTGTTAAAATATAGTGATTTCTTGAGACACTAGGTAAAGGTCCTTTAAAGTCAAGATTCAACCTTTCAAATGGAGCAGTAGCTTTCACAAGTGTTCCAACATTTTTAACAAACCTTGGCTTTAATTCATTACATATTAAACAGGAGTTTGTGACTTTCTTTATATCCTCTAAAGAAAATGGGAGATTTTTGCAACGAACCTAATGGTGCATTCGTGTCACTCCAGGATGACAAAGCGAGTTGTGAAGATTGTATAAGTCGACTCTGGGAGTAATAGCACCAGTTATACGTGATAATGTATCAGCAATAACGTTTTGCTTTCCTGGACGATAAATAATGTCAAATTTAAAACTAGCAAGTTCAAGTCTCCAACGGATTAACTTTTCATTTTTAATTTTACTACCATGTCGCTGATTGAATACAAATGCGACTGCTTGTTGATCAGTGAATACTTCAAAATGCTTTCCCATCAAGAAGTGTCTCCAATGACGAAGTGATTCCACAATGGCATATGCTTCTTTTTCTGGGGATGAATATCTCAATTCAGATGCATGTAGAGTTCTTGAGAAAAAGGCAACAGGATGTCCAGCTTGGCTCAAGGTAGCTCCAATCGCAAAATCAGATGAATCAGTTTCCACTCTAAATGGTATGTCATCTTCAATTGTTGCCAAGGCAGCATTTGCCACATCATCCTTCAGTGAATTAAAAGTCAATACAGCATCTCTAGAAAGAGGAAACTGTTTCTTTCCTAGAAGAGGACGTATTTTCTTGGAAAACCCCGGGATCCATCAGCAATAATGGGCAAACATTCCTAAAGCACGTTGCAATGCAGATGAGTCTTTCGGAACAGGCATATCTCGCAAAGGTTTTAGTCTTTCAGGATACGGTTTAATTATACCATCCTGAATAATGTAGCCTAGCAAATGGACAGAATTACTTGAGTAGGTACACTTATCTTCATTTAGAGTCAAATTATACTTCTTTGCCACAGTCATGAACTTCTCTAAGTTGTCATCATGTTCTTTCTGATCTTTGCCGCACACAGTAACATCATCAATGAATGGATATGTAAGGGTGAGTCCTTCATCCTCAATAATTTTGTCAATGACTCTTTCAAAACAAGCTACTCCATTAGTAACCCCAAAAGGAACACGCAAAAACTGGTAGAGCTTTCCACAAGCTTCAAAAGCTGTCTAATGTCTCTCGCTATCCTGGATAGGAATTTGATGGTAGGCGCTTTGGAGATCAATTTTGCTAAAAACTTTATTTTTTGAATTTTCAAAATTACCTCTTCTATTTTAGGCAAAGGGTAGGCATCCAGCAAAGTGTATTTATTAATTGTCTGAGAGTAGTCAAACACCATTCTGGGCTTATGATTTTCTCCTCTAATGACAAAGGCTTGAGCCCTCCATGGTGAGTTACTTGGTTCGATGACTCCTTCCTGGAGAAGTTTCTGAATTTCCAATGCCATAAAAATATTGTCTTCAACAGTCTGACGTCTCGATTTTGTAACCAAAGGTCTACAGTCTGGATTCAAGTTAGAAAATAACGAAACAGGAGGTACTTGTGCTACAGCCAAAGAACAAATTGTTAGTGGAGGTCTATTACCATCAAATCCAATTTCTACTGATGAATGTCTGTTTAGAATATCATGGCCAATCAAAACATCACTACAAAGATCTTTCATAACTAAAAGTTCCACATTCTGATAAGTGAAGTTTTCAATTTTCAAATTAACTTTACAAACACCCTCTGTTTCAGTCACCATAGAGGAGTTTGCCATGGATATTTTTCCCAAATATGGTTCAACTTTCAATTTACATTTCGCCACATGTTTTTCGTTAAGAAAACTAAGAGAGCTTCCTGTATCGATTAATGCACTGAGCTGAATATTATTAACCAATGCCTTAATTATTGATTTCTGGAGACAGTGAGTAGATCCCGAAATAGCTACCAGTGTGTTTGAAGAAGCCACCACATTTGAAGAGTTTCTCCCAGGTCTAGATTTGCACACTCGCTGGTAATGTCCCTTTTTTCCACAGTTTCTGCAAGTAACATCTCTAGCTGGACAAAGGGTTCGTGAGTGTAAGTCATTTCCACAAAAGAAGCATTTTTGAGACCTTGAGGAGGAGGAGGAAGCCGCTGATGTTGCAACGGTTTCTTCTGAAAAATCTTCTGCTTTCATAGCTGCAGATTGTACAGGGAATGAACTTCCCATATAAGAAGCTGCATGGACTTCTTCAGCTGATTCAAGTGTTCTAGCTTGCTCAAAAGCTTGATCAAGAGTCATCGATGTATTTTCGAGGAGTCGTAGACGAACACGAGGACATTTTAATCCTCGTATGAAAGCATCTCTAATATACTCTTTTCGGTACTCTTCAGCCTTCACATCAGTAAAGTCACAGTCTTTGCTCAATTGATTTAAAATTTGTAAATATTCACTGACCGTTTCTTCAGTTTGTTGATTTCGCGTTGACAAGCAATGTCTAGCGAATATAACGTTACGTTTCTTTATAAAAAGAGAATCAAGTATCGCAATAGCTTGAGCATAAGTTGTGCAATCATTAATGAACTGATAAACATTTGAGGTTACGTAGTTACATAGCAAAGGAAGTTTATTTTCTTCTGTAATTGTTTTTATGCCTCCTAAAAAGTTTTTTTCCAATGGCGCCATTTTGTTTCCGAATTAGAACACGTAGGATCTATATCAAATCTTTCAGGTTTCAGCAATTGTTCCATTATCAAATTTAAAACAGAAACGATTCAAGAAGATTTCTAAGTCATTAAAATTGTACTATAAATAAAGTAAACAGAGTTGAATGGACGGAACTTAGCTTTTAATGACCGAGAAGGGAGGTTACATGATTGTTGTTTACACAATGACTGTACAGGGTGTTGCCAATCTAGAAAACAAAATTAAGTGATGCCAGATTTTACATAAGAATAATATTACAGTATTATATAACCAAACGCGAGGCGGCTAGAAGCACGCTCGTTTGTTATTGTTTTACAATCCTAACATAAATTATTTGTCACCTAATCTGCAACAACCGAAGTCACACTTATGTTACTTCAGTTTGAATTACATGTATAACTAAAATATTTGCAACAATGCAGTGCAAAATGTATTTTTTCGTAGTAAATAGAGTTTTGAGTTGTTAGTATTTAGTTATATAATTTTCCCGATAACCGCAAGTCAAAATTATTTGACGGCACGCCTGTACCTCATTAAACATTTCTTCAGAAAAAATGGCACGTTGATCCAAAAAGGTTCGCCACCCCTGGTATAGGAGAAACAATGCGAAACACATATTTTATAAAACAAAAAATGTGTCGATTCGGATAAAAATGAGTAACATGATAAAATAAGTGATTCTCTACAGGATAGTGAAGCCAGAATACAATATTAATGTTTGAGTACTATTCTATCTGAAAAATATTCCGAATTAGGGTCCTATTCATTAGCATTAAACGAAGACAAAATAACGCGAATTAAAGTTGTTTTACCCGTAAGAAATTAGCAAGTTTACAAAGTTTACTGATAGAACTTATTCTCCTCGAAACCAATTTGTATCGTGGTGACATCTATCGGCGCTCGTAATATTCACACAGATGAAATTACGTTCGTTCTCATTGGGAACATCCCAATGGGTGTAATTTCTAAAAGGGCCGTATAAGTATGAAATTTGCTTAGATACATAAATAAATAAATATGTTGTAAAAACAGGCAAATGACCATATAAAAACTTATACTAAGCATTCAATTCTTGCCAATGATAGTTAAAGGAACTATAAAAAATTGTCATTTCTAAATTTCAGGTTAATTTTGACGATCCGTTTCATACCTGTCTGAATATGAAATAAATATTTATATTAATAAATGAGCACCAAAATTATTTTTAACCTTGCTTTCGAATAATTTTCTAAGAAGTCTTAGAATTTTAAAGGAAAATCCTACAGTGGAGACAGTATTCAAAATTAAAAATTGGTATTTGGAAAGTAGTAAAAGACATATAACTAGTTGATTTTATGCTGGAAAAGTATAGAAACAAGGCTTAAAAGGAAAAAAAAGTAAAGGCAGTTTAAAGCTCGTGATTAAAAAAACATTTAATTGTTCTACTTCATTAATTTTGTGATTATATATTACCATGTATTCTTTTTTTAATTGATTTTTAAAGGAAAAATTAAGACTAAATACTCATTAAATTTCAAAAAGTAGAATACAAAGAGAAAAATAGATCATGAGTAATATTTTAAGAAAATAAGTACTCTTTTGGATGTATAACATTTCTACAAACTATAAAAGCAGAGCAATTTTTCAAAAAATAATTTCATAAAAGGAAATCTATTTGACACGCTAAATCAATAACTATAATATTTAATCATATCAAATTGATGAAATTTGATGTATGTAAAGTATAAATTTAATGCAGATATTTTTAGCATATAAAGTAACTGAAACAGTTGTGTTATTATAACTAGTAATTGAATTGTCCTCCTTAGAAGTGAGAAATAATTATAGAAAATATATTAAAGAGAGTTCAGACAGTTTTTTCACGAATATAAAATTTAAAATAAAGTAATAAATAAATTATTCAAACCTTATGAAACAATCAAAGATGAGAGGGGATTAACCTTTAAGCAAAATAAACATACCTGAAAGCATCGAAGAAAATGAGCTCTTTAGAAAATTTTCATAAATTTTTTATCAAATATGTGATTATTTCTTCATATTCTTAAGCAAATTTGTCTTATCTTCTTCAGTACATTTGGTTAAAAATCATTAATTTTTTTTTTAAAATTTGTTTTCTTGAAACGAAATTTATTGAAAATTAGTGAAAATATTAGAATTACTTCCCAAGTAGAAAAGCACAATTTGTTGGTAAAAATATCGTTATAGGCAGCAATTTCTTAAAGTAATTTCCAGCAATATTTTCTTCATTGTATACATGATTTCGGGAGAATTCACGAAACGGACAAGAAATATACTTAAGCAAAAATCCAGCATCAACAGAAGTGACAAAAGCTTATTTTTCGTATTTTATGACAAGCTTAAGGGTGAATAAAAAGACTGACTGAAGAAATCATCCTTTTTTCTCAAAGAAAGAGTGGCTGCAATTTTAAATAGTTTATATTTGTTTATAATAAAAAAGCAATACACACATTATTCGTTTATAAATTCAGACAGTAGATTATTTAAAATTTTCAAATTTTAATAAATATTTTCTAACTATAAATATAGGGTTTTTTTAGAGGTATAGAATTTTAAATTGCAATAAAACAACGATGTATTATTCGATTGACATGATTTTTTTTTATTCGAAAGATAATCTTGTGGCATTACATTTTAAATATGAATTCTGGCATAGGACTGCCACGGCTGGCTCGGATGTAGTCCAATCTAGACGTCCAATTTTCGATGACTTCATAAGCGAATTTTGTTTAGCGATGAAGCGCACTTCTGGTTGAATGGCTACGTCAACAAACAAAACTGCCGCATTTGGAGTGAAGCTAATCCACAAGTGTATGTCGAAACACCGTTACATCCAGAAAAACTGACTGTTTGGTGCGCTTTATGGGCTGGTAGAATCATTGGTCCGTACTTCTTCAAAAACGATGAAGGCCACAACGTTACAGTCAATGGTGATCGGTATAGAGCCATGATTACTAACTTTTTCATTCCTGAATTTTACAATCATGATGTCCAGGAGCTGTGGTTCCAACAAGACGGTGCAACATGTCACACAGCTCGTGCCACAATCGATTTATTGAAAGACACGTTTGGTGACCGCCTAATTTCATGTTTTGAACCTGTGAATTGGCCTCCAAGATCTTGTGATTTAACACCGCTAGACTATTTTCTGTGGGGCTATGTAAAGTCATTGGTCTATGCGGATAAGCCGCAAACGCTTGACCATTTGGAAGACAACATTCGCCGTGTTATTGCCGATATACGGCCACAAATGTTGGAAAAAGTCATCGAAAATTGGACGTCCAGATTGGACTACATCTGAGCCAGCCGTGGGCTGTCATATGCCAGAAATCATATTTAAAATGTAATGCCACAAGATTATCTTTCGAATAAAAAAACATTCATGTCAATCGAATTATACATCGTTGTTTTATTGCAATTTAAAATTCTATACCTCTAAAAAAACACCCTATACATACGGAATATTATTGAGCTTTTGAGTATAGGTAAACCCCGCATCTCCTACAGCAGGGGTGCCCAACCCAAATGACCTTGCGGGCCACTTCGGAAAAACATTTGGCTTGCCTTGTCACGAGTTCGAGCCCAGTACAACTAAAGACCCGCCGTGTAGGGCAGCGATGCTCGTTAAATCTGTCGAGAGCTGAAACATCCTCCCGTTGGTGTGGTGTGGTAGTTAGGAGAGGGGGGTACCAGCTCAGGTGTCATCCACGTCACTTGACCTTGGTTCAAAATTACGTGGTCCGTCGCCAAAAGCCCTCGTGTAGCGGAACAGTGCGACGTTAATATTCAATCAATCGGAAAAACATTATAATCTCGCGGGCCGCACATAAAAATATGTACCTTTATATCAGATTTGGAAAAAAAAAATATTAATTGGAGTGAAAATTTAAAACAGAATGAATTATTATTATTGTTTTCATTATTTTTCATGTATACAGAGATAGAAAATATAACAATTTTTATATAATATAATAATGCAATCATCATGTAATGTTTAAAATATTACCGTGTTGTCATTTTCTTGAAAATTACGGGAAAATTACGTTCCTTTTGAATTAATATTTCGTTACTCATTGTTGAAATTTGATTGTGCTGTCATTCGCAAACGATTAAGTATAGATTTCCCTTTATCCTAACCGTCCTGAATATTTTTTTTTAATTTTAAGAAACATCTCTTGACTGCATCTTGCTTTGTGGGCTCTCTAAACAAAAAAGGAGGAGGAGAAATGAAAGTCTCACACACGAATCATGCACCATCCATAGTAAAGGATATGCATAATGCAATTCGAAATTTATTAAAAATGTAATTTTCTGTAGTAAAATTAAATGTATAACTGTTTGATAAAATATAAATATATTTTTATCTAAAGGACATTTCTATTATCAAAAAAGGATTTATTTTAAAACAAGAACAGGAAACAGGCAAATACATTGTGAATTTATATATATATAATTTCCCCTCAAATAAATTTCAAAATGAAAAAACTTTAAAAATCTGATATTTAAAAATTTTTTAAAAAGAGTCGGCGGGCCGCAACTTACGTACTGTTGGGGCACATTTGGCCCGCGGGCAGCGTGTTGGACACCCCTGTTCTAGAGTACAGTTTCACTCCAATACGAATTGATATTTAGAAAAATAAATTCCTGCCCAATGTTTAAAGATTTTAAGGTGGGGGATCGATATTAGAGTATTCCTTTTTGTCAATATACCGTATAAATTAAGTGACTAAGGGCACAAAATGTCTCATTTGAAATTTTTTATTTGAGAGAATGTATCGCATCAGATTTGGCAACAAAAAAAAATTGAAATTTGATAAATTTGGAATCTATTTCGCTCGTTAAATGTTAGTAAATTTTAAAAGTTTGTATTTTCTTTGTGTTTAACATAGATTAATATGCAATACTTTTGATCAAAAATGCTTAAAGAAAGCCACTATGCACTTAACGAGATGAATTTGAAAGATGTGACGCTGCTGAAAGCAAAATGCTGTCAGGTGTAAATTACGAGGAAGTTGGAACTTGTAAACGTATCAGAAAGAAGATACTCAAAGACGAATATACAATGAAATTATATCTGTGAGCAGGGACGTAGCTACCACCGTGTCAATGATACAGGGCCCCCACGCTTCAGGGGCCCCAAAATGTATAAGCAAAATAACGTATAATGTTAAGAGGTTCCAGAAAAGGATCCTCAACGAATTTTGATACAGAGTTCATTCAGGGCTAGCTACGCCAGTGTCTGTGAGATATAACAAAGAGAAATTTCGTATCATCACCTTTACACAGTTATTGATAATCCTGAAAGGAAGAGGATAAATATACAAAAAATAGAAGAGAGATTTACTTTTCTAAGTGATATGCCACACAATATTACATTAGCATCTGCTAAGTTTGAAAAGTATTCGCACAGCGCTGTCAAAAACTGAATGATCCTTACCCATAAAATATCGTTAAAATTTATCAGCAGAGCTTCTTTAGCTTCATGCTTATGTATACCCAGGGATGTCTAAAGGCAAAGGTTCCCAAACTTTTTTGTCTCATAGACCCCTTGCCATGTTTTTCGGTTTCGGGTAGACCCCTGCTTACCTAATATTGAATTTTTGCAAGTTTATCAATTTAAATATCTTTTTGATGGCCGGTACTACTAATTACTTTAAAAGAATGAAATTTCTAATGTAGTGAAGTGTAGCATTTAAAATTTAAGAAGCACATGTTAATGAATTAAATTAAAATTAATTAATTTAATACATAAAACAACTGTCTCATGAAATAACTGAACAACAAACAAATGTTTTTAATAAGAATGATGAATCTGCTGCTTCAATAACAATTTTTCAATATTTAATATCAATCTAGTCGGGTTTAACCTTAAATGTCCTTAGTTAGTAAGTGTCCAGTCCCCCACCCCTCCCCTTCTTTGTTTTTGAGATTGGCAAACTCTCTGAAACTCCCTTTTACTAGAAAAGTAATTAAAAACATTCTCATAATATTCCATAATTCGTGACAACAGGTATGTCTTTTTAAAGCCAAAATTTCTGACATCCGTTTCTAAATTTTATTTTAAGATAGTTAGGGACTATTCTGATCAGTTCCTATTGTAATACGACTTTTTTCAATGTGACTAGACATAGTCTACTGTGATATTAATATTAAAAAAAGTAATATCAAAAACCTAGTTTCAAAATCTGAGTAAAGGGCATTTAAATGTTGAACGTAAGTTAAAATGTCCTGACAGATTACCTGTGACAAATTGAGAATATTCGCAAAGTCAAACAATATACACTGCTGGACAATTGCTAAGGACGGATAACACTATCATTCATAGCAACCACAAAATGAAAGGAAGCAAAATGTGGAAAATTAGAATAAGTGCGGGATATTAGTAAGAAGAAGTATGAGTATGCAAATTTTTTTCCCACGTCTGTTCATCACGTGATAGCATTCATAAGAGCTTTAAAGGTTTTGACGCGTGTGGACAGTGGTTGTTTCAAGTCAAAGTTTTACAGGAAAGATTTAATAGACGAACTTAAAATTTTTGGCATGTCTTCCCGACATCACATTGATGATTTTATGCGTGGCCGAATTATTGGAAAGATCGAAGAAGGGCGAAAAATAACAGATGTTGCCAGGGAGTTCGACATCGCTCACAGCGTTGTTTCACGTCTGTGGAAGTCATTTAAAACTACTGGAATGTGTAGTAGACGGCACGGGGAAGGTCGTGTTAGAAGTACGACGCCTGCAGAAGACACATATATCGTCCTATCAGCAAAAAGGAACAGGCGCACCACAGCTCAGCAGGTGGCAAATCAGTTTCTTGCTGCCTCAGGAAAGCAGATCTCCCGAAAAACTTTTGCCAGACGTTTGAGGGGAGGAGGATTATACGCACGCAGACCTGTTGTGTGTGTCCCATTGACCAGACAGCACCGTACTGCCCGTTTGCAATGGTGTCGTGAGCATCACAATTGGACTGAACAGGACTGGGCATGCGTACTATTCTCAGAGGAGAGTAGGTTCAGTCTGTCATCGGATTGTAGACGCCAACTGATCTGGCGCGAGAGTGGTACTGCTTATCGTCCAGAAAATATCCAGGAAAAGGACCGATATCCGACATGCAGTATCATGGTGTGAGCCGGCATCATGATCAATGGCCGCACGCGCCTACATGTGGTTGCGAATGGGACTATGACGGGCCAACGATACATTGATGAAGTTCTACTTCCTCATGTTCGTCTTTTCCGTGGTGCTGTCGGTGATAAATTTGTTTTTATGGACGACAACGCAACATGTCATCGAACACTCGCTGTTCAGGATTGTCTAGACACCGAGGGTATTCAACGTCTCGTATGGCCAGCGCGTTCTCCAGATCTAAACCCCATTGAAAATGTGTGGGATGCTTTGGGGAGGCAAGTTGCTGGTCGAAACTATCCTCCGACAAACAAGAACACCCTCATCCGTGCACTCACAGAGGAATGGGATAAATTGCCTCAACAGCTGCTGGATAATGTTGTGCAAAGTATGGTACGACGTGTGGAATGTTGCATCACACTCCACGGTGGACATATCCTGTACTGATACCTTTCTTTAAGGTGCCTGCTTACTTTTAGATGCATTGTTCCATTTCTCCGTACGCAGATCAAATGAACATTTTTTTTCTTTCAGATGTTTCACAGCTTTTGTACTTTCCAGAACAATAAATATTCTTTATTCTAATGTCTGAACAGTGTGGCAACTATATTTTATTCTACTAGGCCTCATGTCTCGCTTAATGTTATGCTACATAGCAATTTGTGATCCGTCCTTAGCAATTGTCCAGCAGTGTACTTCTTTAATTTAATTTTGGAAAGAAATGCTGAAATGGTCCTTGTCTTAATAAAATTATTGCTGTCACCTAGTAACCACAAATTAACCTCACTAAATTTTGTAAATAAATCAGTTAAATTGGTAAAATCTGGTTTCCACTAGATCAACTTTTTTTTTTTAAGATTAAAGTCACGATCTGGTTTAATGAGAGCTTCTATTATAGACCCCTATTTACATCTCATGGACCCCCAAATTATTTTTTCGCTGGCATGGACCCCTTGCAGGACTCATAGACCCCTGGGGGTCTATATAGACCACTTTGGGAACCACTGTCATAAGGCATGGGCCAACTGGGCCCAAGCCCATGGCTTCCACCGAAAAGGAGGCCTCGTCTCGTTCTCGATTCCGCCTTAATAAGATAATAATTCTAATAATTTCAACGGTCAAATGTCATTTCCGGTTACATTCTCCAAAAAACTGGGAATTTCGGAGGATACGTCAACTGGCTACATGTGATGACCATCGTCCACGTACAAGCCTAGACCTACTGCCATACACCATCAGTCAGTGCCGATTTAAGCTAATTTTGGGCCTTGGGCTCAGATGATCTACAGGCCTCCTTGGCACTGGTGGATCGAAATTTATCAGCGGAAAACCTGATTAAGTCCAGCTTATCCGGGATCTTACGAACCCTTCCGGGCCCCAAGCGCGCAATGGATAAACCGGCACTGCCATCAGTCAAAAAGCGGCAATCAGTCCAGCCGATTTGTGCGATTGTAAGTCATGCACATTTATTTGTTTCGAGTTATTGTTTGTACGAGTATTTGACAACCTACTTTTGAGGGTCAAAAGGGTAACTTGTGTTGGGGCACAGGGCCCCAAGAAGTCTTAAGACGTCCCTGTGTATACCTTAAGTCCAATCGAAAAGAAAATTGCAAAACATAATTCAGACATGCTGAACTTTAGAAGTAATTGCAGAAGATAATACTGAGTGTGGCATTCCAAATGAAGACATTGGATTTCGCATATTTTAAATACAAATGGTCATAAATTACTCGGCTTGGTTAAAATACCTTAATAATTTCATCAGAACATTTCTGCAAAGAAAAATAGGCTGATTGCCTTATCTCAATTAAATAAACGAAGCACGTATATTACATAACATTTGTTTTGAGGATTAAAGTTAGAGAACTTTTCAATTATAACCAAAGTGGAAAAATACAAAAATAAACACTATTTTCCTTATTATTTAAGATTTGTTTGATTTTGATAACTAACATTTTATTTTATGAATTATTATTGTTCATGTTCTGAATTACATTATATGGATGCATCAAAAGTGCTTAGGACTTCTAAGTATCTCAATCTGGCCCTGTCCTCAGTTGTAAGATAATTATACGTAGGCAAGAACATGAGGACTATCACAAAAAATTATCAAAATATTGCAATCAATGATAAACATCTAAAATTCACCTTTATTTTCAACCATAGGCACGAGAAATCGGGGGGGGGGAAACCCACTGAATGTAGATTACGTTTTTCTCCAGATAAACAATCTTATATAGCATTGACATCAGTAGCGCACACAGGAATTTTTCAAGGGGGGGTCCGGGGTCGAAAGTTTACCATTCTTGTATCATGCTCCTTTTGGTTTTTATACTAAGAATTATAATCAATCCGTAAAAAATCAAGAGCTTTGGGGGGGTCCGGACCCCCAGCACCCCCTCCTTGTGTGCGCCACTGATTGACATAATATCACATAACGCAGCCACTTTGTACACAAATAGATGTTCTTTATATTCAGATACATCTAAATATTCATAAAAAGAACTGGAACATTCTGGAAAGAAATTTAAATGTTATTTCTGTTATCTTTGGTACAAGTTGAACACTTAGATACTTCATATGCTTGGTGGATTTAGATGGAAGGGATCCTGTGCAGAAAACTTGATGTGCATTTCTCTAACGATGCATATAATTTGAAAGAATGTTAAAATTTGTATTTCATTTCCTTTTTTTGATATATATATATATACACACACACACACACACACACACATATATATATATATATATATATATATATATTCTTTATTCTACAGATCTATAAAAGTTAAGTATTCTCTAAAAAGATGTTTGAAACCCAGACTTAAAAAATTAGAAATCTTAAATGCATTAATTCAACAAAATTTTCTGCTTTTCCTTATGAACATTTTTACGATCTGATCAAAAGTAATCATTCATCAACTTTTGGAAACGGTTCATTTCAGGTCACCTAAAATATTGAATACATAATCCCTGTCATCCTGTAATAAAAAGGGACAATTATGAAATTTGTAGTATAGAGAGAAATGTATTGTTTTACTTTAACTAAATGGATTCGATTTTTTAAATGGAAAGTGTATGAGCAATAATTAATTTCTTTCCCTTCCCCTCCCAATTGCTCCACAAATTAATTTTAAGCTCACGAAACTGTCAAGAAGGATATTTTTCTTTCCAAATCTTCAATTCCGTTTTTGTAACAATTACACAAGATTATTCATCGTCTCCCCCTAAAGTTGTTAACAATAATATTACTCTAATCTTTTAAACGAATGAAAAGGTTTTATATTTTCTTTTTCTTTTCACATAATTTTTCTTATCAATATCCTAGACATTCTCAGGTGCATTATTCCAGCTGCAATTACTTTCAATAATATTCTATCATTTTTAAAGAGAAACCATGCATAATTTTGTAATTACTCTCTCTAAGGGATGTATGTATATATGGTTTTTTCCCCCTTTTAAAATCAAAACTGCAGAAACAGTAATAGTATTAATACACAATATCCAGATCGCATGTAGTGCCATCTACATTTAGAATATGTCACTATAAATTACAAAAATTGCGAGAGAAATAAAAATTAAAAATTCATGCAAATTGATAAGCTCTTTTGACAAAGCTAATTCATATTTAAAATATGTTCATAAAACGAATAATTTTTAAGGGCCTGCTGTTAAGTTCGGTTAACACGTGTTTGTCTTACATGGGGTCAACGCACGTACTTAATTTAGCCTTGACATGACGGGACGCAGCACGCAAGCGTACAGAGCTTCCGTGAAGCCGCAAGCAATGAATGAGAGGCCCTTTTAGGAAAGAATTGTTAGGTCAGTTGCCTCAACCTCGTTACAACCGACACTCCCCTCAACACGATGACCCATATCTAAAACTGCCCAGTAATACCTTTCGAAAGAAACAATTTAACGTGTGCAAAGAGTCGCTTGAGATTTAAAAGTTAGAGCGAAGATACAAACGCTTGTTTTGGTAGTTGTCTAAATATTAGACTAACGAGGTCTCAGCGGGCTTACAAACCATTCTAGATAATCAAAACATAAACTGTCAGTAGCAGAAGTCTTAAAAGTGTATATCCTTGGAAACTTTAAAGTTTGATTTTCAAAATCGGTTGAAAGAATAATATATTTTGAGCTTCGAGAGATAAAATAACTTATCATACAATTTCCTGTTTCAATTTTTTTTCTTTGAAAAATCTATAAATTGAAGACGGCTTGAAAAATGTTCTTATTAATCTTAAATTTATTGTTTATTTCAATCACGCACACATTTATACATATACACACACGCACACACACACATATATATATATATATACAGGGGAAGGGGGGAAGCTGCCAGCAATTACCTGGTTAATATATAACTGTAATTCTATGAAAATGATTATATAGTACTAATCACACATGTCATATGTTTAGATACATAAATGACTTAATTATACATATACTTTTAACAAGAACTTAGAATTACATTCTTAATTTTAACTTTTTATTCAGATTATTTGAATTTAATAAGCCAATCAACACAAAAGGATGTAAACTTTTTATACCTATAATGAAAAACTGATACTTTTTTTAAAAAAGTCAGTTTAGTTTAAAACACGTTGTACACGTTGCGATAGCTATAATTTGTATCCAGTTAATTGTCATTTCAAATCAGTACACTTTTTCATCAATATATATAGTTCCCTGTTTCCAGTGGCGTAACGTACACTCCCGCAATCCCCGCATTGCGGGGGGGGGCAGGATTCTAGGGGGCCCTAGGTCTATGTTATGGTTTTGCAATCATTTGTAAGATCTAGTTTGGAACTTTGCAGGGGACCCTAATATTTTCCATTACACCACTGCCTATTTCCATTTTTTTTAATTTATTGTTTTCGAAATTTTAAATATGCGAATGACTTAGCTTTAATTTTTTTAGCATTTTTTTTTTATTTTGGCTATTATTTTCATTTACTTAATATTCCTTCAAAATTGTTTTACTCTTTATTTTTAAATAATTTTGATTACATGCACAAATTTTAGACAAAATTTTCAATCCCAGTTTGTTTTTCTCATTTTATTTTCTTGTACTATTTATTATGTATATATATATCACAAAATTCAGTTCTTATCTCTCTGTTTGTATTGCAATAAATTGAAAGGGTAATCATTTGTGCTGTGGGAGGAAATTTTTGTAATTAGTGGATGTGATTTAGCTTGTACCGGTAATTTGTTGTGAGCAATATTGCATTCCTTTAACTCAAATAAAGAAAATCAGAATTGTCTCCAAATTACTTCAGTAAATGGGTAGGAATGGATATTTTTATTTTGTACACAGTCAGAGCAGATGCATATTCCTTTTAAAATGAAAACTCTTCCTTTGGCAATGAAGATATTTTTGTACAAAACCGAACTGATAATTTATGAATTTACCTCACGAATCTGAAACAAGTTATTTCTTATGCTTTTGATTATGTGTGCTTTTTGTTAATGATTAATTTTTAAAGTTTGTCTCTTTAATTGAAAGATTTGAAAATATAAAAATCTGTTATTTGCGATGGGAAAAAGGCTTTCTAATCTTAACGATTAAGTTGTCCGTTCGCTAGCCTCCGGTAACAGAGCCAGCCTCGGACAACACAGATTCCATTTTTTATTTTTTATCTCTCATTGTATTTATCATTACAACACAGACAACAAAATTAGCATCAGCAATTTTAACTTTATTTTAAATTTTTAAGGTCGCAATCTTAACTTTAAAAAAAATTTTAACTTTTAATCTCTTAAACTTATTTTTAAATTCTGGTAATTACCCACTATTCATGACAAGCTCTATCAATAAAGCTCAACAATATCCTATAAATAGAAGATTAAGACCTCAACAGAGATCATGTGCTCCGATGATCATTCAACTCAAGGCATTATGTATAAGTTTTCTGCGGAAGGTTAAGATCCTATAAAACTAACTTAAACCTAATTCAAAGCCCTAAGTCAATGACAGCTTTTTAAAACAATAGTTTTCCATTTTAGATTGTTGATTCTTTTTTTAAACTTAAATTTAATGTTCTTGGTTCTTTACCTCAGAATTTAAGAACTTTTTGCGTACATAACAGATAATTTAGATCCATTGTTCGTTTGATTTATTATATAATTGTTATTAATTTACTATATTGCTGTAAATCCAGCTTAAAGCTAATCAATATATAGAAGCATAACAAGGTAGTTAAATGTTAGCAAACATTGAGCCTTGGGAAATTAGATTGTGGAGCTAAACATTATTTTAAAGTATCAACTTTACCCTACATTTGTCTATATCACTGATGAAAAGAATTAGTGTATGAAAAAACTTTATTGTACGACTAAAAGTATTTCTATATAAAGATGTAAAACCTAAATACACAATTGTAATAACAGAAATCTATATACCCACAAGCAATAAAAAACCAAAAAGCCGCATAAAAATTGCAAAATTACAAAAGATACAAATTTAAACAGTAAACTCATCAACAAAAGAACCCGCCAAAATGGCAATATGAAAGTACACAAGGAAAAAATGTACAGTGCTACTAAAAAAAAAAGATTTAAAATTTTACTTAAAAAAACATGGAAAACATAATTTTTAAAAAAAAATATGTAAATAATTAAAAAATAAAGGGCTTACTGAATTTAAAAGTTATCTAACAAATTTATAGAGGGAGTGAATGCGAGCGTTGCTATTACGTTTGGGAAAATTGATGGGTAGCGCGAGAGTTAAGACATTAAATAATCGATTAACTATTAACAACAGTTTGTACAGTTGGGGTTACAGGTTATTCAAATTATCGACTGTGTCCATTCTATGGAATATGTCATTAATGCGAAGGAGGAGGCAAATACAACCGTTCTTCCTAGCGTTTCAAAGCGGACTCCTCCTCCACTGTCTTGGGGGTTTCTCCCTTACACCTCGAATTTCTGTCGGAGTTTCCGACTCGCAGGTGGGATTCAGCCGTTGGATTTCTCACAATCATAGGATGTCGGCGTGATGTCAGATGAAAAGACCCCGCAATATTTTTGGGGTGCACGTGTGGATATGAAAGGTGTAATGATATATTATAAAGAAGCCGATTATGCAGCTGTGTTATGAGAAAAAGTTACAGTCGCACTGTTCAGTAACTCAAGGACTTTTGGTGACAGACTTCGTAATTTTGAACCATAGTCAAGCGACGAGGGCGACACCTCAGTTGCACTCCCCTTTCCTAATTTCCACTCCACACTACCGGGAAGACATTTGACACATTTAATGTGTATTGGCCGCCTCTGCGCTACTAGGCTCGAACTCATGACACAACGGCCACGAGTTTATTACCTTGACCACAAGGCTACAGCGGTCCCTTTATACTCTTTATAAGGTGACAAAGTTACAGCGTTGAGTCTCCTACAGGTAGTAATAACACATCGAGGGTTTTGCTAACAAACAGTCAAACTTTTATTTAACGAAGCCGCTTAATTTCGAAAAAGGTTCATTATGTGGAAAATTCAGTAAACAGAATTTTTTCTTTTAATATACTTCATAAACTACGTAAAATAAATTTTAAATTCATGAGCTATACAGTATTAAAAAAGTAATTATTCACACTTCCCTCTCTTCTTTTTTTTATATAAATTAACATCTATTTATTTTATATACCTTACCCATCAAAATAAATCTGCAAGGAAAACAAGGAAGCAAACATTTTCCATGAATGCACTGTATTTTCCACTTTGAAAAAAAATTTCCGTTAAAATTAATGAATTTTAATGACATTTCTAATTTTAAGCATACATTACCACATGCATCCTTAAATTTAACTATTGATAAAATCTGTTAATTTTGTTTGTCTTTTGTTTAGAAAAATTGTGAAAAGTTTATTGCTCCTGGGGAGTTCAGCATCTGGTAAACCAGCTGAAAGTCATGGATCACCAAAAATTGTGTTAAAAAAAGAGAAAAATTTCAAAAGTAAAAAAAAAAAAAAATTTTAAAAAATAGGGAAGAAAAAAAATCGAATCACAAGAGAAAAAGTTCGTTAAATAGAAAATGCGCTTCGCTATTTGAAAGATATTTTACGAAAGAAATAGTAAAATGTTCTTGGTTTCAGGAAAAAGTTTGCAAAATAGAGGTTCGACTGTATTTGCTAATGAAACTAATAAAAAAATTCCAGGAGGGTTACAGTACCCGAAACCAGTGGCGCACACAAGGAAGGAGGGTCCTAGGGGTCCGGACCCCCAAAGCCCTTGATTTTTTTTTCCAATTGATTATAATTCTAAGTATATAGTACGTAAAATTTAATTAATTACTTGTTATTAATGATTAATTTTATTAATTAATGCTAATTATTTATTCAAAAATTAGTTTTTTACTGTGTTTTGATCCCGAAAATCGACAAAATCAAAAAGAGCATGATACAAGAATGGTGAACTTTCGACCCCCCATTGAAAAATTCCTGTGTGCGCTACTGCCCGAAATCTAATAAGAACTGGTACGATCTTTGGCCTGATATATCTGAAAACCCTTCGGTCCATCAAAAGAATGACATATGATTGTGGATAAAAATTTTAACTTCTATACCTAAAATATTTTTTATGTTAACACAAGTTGTAGAACACATCTGAGAATTCCGTTACCATAACGCTACAAAATAATTTACTTATTGCAAAACTTCCCAGAACGTGCAAGTATTTTCTAACCTTGTAAATTTATACAGTTATTATTAATTTTCAACATGTAGCATATCTTGAAGACATACGATTTGTTTTCCTGCGAACAATGAAACTTTCCATTTCACTGACTAGTTTCAAAACGACTGGTCCCGATAGCCATCGAATTCTGAAGTACGTGCAATTATTTTGACATTTCCTGTGATGCAGATATTATTTTCTTTGGAAGGTAGTGTTACAAAGTCATGAATAATAATTTGTGTGTGTGTGATAAAAACTCATAACTTCTTTCAGTTTAACATATATATATATATATATATATATATATATATATATATATATATATAATCCAATATAAGAATTTTTTAATATATAATCATATACATATACATACACATATATATAAATTTATACACACATATACATATACATATAAACAAAAATATAAAAATAATCATATAGTTATAAACCTAAGATAACTAAAAGTAGGAAGTAGGGGCACATATATATATATATATATATATATATTTACACTTTTTTTATTTTTATGTTTCTAGTTTTTTTTTCCTCATAACGACTTATCTCTGAAATAATGCCCTCCGGAAGGAGTCAGATGTTTTTATTTCAGGATATGCAAAATTTTTTAAAAAAAGTAAGAATCTAAGGAAAATAAAGGAGAGAGAGTGAAATATTATATACTTATGATTTGTAAGGCTCTACATTTTTGTGTTTCGGTGGATATAAATTTTTCTCATAACTGCTGCGCCCACGGTAACCGAATGATCATGTTCGTGAACTGATGTTCGTGAACACATGAGTGGCGGTGCAGAGTTGCGGATTCGATACCTAGAACCACTAAAGACCCGTCGTACAGAAGAGCTGATGCACGTTAAATCTGTTGAGCTCTACGTCAGTGGTTCACAAAGTGGTCTATATCGACCCCTAAGGGTCTATGACAACCTGCAAAGTGAGTGGAAAAATAATTTGGGGGTCCATGAGGTATAAATGGGGTTCCATAATAGTGGCTCTCATTAAACCAAAGCATGACATTAATTTTAAAAGAAAAAAATCAAGTGGAAACCATATGTACTATTTGCTAAATTTAAGGAGGTTAATTTGCAGTTTCAAGGCAACAGCATAAATTTTATTAAAACACGAATCATCATTTTAGAGTTTCTTATCAGAATTAAGATAAAAGAGTATAACAGTGTAAGTCGCGAATTTTCCCAGTTTCTCAATTTGTCACAGACAATCTGCAAGGAAAATAACGTTTTAACCTACGTTCAGCATTTAAATACACTTTATTCAGATTTTGAAACTGGATTGGAGAATGCTTTGACTATGACTATCCCACTATCGATAATGAATTCATATAGTCACATCGAAAAAAGAATGTCAGATTACAAGAGGAACTGATAAGAATAGACATTAATGAAGATTTTGAAGTAAAGTTTCGAAACTGATGTCACATTTTTGGCATTAGAAAGATATTCTTATTATTTATCCCGAATTATAGAATACTTTGAGAATGTTTTTTAATTACTTTTCCTAGTGAGGAGAAGTTTCAGTGTAGTTGCCAAACTCCAAACTCCCCCTCCCCCAAAAAAAGACTAGACATTATATACTAACCGATGAGATTTAGGATTAAATCTGACAAGATTGATGCCAAATGTTGAAAATGTGTTACTGAAACACCAGATTTATCCCTCCTATTAAAAATATTTGCTTGTTGCTCAGATATTTTAAGTATGATTTTAATTTTAATTTAATTAAGGTATCCGACTACGTTCGGAACCGTGATTTTAAAAAAGCGCATAAATGGATAATTTTCACGATATTTAGTGTCACTTATATTAGAATAAATATATAAAACTATTTTTAGGACATCATGATTAAAAAATATATTTAAGTACAATATTTTGGCAAAAAATTAACTTAGAATAACCTTTTTTTAAAATGTTCTCCTTTTATAAAAAATGCTTCTGTAATAATAATATTTTGTTTACATAAAGTACAGACTACTCCAGTGAGTCTGAACTAGGATTTTCGAAAAATTCACATTATTTTCAGTTACAACCAATTGAAATAATTATCTCGGTGTTTTTTTTCTTAAAATTTCTCCCCTCTGTTGTAGTAAAATATGGATAAATCCACTCCTAAATTATATGTTTCAAAAATTCTAGTTGAGCCTCTGTACAGAGGTTTGATCTATATACAGGCACAAAATATTATTATAATAGAAGCATTTGTCATAAAAGGAGAATGCTTCGAAAATAGGCAATTCTATGTTCCTTTTTGTCAAAAAATATTGTACTTAAATAATTTTTTACTGTAGTAAAATATTCTTACAACAATTTTAAATACGTTTTTTAATCTAAGTAACCCTAAATATCATAAATATCATCCATTTGTTCACTTTTTCTGAATCACGATTCCGAACGTAGTCGGATACCTTAATTAACATGTGCTTCTTAAGTTTTAAACACTATACTTTACGATAGTTAACATTTTACATCTTTTAAAGTAAGTAGCTCTATACCAGCTGTTAAAAAGACATTTAAGTTGATAAATTTACAAAAATTCAATATTAGGAAAGTAGGTGCCAACTTCTCTCTCTAAAACCGAAAAACATGGCAAGGGGGTCTATGAGACAAAAAAGTTTGGGAACCTCTTCTTTAGGTCTTCTCGTTGGCGTAGTGTGGATATTTGGAGAGGGGTATGCTAGCTCAGGTTGCGTTCACGTCTCGTGACCAGGGTTCAAAATGACGCGGCCCGTCGCCAATAGCACTTATATTGGCTTAGAAAGCGACGTAAAAAAATTCGAACTCATAGCTCTTGCTCAGTATATAGTCGGTCCGATATCTGAGGTACAATATTACTAAATTTTTAGAAGAAAATAGGAATTTATTTTTCGTATGCCCTAAAATAAAAATACAAATAAATTTTGTGACATTAAATAAGAAAGTAATGGAGGAATAAAAACTAAAGATAATTTTCGTGTTTGAAAATATGGCATAGTTAAAGTTTTAAAAAGCAAAATGTCTTTTTTATTACATTTGTTCAATTGTTTCAAAAGTTGGGATAATTTTTAGTTAGATAGTTAGATTTAAACTTTTATACAAACTCTTTACGAGAATTCATAGCATAAGACTATACTAGGTGCATGGCCCGGCGTTGCACGGGCTTTCTCTACTTCTATACATTTTCCCTTTCCTTCACAAAATCAGTACTTCTAATACCCTTTTTCAAAATCACTTCCACCCCCCTCCACCGCTTAGACCGGCGTTGCTCGGGCTTTCTCTTATCCTCATGACACCAGCATTTCTGTATGTGTGTTTGTACACGCACAATGTGAGTGATTTCTAAAATTGTGTCAAAAAATTTCCCTTTTTCGAAATTTGTTCCACTCCACTTATTTTTTTTAAGACAGGTTTCTTTCCCCTCTCTATAGCCCGGACACGTTTTTTTTGGTGTAAAATTATTGTTCTATCTTCCTCTCCTTCTCACAGATAAGATATGACTTCAAATTTCGATGTATGACTTATAAAAAAAATATTGCGTTAGAATTAAAAAATTACTAATGTGAAGCAATAAAAAGAAAATGATTCTGATGCTAAGAGTAAAACAAAAAACGTTCAGCATTTTTAATAATAGTTAGTTTCTAAGAATCTAAAATAATAAAACAGATTTCAGAGAGCAATAAAAATTCCTTTAAAATAAAGGAAGATTTTTCAATTTCTCATTTCGTTATTTGTTAAAGTAAAATTTTTTTTCGGGCTTTATTTTTAAGTTAATGCTTTCAAACTTCATATATCGATTGCAAACAATGGTAATTTAAAAAAAAAACTTTTAAAAAAAGTAATGTTTACATATTTCTCGCAAAAGGGAAAAAAAACGAAAAACATATATTTTTTTTAAACCGTAATTTTTAAGATATTTTATCAATCTTTGTATAGATTACGTATAATATTGTTCTACACATGGAAAAAAAGTTTCGTGAGATTATTTTTATAAATAAAGAAGTTATTAAGTATTTAAATAAAATTTTGAGTATTTTTTGAAAAATCGTAAAAAAAACAGTTTTTGACATTAAATTTTTTAAATGACTGATTCTAAAACAGAAAAGCATGAACTTTTTTAGTGTAAAATATTTTTTTCATTAACGTGAAAGAAAGTGCAAGCGGCACCATTTAGAAATCGTATTCATAAAAACATCTATTTCGACTCATTTTTAAAAAATCTTAAAAAATACAAAATATAATTATTTTGTAAAACAAATTGTAGCATATCGTGGCGAAATAAATGATCTTTTCGAATCTGTAATTATTTTTTGTGTGAGTCTCATAAAAAAACTTAGATCGCGTTTTAAAAACATTTGGAAAAAAAGTTCAGAATTTTCCCTGGTGGTCAAAAATGGTACTAATTATGCGTTTTAAGGTTTTTAATTAATACCTTTTTAACTAATTGGAATATCGGAATATAAATGGTCAAAACGGATTCCTTGGATCCTTTCCGAAATTTTGGTACCTTCGGCGAGTTTCTGCGTCGTATGGATCGTGAGAAAATTGGGTCGCATAGATAGATGAAAAGATAGATACGGGTGTTTACTTTCGGATTTTAATAGTGTGGATATATATATAATTTCTACTCCTTGCATATAAATTCTAAACTAAAATATGCTCTTTTAAAAAAAGAACGTAGTATATATGACTATTTTATTCCTGAGTATACTGAACACAATACTGAATAAAAATTAGGAAGAGAAAAACATAGATTGTGTAATCCAGACATGTTTTATTTATGTTTTAGGGATATTAACATAATTACGTTTTTTTTTTCAAAAAGCAGGAACAGAAAATGTCCTGTTGATGGAAGCAGAAAAAGGTATTTTTTACTAACACATTATGGGAGTCAAGTAATGATCGTGGGTACATAATACTGATTAGTTCCTATAATTGAGCTTATCCAAGAGGCATTTTTAAGCTGCACGCAAAGCAATTCCCTTTGTACAAACAGACTTCTAAAAATTAAGGTACAACATACTTTTCAGATTGTGCATCAATATAATAAAATCAGTTTTTATAAAAGATAGACCATCATATTAACATTGAAAACTAAAAGTTTTATATCTACCACTCTAGAGTTTCAGGAAAATCTGACTTTATAAAAGAAGCATAAATATCCTTTAAAATAATATTTTGAGATTCTAATTTGTTTTTGAAATTTCTCTCAAATCTAGACCAAATCTTCATCATAATATTTCAGAAATCATATTAAAATTTCGCTAACATAGAAAAGCGTTTTTTAATGATGTAGAATAAAACTTTTTCCAGATGATATTCGCCGATCTAAACTAAATTCATAGATCATTGATAGCATAGAGGTCGTTTTTATAGGGCAAATATGTAATAAAGCACTAGAAGTTTGAGAAAAATTCATACCTCGTCTTATCTGAAAGTATTATCTGTAAAAATACACAACATATAGAGATTTCGGTTTCTTCATATAATTTCACAACAAAACCTTTTTCAAATAATACTCCTCGTGCATTGCGATTAAATTTTTGATTGGATACAGAGTTTGATTTTCTAGTTTCTTATTATACAATGCATTAATGTCAAATAAAGTATTGATTGTGTTTCTCATTATACAAATGTGTTTGTAACATATCTCCTGGTGCAGAAAATTTAGATTTCGAAACGTAAAAAGAAAAACTTATCCTTATCCTTGTTTAATTATTCAAATTTCTTCATGAATAACTCCGTCTCCCATATCTAACTATTTTGTACATTATGAAATGTATAATTTAAAGGTCGAACTTTTTTAAAATTTTAATTTCAAAAAGGAACTTTATTGACTTTGAATTACCTGATAAGTAAAACGAATTCATACGAAACAGAAAACAAGAAATTAAAAGCGTTTAATATTATTCCGTTTTACTTAAAGTTTTACAAATGTGCAAGTTTATAAAAATTTCACAACTTTGCTTTTACGATTAACATTTTAATACAGCTAATAATGTCGGTACATCTAGGAAAAATCCGAAATTCACAAAATTAGTTTACAGTAAATATGATCTATATAAAGTTTTTGTTTATAACTTATTTGATTTTAGCAGCATGGAATTATTTAATATTAAAAAAGACTAGAAATATAAACTAGAAATAAATTGTTCTTTTAGAGTAAATTAGTGCATTTTATTAAAAGCTCGTTTTTATATTGAAGATAATAATGTTTTAAGGAAAAGAGTTATATTTTTCGTAATGGTGATTACTTAATTCATTTACAAAATATTATTTTTTAAAAATGTTAATTTCTCAACGGATATGCTCAACGACAAATATTTAGCCATGCAATTAGCCGTAACTAATAATAAATATTTATACTACCAATATTTTAAAATTTGGAATAATTTAATTTTATATGCAGGGAGTGTTCCCCTGAAACAAAACAAAATAAATTATGTAGAGCTGAAATATTTATAGAGATTGGACTCTTTTTATACGGCATTTAACTCAAGAAATGGGTGTCGTATAGAAAATGTATACCTCACTCATACAGAAAATGCATATCACTAATGTAAAAAATCAGAAAAGCTTTAACAGAACTTGAGCTATGATATTAATGCAATCATTCGATTCACTGTTAGTCTAGAACAAAGCTAAAAAATATTTTTTATTTTGGAAAACTAACGTTACGTGAAATTTCATAACGCCAGAATTAAGTAGTACAGTAAGAGTCCCAAAGACTCGGTCATGTGTACCGAAGGGTGACGGAGTTTGTGAAAAAGCCGGGTTATCGAGAATGGGATTAAAAAAGAATAAGTACGAATGTGTCCTCAGAAAATATCGTACTGCACTTGTATATATTGTTTGGTTGAGAATACCCGAAAATAAACTGCCCAAAGTGCGTACTTTATGAAGACGTAGAACATTTACTGCATGAAAACTACTTGACCGGGTCTGCACGTGGTGTTTTTTTTTACCTGCAAGACAGTGGCCGAGTTATCCGGACTGCCGGATTACCGAGTGCCGAGTTTTCTGGACTCTACTGTACGTAATTAAATGCTCTAATTAGAAAACTTTAGCTGTATGGTTTTAAAAATGTACATTACTTTAAATTCCTTTTAAAGAGTGTTCGATAATAAACTGAACCAGCAAGGAGGCTCAGTCAAGTCAAGGAATCAACTACATGCTAGCGACACAAGCTTAAGACTGAGGCCCGGGGCCCAGAAAAATCTTAAGATTTTTGAGGCCCTGGGCCCCTAAGCAAAGGTAGGTTCTTCCTAAGATCTTTAAAAGTAGATAGTATTCAGCATGCATTGTCAAATACTCGTTCAAACGGTAATTTGAAACAAATAAATGCGCACAACTTATAACCTCAAAACGTAGGCACAAACCGGCTCGACCCAAGGCCACATTTCTACTAAATGAGTGGAATGAATGTTTATGGTATTAGGCCGTGGCCTAGACATGGACAATGATCATCACATAATAATACAGTCTTGGCCCTTTGCTAGTTGACATGCAGTTTGAAATTATCTGTTTTTCGGAGAGTAGTATATGACCATTAAAATTTTCGCAATCATAATCTTATTAAGACAGATTCGAGAACGAAAAGAGGCCCCCACCGAGGGTGAGGCTCTGGGCCCGGCCCCATATGGCCCATGCCTTAAGACTTCCCTGGACAAAAGTGGAAATTGAGCTAAACAGTAGTTAAAGAAGTCCAAAAAATCTCGACAGTATTAAAATACGTAGATATAACTTATTTTTAAATAGTTGACAGCTTTAGAATATTATTTGTTGGTGCAATTAAAGAGGAATCAAAAGCATATATAAAGAGTGTTTTTTTTCCAGGTATAGAAGTTTAAGTTGGCATTACTATCCAAGATGGCGACCGATTTAACAGCTATCAAGTGATTTATTCTCAGTTTGGTTTGGCAATTCATCATGAATAGACTCACGCCTGAACAACGCTTTTAGATTCGTCGAATGGTCCCAAAACGAGATTGCCGTTCTTTCTGATTTTCATAAGCGAATTTTGTTTAGCGATGAAGCGCACTTCTGGTTGAATGGCTACGTCAACAAACAAAACTGCCGCATTTGGAGTGAAGCTAATCCACAAGTGTATGTCGAAACACCGTTACATCCAGAAAAACTGACTGTTTGGTGCGCTTTATGGGCTGGTGGAATCCTTCTTCAAAAACGATGAAGGCCACAACGTTACAGTCAATGATGATCGGTATAGAGCCATGATTACTAATTTTTTCATTCCTGAATTGCACAATCATGATGTCCAGGAGCTGTGGTTCCAACAAGACGGCGTAACATGTCACACAGCTCGTGCCACAATCGATTTATTGAAAGACACGTTTGGTGACCGCCTAATTTCACGTTTGGGACCTGTGAATTGGCCTCCAAGATCTTGTGATTTAACACCGCTAGACTATTTTCTGTGGGGCTATGTAAAGTCATTGGTCTATGCGGATAATCCACAAACGCTTGACCATTTGGAAGACAACATTCGCCGTGTTATTGCCGATATACGGCCACAAATGTTGGAAAAAGTCATCGAAAATTGGACGTCCAGATTGGACTACATCCGAGCCAGCCGTGGCAGTCCTATGCCAGAAATCATATTTAAAATGTAATGCCACAAGATTATCTTTCGAATAAAAAAAATTCATGTCAATCGAATAATACATCGTTGTTTTATTGCAATTTAAAGTTCTATACCTCTAAAAAAACACCCTTTATAAAGATCAATCTTACAAACTTTGCGCTCATTCAAATTATCTCAATAGATGACCCAGAAGACTACATTTGGTCTTCAGATTTGAAGTTTATTAAAGGCACAGAATTAGTTTTCATTGGTAACAAAAACATTAAAACTTTTTGAGTTAATAAAATTAAACTATAGTGCCCTTCCTAGGTGGTTTTAAAAAAATTTTACAGCGTAATTCGCAATGTAATGGCTGCCTTCTCTCACTACTTACGAGTGAAAGCACCGTGTAACGAAAATGTTAAGTAAAAAGCACCTTTTTATACTAAAGAAAATGAACCAAATAATAACACATACGTATAAAGTTTTATGCAGCAGCACGGATATAATTTAAAATTTCAAAACACATGTACACATGCCGCATAAAAAATAGTTTTAGCTAAATTAATGTAAGTGTAGAAAAGTTTTAAAATTTTTTACCAGCGCCAGGTATATTATTTATTTCTAAAAAGCTCTAATTTTATTTAGTATTTTAATGAAATGCGTTCAGAAATATGATTAATTCAGGTTTTTTTATAAAAAAAAATACCATTGCTTCAAAGAAAGCAACTATTTTATTTTACTTGTAAGTAAATAATAAACAAAATAAGTCAGTAAATAAACAAAATAAGTCAGTAAATAAACAAATTATTTTTCGTTCATTTTTAAAGCTTTTTCGATTATTAGGAAAATAATTATTTTAAAAATCTAATCACGGATGCATTTTTATTATTTTTAAATTAAAATAGTCAGGTAAAGAGAAACATTGAAAGAAATACTAGCCCCCACAAAACTTTTAAATTATTTAAATAGCATTTTCAAAATAAAAGAAATTGATAGTTATGACAGTTATAAATTTCATTATTTTGCTTTTATGTTATAATTATCATACTTAAATAAAATAAAGTTGTTAAAATGAATATTTTTATGAATGGGGTGCATGGATTGAAAAACTCAAAGAATAATCAATCTAAACAGCTTCCGCACGCATTAGAAAATTTTGCATAATTTAACGAAATTAGATGTAAGTTCACAAATATATATATACGGTATTTATTCGAATCTAAGTTGCACTTTTTTCTCGATGTCAATGCTACTGAAATTCGGGCGCGGCTTATAATTAAGGGCGGAAAATTCGTTAGATTGAACGTGATACTGAGGGTTAGAGCAATTACAGATTCATGTATGTGTTTAAAAGTTTATAATGTTGGTAAAATAAAAAGAGGTTTCAGGGGTGTTAAAATTTTCTAGAGGGCTGAAAATATAAACAATTTTCAAACAGGTATAATTCTGTTAAATTTAAATTAAATAATTCGAATATTTTACACATCATTTATAAAGGAATGGGGCTTCAGAAAAGTTTAAAATGCTTAAAATATATAATCATGATTTTAAAAATTATAAGCATACAAAAATAAGAAACATCTATATAAGAAATATTAATTAAGTTTTACGTTGCGCATGCTATTTTCTAAAATAGTAACTTTAATTACTAGCTTTAAGTTGATTTATAAAGTTAAATGTATCCTTATTACATGGTAGCCTTTTTATATAAATAGAATAATAAATTATATTTTTTAAAAAATTAAAAAATTACATTTTCAAATTTTTTAAAAAAAATTTTTCAATATTTTTCAAATATTCTGAAATACAAAAAATATATTTCTTAAATGATGTAGAGTTTAAAGAGTATGATACATTTTATAATTCTATCAAGTTTTACACATCAGAGGCAACAATTTTAGAAAATAGCGTGCGCAACGCAAAAATTACTTAATATTTATTACAGAAGTATTTCTTATTTTCATATGTTCATAATTTTTTAAATTATGATTATATTTCAAACATTTTGTACTTTTTTGAAGCCATAATCCTTTGTAAATAATGTGTAAAAGTTTCGAATTATTTAATTTAAATTTAAAAGAATTATACCTGTTTGAAAACTGTTTATATTTTCACCCCTCGAGACACAATTAATACCCCTGAAACCCTTTTTAATTATTCACTTATTAGATCGCATTTCAATTTTTTTTATATATAAATTTCGTAAATATCGGATATCAGTAAAAACCTTTTTATACTATTTAGTATTTTTTTACAAAAACGTCTTAAGAATTTAGGGGTGTGGTTTAGATTCGAGTAAATACGGTATATATATATATATATATATATATATATATATATACCAGAACAGCTATTTCAGAATAGTTGAGAGTAGTTTTTAAAATATCTTGTTTTCTTTAAATTTTTACCAAGAATAGTTCAATGACTTATTTGGGTTCTGATACTGAACTGTTTTATATGATAAGAAAATATTAGTGTTTAGACTACAGTGGGTTTTCAACAGACAGCTATAGTGATGAGAAAATAATGTTTTATTTACATAAAGGAGAGTTAAAACCCCACCAGAAGAATACACAACTTCCATTCCTAGAATCAAGAAAATTTTCGGGACGGGAAAATTATTTCTGTTTGTTTAACTCGACTGAAAGTAATTTTCCTCAGTTAATCGCACACAATTCCAAAACAAGACAATTTTAAATATGAACAGATGTTGTTGTTTTTTGATTTTGAAACTCACAAAGGAATTTTAGAAACCAGTCCCAAGTCACTTTGGTTGAAAATAATTTATATAAATAAATATAACTAATTTTCCTTTTTTACATGTATTTACAGGGTAGGAACTGTACACAGTTATTGCAAATTATACAAATATATTTATACAAGAAAACATATCCTAAAAAGACAAAGTATGAAAAATGCAAATCACGTAAAACGAGTTTTTTTAAAATTCTTTATGCTATAAGTATAAAATAAGTAAATTAGTTTTAAGTATAAATGGTTGCATATGTATAAGTTGGCAGTTATATGCATTGTGATCCTTTTTTTTATAATTTACAGAAATGAAATTAATGAAAATAAAACGAAAAAAGGAGAGAAAAGTACTTCCTTTCTTTAAATTAAGTTATTGATCTATTTTCATAATCATTTTTAGAATTAAGAAATTTGCATGAATCAATACATTTTGAAGAAAAAAACTGTAACCTGAATATTTATTCGAAAAATAAATTTAAATATTTAAGAATTTTTCCTGTAACCGTTTCACAAATAGTATAAAATCTGAAAATGCATTAATTGCAGTTTTCTTTTCTTTTTTTTGTTGTTGTTTAATGTCTGTTTTTCAATTCCTACAATTAATTCACAGTGGTACAAAGGAGACTATTAGTCCCCCCCTGCAAAATCAGGTTTAGAGCCCTCTAGAGTCCCGGATCCCCCCCCCACACACAATGCGGGGGTTGCGGGGATGTACGTTACGCCACTGTTAGTTCACATTCTCCCTATATATATTTGTAATAGTTTCTAATATTTATGATAAAAGAGAAGAATTTAATTTCAAAATTATATAAACGTTCCTCATTGGGAGAGTAATGTACACATGTTTCTATATATTCAGAAATATTGTTATTAATTACTATACAACACAATAAATTTCTGGTGTCATGTCAAAAAAAATCAGAAATAGTAAATAACTATAAACATTTTACTAAATATTGCTTATAAATCAGAAATATCCAATTAATTTCATTAATAATTATATGAATAAAGCTATTCAAAATAGTAAGGATAAAAATTCTCAGATTGATAATAGTATATTACATATTTCATAGTTATAGTTACCTCCATATTCTAATATTAGATAAAATTACTTATTATTTTATTCATATAAACTATAGTGTTACTAAAGTTATGGGAATTTGTAATTCTCTTATTAATTTTAATTTTCATTCTTTTTACACTTTTGTTAAGTGCTACATTTCAGCCATTCACATGATTTAAATCTGCATTACGGTCCAGAATTTGGCAATAACTTTTTTATTGCACTCAGATTTAGCGCGGGCTCTGCATTTTTAAAAGCAATTTTTAGGTAAGTTATCTCTATCTTGTAATGGATTTAAATATTCCTATCCATTACTTTCAATAGGTTTTTTCTTAGTATTATTTACATAAAGGGGGAAGGTTGGCTGGCCAAAAAACATGTTCAACCCCACTTTTATATAAATTATTTTATATATTTGCTGTCCTAAGTCAGCATTGTTTATAATACTGCA
The DNA here is from genome assembly GCA_019973935.1 of Trichonephila clavipes. Lineage (NCBI taxonomy): Eukaryota > Metazoa > Arthropoda > Arachnida > Araneae > Nephilidae > Trichonephila > Trichonephila clavipes. The sequence goes on from BMAU01018728.1 coordinate 426,432, forward strand.
GCATCCATTTTATAATTTTTAATCTCGGTTGCTCATGTGTCCTTCATTGTGTGATTTTCCAACTGTCTATGTGTTTTTCGAATGTGATTGTTGGATATTTATCTCTTGTTCGTAGAGAATAAGACTATATACACTGCTGGACAATTGCTAAGGACGGATCACAAATTGCTATGTAGCATAACATTAACCGAAACATGAGGCCTAGTAGGATAAAATATAGTTGCCGCACTGTTCAGACATTGGAATAAAGAATATTTATTGTTCTGGAAAGTACAAAAGCTGTGAAACATCTGAAAGAAAAAAAAATGTTCATTTGATCTGCGTACGGAGAAATGGAACAATGCATCTAAAAGTCATCAGGCACCTTAAAGAAAGGTATCAGTACGGGATATGTCCACCGTGGAGTGTGATGCAACATTCCACACGTCGTACCATACTTTGCACAACATTATCCAGCAGCTGTTGAGGCAATTTATCCCATTCCTCTGTGAGTGCACGGATGAGGGTGTTCTTGTTTGTCGGAGGATAGTTTCGACCAGCAACTTGCCTCCCCAAAGCATCCCACACATTTTCAATGGGGTTTAGATCTGGAGAACGCGCTGGCCATACGAGACGTTGAATACCCTCGGTGTCTAGACAATCCTGAACAGCGAGTGTTCGATGACATGTTGCGTTGTCGTCCATAAAAACAAATTTATCACCGACAGCACCACGGAAAAGACGAACATGAGGAAGTAGAACTTCATCAATGTATCGTTGGCCCGTCATAGTCCCATTCGCAACCACATGTAGGCGCGTGCGGCCATTGATCATGATGTCGGCCCACACCATGATACTGCATGTCGGATATCGGTCCTTTTCCTGGATATTTTCTGGACGATAAGCAGTACCACTCTCGCGCCAGATCACTTGGCGTCTACAATCCGATGACAGACTGAACCTACTCTCCTCTGAGAATAGTACGCATGCCCAGTCCTGTTCAGTCCAATTGTGATGCTCACGACACCATTGCAAACGGGCAGTACTGTGCTGTCTGGTCAATGGGATACACACAACAGGTCTGCGTGCGTATAGTCCTCCTCCACTCAAACGTCTGGCAAAAGTTTTTCGGGAGATCTGCTTTCCTGAGGCAGCAAGAAACTGATTTGCCACCTGCTGAGCTGTGGTGCACCTGTTCCTTTTTGCTGATAGGACGATATATGTCTTCTTCTGCAGGCGTCGTACTTCTAACACGACCTCCCCGTGCCGTCTACTACACGTTCCAGCAGTTTTAAATGACTTCCACAGCCGTGAAACAACGCTGTGAGCGATGTTGAACTCCCTGGCAACATCTGTTATTTTTCGCCCTTCTTCGATCTTTCCAATAATTCGGCCACGCATAAAATCATCAATGTGATGTCGGGAAGACATGCCAAAAATTTTAAGTTCGTCTATTAAATCTTTCCTGTAAAACTTTGACTTGAAACAACCACTGTCCACACGCGTCAAAACCTTTAAAGCTCTTATGAATGCTATCACGTGATGAACAGACGTGGGAAAAAAATTTGCATACTCATACTTCTTACTAATATCCCGCACTTATTCTAATTTTTCACATTTTGCTTCCTTTCATTTTGTGGTTGCTATGGATGATAGTGTTATCCGTCCTTAGAAATTGTCCAGCAGTGTATATGTATATATATATATATATATATATATATATATATATATATATATATATATATATATATATATATCGTTTAAATTTTCAATCGTTAATAAAATACTTTTTATTCATCCACTCAAGTTCAAATACATTTTTTAAACTTTTAGTGGATAGTACTTGATGTCAATACAGTGTTTAAAAAAAAATTCATTAGTTAAATTTAATTAATGAATAAATAGTAATAAACAAAAATAATAGTCCAATACCATATATAAAAAGGAAAATTGTTCTTTGTGTCTCTGTAGCGCAATGAATAGCGCGTTGGAATTCTTTCTAATCCAGAGGTCGGGGTTCGAATACTACCTGGGATGGCCTTATTTCTGAGAATACGATGTATGAATGAATAAATAGTAACAAACATAAATAACAGTCCAACGCCATAATTAGAATTGAAAATCGCTTTCTATTTTGCCACTTAATATTATGATTCTGTCATGTGTTTATACATATTTACATTAATTGTAATTATTTAATAAAAAGTAACTAAAATAAAATTTTTATTTGTTGTCCTAAGTAGGAATTGAGTTAAATTTTTTTATATATATATTATACTTATTTTATTTAGATTTTACAGAAAATAACAGGCATAGAGAGGGAGAGAGAGAATGAATGCTCACCACACTTGTCTATAATGTTCCACTAGGATCATTATAGCAAAGAACAATAATTCCATAAAATCGATTCATTTTTTTCCATTCTTTTTTGTTCAAGAAATTCTTTTGTTTGTTCTCTGATAGAGCAAACACAGTGATTATTGCTTTTTGATCAGAGAACGATCAAAGAAAGAAAAATATTGAAAAATTCAGGGATAAACATGAACCGTAGATTACATGTTCCTGGAAATAGTAACTAAGTAAAAATGATTTCCTTTTTTCAGATACAAAAAATAACTTTAGCCTCGTATATTTCTGTTTTACTGCAGCTTGAGCTTTAGCACATAGTTTGAAATTTTGGATGATAGCAATAATCAGTAATTAAATAAAATATACATAATTGTAACTCATGCTAAACTATGAATAGGATTAGTCATGAAGTTATTCGAGTTAAATATTATTATAACTTAAAAATAGAACGTTTTACCTTTAAAAATTAGCTGAAAAGTATCAGTTTATTTATGCGATTTTTGAACCTCACTTAAGAAGCCATTTTGCTTTAAGACAAAATAAACCTAATTTTTTTTTTTGTCTTCACCGATCTTAGATCATATAAATGTTAACTCTCGATGCTTATTAAAACATAAATTTCTCTTTGTGTTGTTTTTTGTAGAAAGACTGTCATACTACAAAACATGCCTCATTAAAATTTTTTTATTCCGTTCCATACCTAGAGTACCTCCCTAAATTTATTTAGACAATACTCGAATGTTTTATAAAAGTGTTATTGTTCATTAAATTCGTAAAATTTATTTTTTATTAAATATCTCAATAATACTTATTCAGATTTTCTTTAATATTTTTCCAAGTATAGAGTGAAGTCAATTTTTTACGTGTGGTATACTAGGAATTTCTTATTTGTAAAACATACGCTGTGTTATTAGCTTACATCAGTGGTCTTCAAACAGTGTTCCACGGAACCCTGGGATTCCATGAAGCAAACCCCGGACTTCCACGAGTTAAAATAAAATATTCGAAAAGAAAATTATAAATACGTATGTATGGATCCCACGGGAGGAAACAAAAAATCAAATCTACGACGGGCAGTCTCTCTAACTTTTTAGTAATTTCCTCCAATTTTTATGATAATATAATAAAATATTGAAACATTTTTATGTACTAAATTGTGAATCTCCTATTTATGGTCGTAGGTTCCGTAAAATAATTTTATACTTGTGATGGATCTATAAGCCATTATTCAATTAATTCTCTTGGGAAATCTTTGGGCTATCAATTCGCGTTATTCACAACCAACTCCGGAAGAAGAAAATCGTGGTATTAAAAAATTAACTTACCATATACTATATAGACGAAGTTTTCTAGCTTGAATAGAGAGTAGGAGAGGAAACATACTCGAATCAGGTGAAATTGCTACTGAAGGTATCATATTTGAATTATTGTGATTAAGAACTCATTAGGCGAAAGTGTTAAAGTGACGATTGTTGACTGTGAGTAAATTGATATTAGATTAAATCATATGACAAGTTAGATTTTTTATTAAGGTAAGGATCAAATTTGATAGTCTCCTAATCGTTCGTGTTTTACTGTCGTTGTTCAACTTTCGCGGTTAGCATTGAGACATTATCTTACTATTATTAGTTGAAATTGTGTCAGTTTTTTGTGTGATAAATAAATAGATTAGTTGGATCATGTCGAGTGTTTCTTCCCTACCTCTCACACATCTAGGTGCCCAAGGGAAAGATACTGGCCTCTCACATATCGTTAGAGGAGTGGAATAGAATGGATTGAATTTAGACGACAGTATTAAAATCAGTGCCAGTTTATCCATTGGGTGCTTGGGGAGGGCACTCAGGGGCCAAAGGTGCCCGGATAAGCTGGACTTAACCAGATTTTCTGGTTATAAATTTCGATCCGCCGGTGCCAAGGGAGCTTGTAGATTTTCAGCGTCAGGGCTTGAAATGAGTTTAAATCGGCACGGATTAAAATTATACAACAAAACACTTTTTTTTTCAAATAGAAAAATGTCCGCAAGGGAGCATTTTCAAATAAGCACCTAAGCCTCCAAGCCAAACAAACACTCTAGGGATCTTTTACATGCCGTATAATTATACGACATGGACGCTGTCGATTTTCTGCATCATGAAAATCCACCGACTTGGCCCGGGGTCGAACCCGCAACCTTGGGCGCAGAGGTTCAGCGACAAACCAAAAACGCCACCCAACCAGCACATTCCCCGATGTTTAATTTAGGGTTTTTAATCATTTTTTCAATACATCAATTCATGATAATAAATCATGCCAAATTAAAATGTTACATTTTTTCCTGTGTGTCTAATGGTATCTTCAATTAAGACATTTAATGCGGTAATAATATTTTTAGGTCTTGTTTAAGAGGTCTAATAGCATTGATACGAACTTCAATCCCTGTTTCTCTTAACGGTTTTAAAGTTCACGTGTAAAGTTTCGGTTTTCACGTGTTTTTTTTTTTTTTTTTTGGTAAATGAGATCGATATGGGGACGCAGAAAAGTAATTACATAACCTCTTGTACCTTATAAAAAATTACAGAAATTTCACCAATGAATCTGGCTGCGTATGACTCATTCATTTCTATGTTTGATGATTTTCAAGATAATAAATGCTAATCTTTTCAAAGACCCGTTTTCAATTTCTCTTCAAGGCGTTAATTGTTACTCATCCGAAATCTCAATCGAAATTATTGACCTACAGCACCATAATAATTGAAAAGCAAGTATATATATATATATATATATATATATATGAAAATATATATATATATATATATATATATATATATATATATATATATATATATATATATATATAAGGAATTTATTTCAACTGCAAGTGATCCGCATTATTTTGAATTTTGAAAATTTGTACAAAACAATGCCCCAAATTTACACGATTTAGCTGCCAGATAAGGCTGTAGGTTTGGATCAATATGTTTATATATATATATATATATTATATATATATATATATATATATATATATATATATATAAACAAATGTTTTCTACTATGAACATAATAAAATCAATCTTACTCAAAATTAATTGATATGCATTTAAAACACTTAATTTTATTAGCATCTTCAAGAGACCGAACTAGTACTGCAATAAAGATGATTTAATAAAAAAACCCACAGATTCAAAAGCCGTATTAAGAAGTACTGATTGCTTAATAAGTATTTAGAATCAAATATGTTCCGAGTTACTCATTTTTATTTTATACCTAACCTAACTAAGTGAACTTGCATAAAGTTTATTAACAATATAACCTAAGTTTGTACTTTTAAATATTTATTATATTATTTTTAAATTGGAAGTGGCAAGCAAAACTATTTTTTATCAGGTAGTGGCACTCTTCCCGAAAAGGTTGGCCACTCAGGATTTAGTAAGGAAATTAAGGTAGCTTTAATGTCCAAGACGCCGTCATATACATATGTAAAATTATATGCAAAAATTAACACTTATCTTGATAACTTGTAGGGTTTATAATTAATCCCTTAACTGCCGAGTAAAAGTTACGCGATTCGCTCCCCAATGCCGCCATTTTCCTCGTAGGCACGCGAATGTGATGTATTGGGGGAGGGAAGAAAAGAAATACATATAAGCAAATTACCTGAAATAAATAAATCCTTCGCAAACACTGTCAAGGTTCTTTTATTGCATTTCAATGCCTTTGGAATAATTTTATGAATAGCAGTGCACAGAAAAGATCGTACTTCGAAAAGACGTATATACACGTTCGGGGCAGTTAACGCTTTGGCTGAGCGAGGCGTTTATAAACGCCAGTGGTACTTAAGAGGTTTAAGTCGCATTGGAGCTTTAATGTCTAAGTATAGTATAATTGAATTCAATACATTGTTACTGCATGGTGGGAAGGGGAGGGCGATGAAATTATGATTAAATATTGGGTCGAAAATGCTGAAAGTTTGAGAAGCACTGTTCTAAGTGGATAAGATTACAGGAAATTACTCTTCAAATAGGAGATGGGGTATACATAAAAGCGGGCAGATTTATGTACAGTGAAAATCGTTTAGCACGAAACTGAGGGGGACTCAAATATTTTTTCGTGTTAAAGGGTATTGCAAAAAAAACCGTATATTCAACAAAATTAAGCTTATTAAAGTACATTTATTTACATAGATATGTATATATTCATGTATTTAATTAAAATCAATGAAAAAAAAAACATTCACAGGAGCTTAATGAAATTTAATACAAAATTTTCAAGTTTTTGTAAAACAAAACATTTATTGAGTTTTTGGAAAATAATCTGATAATTTTTTTTTTTTGCATTTTTTTTTACTATGAAATTATCCAGAAATTGTTCGATGTCGTTCATTTTGTTATTCAATTCACCAATGGAATGTGCGTCTAAGTAAATGTTCATACTTTTTTCATGATGTTCCTCATTTGAGATAACTTGGGAACAGGAGATGCATTTTCACCGTAGAAATATCTGTATCAATGATACTTTTTGAACTTTGAACACACTCCAAAATGTCTTTGCCTGTCATGATTGGGGATGTACACACACTATCCTCATGTACTGCAATGAATTCTTCAGATAACATGATAGGACAATCCAATAATACACAGAAAACTAATGCGAAACCATCTCTCTTTCATTTCACACCCCTCTGAAATGTCTGGTGTTTTCCGTATTTTGTTCAATCCCAGAAGGAAACTTTTTTCGTTTTAAGATAGAAAAAAATGCATGAAAATACATAGCAATTTGTCAGGACCATTGTAATATTTCGTGTTATCCGATAATTCGCTTTAATCGTTTTTGCGTTAAACGTATTGCACTGTAGATCATGATTAGCTTTTAATGTGTTTTCTTTTATTATTCTTTTTAGGGCTATATTGTGAATTTTTTGATTCGCCTATTTAATTACATAGCATCTTGTTACATTTTGGGATTCTTTAAAAAAATGCATAAATCCCACATTTTTTTAAATATAGTACTGAAGTAACTAGCATGAACAATACTATGTGAATATTGCAGTCCCACTAACATGATTCTCATACCTAAAAATGCCCCCCGAAGGAATTTTGATACAGGGACAGTGGCGCACACGGGGGGGTTGGGGGGCCAGACCCCCCCCAAGGCCCTTGATTTTTTTCCGATTAATTATAATTCTGAGTATATAGTACGTAAAACTTATTAAGTATTTGTTATTAATGATTAATTTTATTAATTAATGCTAATTATTTATTCAATAATTAATTTTTAATTGCATTTTGTTCCCCAAATCGACAAAACTAAAAGGAGCATGATACAAGATTGGTGAACTTTCGACCCCCCCCCTCCCCCTTGAAAAATTCCTGTGTACGCTACTGTACAGGGACCACTGAGAACTAGCTGCGCCAGTGACTGGAACATCATATCCTGGTTTGGCAACGGACTATGAACGTTAGATTCACCTAACTTCAGTTCAATTAGCTTTAATAACCTCCCAAATCCGTAATCTGTGGCTACCACCGTGATTTATACTATTTATCACTATATTTTCACACTGAATTAACATCCAGCGCTTAACGCGATTGGTGCATTTATGATTAATTCCCCTGTCTAGAGAATCAGTATTGATCGGTTAGCACTCTTGCTCTTAGGACGTTTGTGATCAGCATGAATCCAGCTTTAATGCTACAAAATAATAATTTTTAAAGTTTATAGAAGACACAGCGGTCTGTACAGGCGTCCCACGTATAATATGATTAATTAGTACCGTGCCATACGAGAATTATTCATTTATTTTTATTTAAATTATTATTTTATTTATTTATTAAATTAATTATGTATGTACATAATATAATTCAGAGCAATATGTACCGTGTTGTATCGGAACTATGTTTAGTGTTGTATTGAAACCGTGTTATACGAAGCTTTAAAATAATATAAATCAAGGCAGTGTGTACCGTGTTTTATCGAAATCAAATCTTAAGCAGTGCTTCTCAAACTTTCAATACTGTCTACCCAATTTTCAATCATATAATTTTCATTGCACCCCCCTATACAGTGACAATATATGTTGAATGCAATAATAATGCAATTATAATGACCTTAATTATGAACCGAAAAATTTATCAATATAAGTATTACATGTTGTAAATGTTGCTTTCAAGCAATAAATATTTAAAGTTACTTTTAAATATTAGGATAAGTATTATGTTACTTTTTTCATAGTTGAGAGTGTATTTTTCTTTGTTTCTTTTCAGCAAATTAATAATTTTGTTGAATAATAATTTATTTTTCCCTTTTCAATACGCTCGCCCCCCCTCCCCCATGTAGGACTTTCACGCCCCCTAGGGGCGCACCCCACAGTAAGAGAAACGCTGTCGTAAGGTGCAAAATTTTATGATAACCAAAGTCTCTCTCCAATAAAACATGGAAATGAAAAAGTAAGTTAGCATAAGTTTTTAATCAAAAACAAAAACATCACAAATACAAAAATTAAAAATACATTAATTTTATTACAGATATATACACTCTGTCGCAAAAAAATATATGCACCCAGAAGAAATCAAGCTACAATCACGAAACTCGGCAAGAATGTAGTCTGGTAAGAGATATGCAAATGATTAAAATTTCGAAGCCAATGAGACAAGGCTAAGTGTGCTATGCGCATATTAGTTGCGCAACTGGGAGAGTTTAAAAGCATGAGTACGAGCGCCGTACGGCTATCCAAACGAATCTGATGACTTTGATAGACGATATTGAGACTTAGGATGCCTCTAAGACGTAACCGGCGGCAGTACGAGCAGCTGACGGACTTTGATAGGGGCCGTATAATAGGCCTCAGAGAAGCAGGTTGATCGAATAGACGTATCGGCCGCCACCTCAGTCGGAGCGATATGGTAGTTGCTCGGTGTTGGCAACAGTGGATCACAGAAGGTAGAGTGTACCGTCGCGGAGGGTCAGGACGTCCCAGGAACACAAATGATCGCGAGGATCGTGCAATCAGAAGAGTGGCCACTTCGGCACCAACAACGTCGCTAGCATCGATTCAACGCCACTTACCTCCTTCCAGACATCCAGTGCCATCAAGAGAAACCATAAGGAGACGACTGGCCGAAGTTGGCTTGAGGAGCCGACGTCCGCTAAGACGCTTACCACTGACCCCACATCATAGGCAGTGTCGACTGGATTTTTGCCGACCTCGGGCAACTTGGAGTGTGGCAGACTGGAGACGTGTCATCTTCAGTGATGAATCCCGATTCAGTCTCAGTGATGATGACCACCGCACACGTGTCTGGAGGCGCACCGGCCAGCGGTCCTATCCGGCATTTATTGTCGAGCGGCATACAGCAATTTCACAAGGTGTGACAGTGTGGGGAGCAATTTCTTGGGACACACGATCATCTTTAGTGGTCCTTCAAGGCACTTTGACAGCTCGCAGATACGTGGACGATATTTTAACGCCGATTGTTCTACCCATGCTATCAAGTCGCCCAGGTGCCATTTATCAACAGGATAATGCTCGTCCACATACTGCGCGACTCTCCCAACAATGTCTTCAAGGATATGACGTCCTACCATGGCCTGCCAGGTCACCAGATCTTTCGCCAATAGAGCATGTCTGGGAAGGCAACTGCAGCCGTCCCGAGATACAGGAGAATTAACTGCGCAGATGCAAAGACTATGGCAGGATCTTCCACAGGGGGTCATAAGTGATCTAATTGAATCGATGCCACGCCGAATTTCGGCTTGTATAGCTGCCAGAGGTGGCTTTACTACTTACTGATTTTTAACCTTTTGCAAGCTGTAACCGCTTAATAAAATGATATTTTGTTCTGAATTTTTAATCATTTGTTTATTTTCATATACACTACATGCATACCAAATTTCGTGAATGTAGCTCAATTTCTTCTGGGTGCATATATTTTTTTGCGACAGAGTGTATAACACAATTTTACAGCTAAGGTTACCATCTAAAAGATAAATAAATAAATTATAATACATTTTCAAGACATACTGTAAAAAAGAAAATCAGCAATTTTCTGTAGCAGTAAAAGTGGGAATTCCCCTTATAAAATTCAATTGAAAACAATATCCAGTTGGGAATTCCCCTTATCGAACGAAAAGTAATATTCAATTTTTTTAAAATCATGTTATATTAAGACCGTATTATCTTAAACTCAAGTTTTGTACGGCGTAATATCGAATCCGTGTTTTACAAGTACCACGGTATACGAGGTAAACCAGTATTTATAATTAAAATACACTCATGTCCGTAAATTAAGAATAATGATGTTCAGACAGAGAAAGAGACAGAAGCAAAACAAATTTGACTTACTTGTAAAATTTATTTATTAAACAAAAGGTAAAGAGCAAAAAAGATGCTATACGTTTGACATAATTAATAAAAATTGCGATTTTTACTCCATGGAGCAAATTTCAAAAAATAACCTATTTACAAAAAACAGTATAACATGGTTAGTATGATGGTTAATACGGAGTATGTCTCCCGGACGATGCAATACAGGCCTTACAACGCCTAGGCATGCTGAGTATCAAATTATCAATCTGATCTTGGGGAATATTACACCACTCATCAAGCAATGCCCTCCGAAATTCCGGTAGACAGGTGGGAGAGGGGGTTGACGGGCTGCAATTCGTCGGCCAAGCATATCCCACACATGCTCAATTGGATTCAAGTCCTGTGAGTATGCTGGCCAATCCATACGGGTGATATCCTCCCATTGAAGGCATTCGTCTACAATGTTTGTACGGTGAGGACGGGCGTTGTCATCCATAAACAGAAATTCAGCACCCATGGCGCCCCGAAACAAACGTACATGTTGTTCCAGAATGACATCCCGATACATGTGGCCTGTCATCATTACACTCTGAACATGCGGTATCAGTTCTAGAACCAAGAATAATTCCTCCCTAAACGAGCCATCCTGCACCACCGTAACGGTGTCGTTCAATGGTGTTCTCTTGGTGGTAACGGGTACCTGACGCTCTCCATTTTAATGTCCGGTGAGAATCAGACTGCAAACTAAACCTGAACTCGTCGGAAAACATCACACAAGACCACTGTTGTGGTGTCCACAATGCATGCTCTCTACCCAGGTTAATCGCAGGCGACAGTGAGTTGCGGTAAGTGGAACACATCTGACAGGCCTACGAGCATATAGTCCAATGTGCCCTAAGCGTCTGTACACGGTCTGCCTTGAAACTGTCGTACCGGTAGCTGAAGAGAGCTGATAAGACAGGTCTGATGCTGTGCTCCGTCTGTTTCTTTTGGCAGTAACTACCAAATATATACCGGTCCTCATTCGGCGTTGTAACTCGGGGGCGACCTGTGTTGCAACATCTACTCACATTACCATCATCTTGGAATCGTTGCCAAAGCCTGGAGATGACACTCTGGGCGATTCCAAGTTCCTCGGATACTTCCAGCTGGGTACGTCCACATTCCAGTCGTCCAATAATTCTACTACGTAAAAAATCATCCAAATGCTTCCTTTGTGCCATAACTATGCGGTTATTGCACTGAAAGGCTTTTAAAGCGCTTGTGAACAATTTTACTTCTTTGCCACCATTCCTTATATACCCCTCTCTTACACTCTCGTCATTGTGACGTACTATCCACACCATCTGGTGGTTTCCTGTAAATTGCATATTCTTCTTCAAGATGTGTGTGATAATTCTACAGGTGAAATTTTTATTTTAGAGTTCAATTTCTTTGTGATTCTGAATTATCCTTAATTTATTGACATGAGTGTAGAAAAAACGGCTTCACTTTAAATACATTAAAAGCTTTTTTTAATTGATGCTAATTGTGTATATTTTGAATATGAGTCCATGAAACTGTTTGTAGTTTGAAAATGGGTTTTTTCAAAAAAAATTTTTTTTTAAAAAACTGCACCAAAATTAGTATACGAAAGAGAGAGAGAGAGAGAGAAAATTAAAATTTGTGATGTAACAAGGAAATAAAATGGTAAACAATCTTAAAACAAATAATTTCAAAGAGCTGAAATAAGATTTAGTAAATGCAATAATCGTTTCATAAATATATATTGCCTATTTCAGGTCAAATGTTTTTCTCTCATCTTGCTGGGTTTTAAATGCTTTTCCTGGGAAAAATCCATCTATCATATCGAAAAAAATATTAATTAGTTTAATCAAAGTACAACTAATATTGTGTGATGAATCTTTCATATTTTATTTAAATGTACTTTTAATTATATTATATATTTTTAATGATTATTTATATACAATATAGGTATACTTTTAACAACTCCAGCTTAAACCCCAAAATGCATATGCTCAGATTATTTGGTACTTTTCACACGTCAGAGAAATGGATTCATTTTTCTCTCTATATATAAAAAAGAAAGCTTCATGTTAAAAAGTAAGTACAGTCTCAAATTATTGACTTCTTAACAACTTCTCTCTGCAACTCTACAATTCTCACTCTGTTTTTAGATATGTTTATACTTTGTTTTGAGCTAAAATTTCTAATGAATATTAGCGAGGTTCAAATTTCACCCATTACATTTTAATAATAATTTTGGTGAGCAACAGGGCCTGGATTATAGTACATCATCTTTTAACAGACGCACATTGAAAGTGATACTAGAGATTGTATTTTAAAGAAAATAATAGCTTCTAAATAAAAGAAATAATATGCTTGTTAGGTCGCACATTTTTGTGTTTTTTTCTGTCGTTTTTACTTTATATAATTTTTTCAATTTTGTTTTATTTTTCAGCCATTTTTAATACTTTCAAGTTACCTTTTTAATTTTCAGCAATTGTCAGAAACTTCGAATATGTATTTTTTACATCACGAAAATCTAGAAACTATTTAATTTTTCTTAATAATAACCCACATTTTGAATTTAATGTCTAGATTTTAATATTTGTTTATTTATTTTAATATTTTATTACGTTGATACTTATTGTACTGATATATATATATACACACTCAGGAACATTGAAAATAGCGACCCAAGAAGGAAGCTAAGTACAATTGCGAAACTTGGCAAATAAGTACAGCGTAATGTGATATGCAAATGATCCAAGTTTTGTGCCAATACGCATGCTCATACACGCCGAGGTGGCGATACAATCAGGAAGAGGGTGCTATATAAGCCAGCGCAAATTCGAAGATTCATAAACGTGACGATTACCCGCCGATTGTAGGAATACTTTAGTAAGCGAAACATGCGAGGTAAACGTGCTAGAAGACATTTCTCACAGTTAAGCGAGTTTGAGAGAGGCCTGATCATCGGGATGAAAACTGCAGGCTGGTCGACGCGCCGTGTTGCTGGCCAGGTGGATAGTTCGGAGTGTGCCGTTAGAAATCGTTGGGAGCAGTAGACACGAGAAGGTACCCACGCGCGGAAAACCGGGTCTGGAGCGACCAGTAAGACCACGAGGAGAGAGGATCGAAGGATCATGCGGCAAGCACTTGTGGACCCCACTGTGACTCGCTCAACGATACGAGCAGACGTAGGCGTAGCAATTGTTCCACAAACAATTTCCAGACACCTTGTAGAAGTAAATCTTAAATCCAAGCGCCCTTTCCGTGCACTCCCTTTAACACCGAAACATCGGCAACTGCGTCTACAGTGGTTCTAAGCCAGATCAATGTGGAATGTCACAGATTGGCAAAAAGTTGTGTTTAGTGATGAATCCCAGTTTATTTTGGGGAAAGATGATAACCGTGTACGGATGTGGAGGCGCCCTGGTGAGCGGTACAATTCCCTCCACACTGTTCTACGTCACACTGCCCGCATAGCTGGTGTAATGGTCTGGGAGGCCATTGCCTATGATAGCCGGTCCACTTTAATTGTGATGCGTGGAATCTTAACGGGCCAACGTTACGTTGATGATATTCTTCGACCCCATGTAGGACCTTTCCTAAATGGTCTTCCAGGGGCAATTTTCCAGCAAGATAATGCTCGTCCGCATACAGCAAGAGCTGCTCAAGACTTCCTACGTCATTTTCAGACTCTTCCATGGCTGGCCCGCTCCCCCAATTTGTCCCCTGTAGAGCACGTGTAGGATCAGCTAAAACGGCAGATGCCATCGTGTCACTCTGTACATGATTTAGAGTTAGCTGTTCAAGATTTGCGGGCCCATCTGCCTCAGGACAACATAAGGTGCTAATCAACTCAATGCCAGACCGTGTGGCGGCATGTATTGCAGCTGTAGGTGGTCCAACGCGCTATTGAAGTTGACAGTATTTGTGTCGTTGCACACCCTGTATTCGTTTAATTGTCTTGTTTTTGAGATCAAGTGAATCTCTCATCTGTGTCATTATGTGTATTAAATTTCATTTCAATCCGATGTTTTCTTCTTGGGTCGCTATTTTCAATGTTCCTGAGTATATATATATATATATATATGTCAGGCCCCAGGCCTGCTGGTAAAAAGAGGAGGGCATCATCTTCACAATATTCCTTTATTACGCTTTCATCATATATAATCTAACATGGCGGACCTTTTGCCGCGCAACCGGGCGTTACCAAATACAACATCGCAGCGAGGAGACACCAGCCAAGTCCTTCCTAGTATGCGTTCGCCTTCGTCAGCGCTCGTTGCTCCTTTTAACAGGCTTGTTTACTCATAAATCCTGACGCGATGGTAAAGAGTTCGCTCTATTTTCATTTATTACTTCTTTAATTTTGAACCTAAACTTTTCAAACCTGACAAATTTCCCCCCCTCCGCTGAAGTCTGGCACAGCCAGATTGGCCAATTCTGACTGGCAAGTCCCCAGGGAAAAAAAATTATATTTCAATTATATCAAATTCCCCAAATGAAATAAAAATCTAGAAGATATAATAATTGTGTAAAAGAGTGGGCTGGTGAATCCTAACATGTACAAAAAAATAGCAATAATGAATAACAAAGTATCAAAAATTTGGTATAAAACTTTGTGTTACATAGAATTGTTTTCTGAAAAATATCACACATCTAATACTTCCACTATGACTATAATAATAATGAGGTTAAGAAAAAACAACATAAGATAAAGATAGTTCACATTAGACATTCAAAAATATAGTAGTGCTAAACAACATAACATAAGATCAAGTGAAATTCTCACTAAATGTGCACCAATAGTAAACAATGTTAATATAAAGTGATAAATGTTGAAAAGTTACAAGTACTTCAAAATGGTATTGAATGTTGGAATATAATGAGTACATAAATACATACAAAGAATAGATATAAAATAAGTAATAGCAAAATGAGTTTAGGAATAATGGTAAAGTAAATACATAAAAAGAAGAGATATAAAATAAGTAACAGCAAAATGAGTTTAGGAGTAATGGTAAAGTAAATACATACAAAGAATAGATATAACATAAGTAACAGCAAAATGAGTTTAGGAATAATGGTAAATACATAAAAAAAAAACATATATGGAGTAACTAACAGCAACATGATTTTAGGAGCTCCCAAAAAAGAAAAGATTACATAACTATACACAGAAATTTATCAAAATAAACACAACATCAACATTATATCAAAATATCACTAGAAATATAAAATGCAAAGAAAAATAAGGGTATTTCAGATATATCAAGTACAGGTAAAAGTTCAATCAATGTAATGTAATGTTTCACACAGTCCTGTCTTGGAAAATCATAGTTCAATGTTCATCATCCAATTATTGTTTATCTCACAGTTCTTTTGTTTATTATTAGAATCTCTACTCAATCAACTCATTTCAAAAATATACAACCATAATAAAATCTTCATAACATCACATACTATATTTTAACTTTCAGAATATACTGATCACAAATAATCACAATGAAATTATTATAACACAATGTGTATCGTAAAATGACCTCATCACAATGTTTTCATACAGTCAATAATTCAGTTATTTTTTTTAAAAAATAGTCTTCAATAATGTGTTCATTATGAATAAAGATACAATACAAATTCAATTACATTAAATTTTGATTTTCATAATGTTAACCAGTCTTAAATACAAATTTTAAACACAACTTTTATTATTTATTTTTAAACAATGCACTTCTTTTAAAATTACAATGTACTTCTTTTAAAATTACAATGCACTTCTTCTTCTTTCCCCCAATGTTTGAGAAAACAAACTCTATAACAAATATAAATAAGAATTTAGCATAATTGGAAATTGGATTTTGAATGAAATGGTTTTAATCTTGTAGAATGAACAATATCTGTTAATTTTCCTGTATATTGATTTGGTTTATCTATTTCATAAGTAACATTTGAGAGTTTCCTGACAACTTTAAAAGGACCATTATAAGGAGATTGAAGTTTACTTGAATTAGGGTATGAGAAATTTTGATATAAGACTAAATCTCCAACTTTAAATTTTGCATCAACATAATGTCTATCATACCTTTGTTTATTTATCTTATGATGCTTAATTGTTCTGTTTACTGCAATTTGTCTAGCTTGTTGTATAGGTGGATAGTTTAATTTTACTTGATTAGGTAATGGCGAATCATATGGCAAAGTTCCAAACATTAAATATGCAGGTGGAAAGCCAGTAACATCATGTGGCGAGTTATTGTATTCATATGTAACTTGTTCTAATAATTTTGTCCAAGGAGTTTTTGTAGTTGAATTAACTTTACATCTTAATTTTGCTACTAATGTCTGATTAACTCTTTCATTCTTTCCATTGCATTGTGGTCTATTTGCTGAAGTTAGTAATTGTCTAATATTATGATGTTTTAAGAATTTCTTAAATTTAGATGAAGTGAATGCAGCATTTCTATCACTTAAAAGTTGTGTAGGAATAGATTCGAACCGGGCACCTTCCATTCCGAACGCCAGTACTTTATCGATCACGCCAAAACGATCGTCTTCGCGTGATGTCTAAGTACTGGTTTTTTTTTACTTAGATACCGCTACACTACTCTCCCACCAGTGAGGTGGATAGGCGAACGATTTTTCCCCCGTTTGTTTGTTCTTGGAGAGAGAGCATGTTTTTTTTATTTATTTACTTATTTTTATTCTCTCTCTCTCTCTCATTCATTTATTTTTATTCTTATTTATTTTTCTTGTTGAGATGAGAGAAAGATGATCTATCGTTTTGTTTCGGAGAGAGTATATGTTTTATTTATTTATATTTTTCTTCTCTTATTTATTTCTTTCACTCTCCCTTATTTTTTTTTATTTATTTACTTTTTCTTGCGGTAGATGGCGCCATTACAGTTCAGAAAGTTGCGTTTTCTTGCTTCAGTCCAGGGTCACCAATGTAGGTATAGATTCGAACCGGGCACCTTCCATTCCGAACGCCAGTACTTTATCGATCACGCCAAAACGATCGTCTTCGCGTGATGTCTAAGTACTGGTTTTTTTTTACTTAGATACCGCTACAGTTGTTTTGGGCATTGAATTGAAAAAATTTGTTTTAAGCAATTTGTATAAGTTTCAGAAGTGACACTTTTGGATGGAAATGTCCAAGCATATCTGGTAGCATGATCCAGAACAATATGCAGGTATTTCTTTTGTGAATTATGATAATTAAATCCTCCTACAGTGTCTAGTGAAATCATTTCAAATGGTTCTTCTGCTACAGGAACTTCTTGCAATAATCCATACTTTTTTGTGTAGACTTTTTATTCAATTGACATGTTTCACAACATTTAACAAAATTTGAAATGTCTAATATAATGTCTTTCCAGTAGTAAATTGGGGAAATTAATTTTAACATCTTTTTTACACCTGGGTGACCAAATTGTTCATGTGCAGTTGTAATTAATTTTTCTCTCAAAGATAATGGTACTACAATTTTAATTAAATTCTTTTTCTTAACTGTTAATACATCAGTAATTTTTTATATATTTTGGATCATTAATGTTCTCTGAATTTTGGTATTTAATAATTTCATCAGTATTTAAAAAATGACAAATGGGTGATATATAATGGCATACAGGGTTCCTCGACAACATGTCTGCTTCAACATTTAATTTACCTTTTATATAAACTATTGAATATTCATACTGAGAAAGTTTTAAACTCCACCAAAATAAACGTCCAGTTAAATGTTTTACACTTTTAAGCCATTGTAAAGCAGCATGATCAGTATGTATTGTGAATTTGGATCCATGTAGGTAACAGTGGAATTTATCTAAGGCATCTATAATTGCTAAACACTCTTTTTCTGAAATTGTATAATTTTTTTCATGTTTAAGTAATTGTCTCGAGTGATAAGCTATGGGGTAAAGTGTTCCATCTGGGTGTTGTTGTTTCAAGACTACGCCTATTGATTCCTGACTTGCGTCACAAAATACATGACATGGATATTGTGAGTTGTATAATTTAAGTATAGGTTTTGAGATTAAACAATTCTTTAACTTTTGATAAGCTTCTTGACATTCATGTGACCAATTCCAAATTGCATCTTTTTTAAGTAATTTATTTAATGGTACTCTAAGTTTTGCATAATCTTTAATAAATTTTTGATAAACATTGATGGAACCAAGAAATCTTTGGAGTTCTTTCACATCTTTAGGTGGTGCTAATTTTCTAATTGTTTCAATATTTGGATTACTTGGGGAATAATGACCTTGTGTTATTTCATATCCTAAAAATTTTATTTTTTCCTGTGCAAACTGACATTTTGATTTTTTAAGTTTAATGTTTTCTTTTTTACAAATTTGAAATATTGTATCTAAATGAGTTAAATGCTCTTCCCAAGATTGTGAGAAAATTATTATATCATCAAAATAGTTTAAAGCAAAAGTTAACTGATATTTTTGTAAAATTTGTCTTATAGTTCTTTGGAAAACAGCTGGGAATTTTTCCAGCCAAATGGAAGTCTTAACCATTCATAGAGTCCAAAATTAGTTGTGAAAGCCAGTTTCTCTGCGTCTTTTTCATGAATTTTAATGTGCCAATAACCACTTGTTAAGTCGAGCGTAGAGAAAAATTTAGCATGAGTTAAATTATCAATTACAAAGTCTATCAGAGGTACAGGGGTGGAATCTTTTCGTGTGATTTCATTTAGTTTTCTATAATCGATACATAATCTTGATCTTTTCCCTTCATCCTTTTTGTATGCTAAAGTTACAGGGGCAGCATATGGGCTATGGGAGGGTCTAATAAAACCTGCTTTTAACAATTCTTCTATCTGTGTTTGTATTTCTTTAGATTCTTGTTGACTGTTTCTATAAGGGCGTAAACTTATAGGAAGGTCTGAGATTAAATGAATTCTTTGTGGCTCTAAATTGATACAACCTACATCATACTTATTTTGTGAAAATATGGTTTGAAATTTGTCAAGAAGTTGGGTTAAATCTCCCCATGGCTCACTAGTTTGTTTTGGTACTGTGTCCTCAACAACCATGGCTGGGTTAAACAATCTTTTCAGATCAGCTTCAGGGCTGTCTGGTACTTGATCTAAACCTTTATTATTCTTAACGTTAATATTATCTTCATTATTTGCATTATAGTAGTTCATATTTTGATCATTATTAAGAGTTTTACAATATGTCCCATGATATGTTCTCAACTCACCAACACACTTATTTACATATTTAATATTACTTAAATTTTTACCACATTGAAAAATACACATGTTACGAATACTAATGTCAAGCTTAAATAAATGTAAATATTCAAGTCCTAAAATAATATAAGGCAATTCAGTATCAATTACAAACAAATCTATTTGCTTAGATATACATCCAATATTCATATAAACTTTAATTATACCTTTGGGTTGAATAGTCCCACAAGTTTGATTTATTTTTACATTACTATTTCTTATAATTTTAATGTTTTTTAATTGTTTAGCTAAATTTATTGGAATTAATGACACATTGCTTCCTGTGTCAATTAGAGTACAAAAGTGCTTGGAACATACCATTGACTCAATAATTAGTTGTCATCCTTGCCTCTGGTTATTTTCGTTTCTGGGCGAGTACAGATTATGTCTATTCTGTTGTACAAACTGCCTAGGTTGACTGTTGTACTGTTGATTTCCACTGAATCTCATCATGTGCGATTGATGTGGCTGTCCATGATTTCCTCTTGCTTGGAATCTGTACTGTTGACCAGTTCCTCTGTGTACACCACCGTATGCGTGATTCCATCGGGTATAACTTCCAGTATCTACCGGTTTTCGGTCTGCGCTATCCGGTGTTACTGCGATTAATTGTCGCATCGTTGAGATCCATTCGCAGGGTGTCGAAATCTTCTTGATAACTAGGAACTTCTGGAACTCTAAAGGAATAGATAATGTCATATGCTCCACAATTGAACTGTCATCATAATTTAGTTTCTTCCCCAACGAAAGTTTTTCCGTAAAAAAGGAAATTAATTCTTTAGTGTCGTTTAATGTTAGGTTTTGAAATTTTCGAATATCTTCTTGTTTCGTCGCATCGAACACCGTCATTAATAGTTGTTTACTTTCTTCGTAAGACTTTTCAAATAAATGGTTTTCGTACCAAAATTTAAGATAAACTCCCGTGAGATATCTAGGAATATTTTGCTTCTTCCATTGCTCGTCTTTTTGATATTCCAAACATTGTTTATCAAAACATTCAAGAAAACTCTTCAAACTACTAAACTTATTAAGATCAAATTCAGGAAAAAAGAAAGTTTCCCTGGATGTGTTGACTGGTGACTCCTGCCGGAAAGAGTCGTCTTCCATGGTAGTATCGTTTTCAATGCAGTCGCTCGTTCGAAAAAAAAAAAAAAATTGTTGAAGTTCATTCCATTGGTTTCCTCGCGTATTTTGCAGTACTTTAAATCATCCTGCCGGCTCTTGACAGGCCCCAGGCCTGCTGGTAAAAAGAGGAGGGCATCATCTTCACAATATTCCTTTATTACGCTTTCATCATATATAATCTAACATGGCGGACCTTTTGCCGCGCAACCGGGCGTTACCAAATACAACATCGCAGCGAGGAGACACCAGCCAAGTCCTTCCTAGTATGCGTTCGCCTTCGTCAGCGCTCGTTGCTCCTTTTAACAGGCTTGTTTACTCATAAATCCTTACGCGATGGTAAAGAGTTCGCTCTATTTTCATTTATTACTTCTTTAATTTTGAACCTAAACTTTTCAAACCTGACATATATATATATATATATATATATATATATATATATATATATATATATATATTGTAGAGCTGTTTTTATAAATTTATTATAAAATTTTTAAAGAATTTTCCAAAGATTTTAAGCCGTTTAAAAATAGACTTTTTCCAGAAATAATACTTTTAGATCAATATTATTCAATTTCCCGTAATTACAAATCGCGTATAGAGGCCTTTTTTCTTGTGTTTCATTGTAAACATTTTTAGAAATAATAAATTATTGAAACATGTTTCACGATAATATTTATCGCAGTGTATTATATCGACTGTTTATTGATATAATACACTGCTGTCCATTAAAACTGCATCACCATGAAGGAGTAATGATACACAACAAATTCTCATTAAAGGAAGAAGATGCTGCGATATGCAAATGATTAACATTTGAACTCAAGCGAATGACGTAGGAGAATTAAACGGCATTTCAAACTTTGTACAAAAGAGAAAGCGGGTTTTTCATTCAGAAATTGATTTGAAAATTGGTTGGTTGGGAGAAGATCGTGAAATGCCTCGTTTCAGAAGAAAAAATGGCTACCAGCACGTGCCAAAATTCGAAAGCAGTAGGATAGTAACCTATTTTGTAGATTTATCATTCCGCGATATTGCTATTCACATTGATTGGAATTCAACGATTGTCATGCAGATAAAAGACCTATGGATTGAAGGGGTCATACTGAACACCCCGCATGATCTAAATAGCCTCCCATCACTAACGTCGGAAAGGTCAAACATGTTGTCAGGTCGAACTTGCAGGATCGTACAGCAACTTGATTTGATTTACGTCGTACGCTGAAGCAGTACGAGGTCTATTGGCGACGAACTTCGTAATTTTGAACCACCATCAAGGACGACACTTGAGCTGGCACCACCCTCTTTGAACTTTCCCACCACGCCCAGCCCATGGAAGGACTCTGAGTCTCTCAAGGTTTAAAATCCATCAGCCTTTCAACATGGTGTGTCTTCAGTGGTACTAGGACTTGACAACTTCGGCCACGAGCTCACGACCATGACCACATCGCACGGTCACTTCACGGCCCACGAGTCAAGAATTCGGTTTGTTTGTTGCACGACAAGTATCCGCACGGTCAGCTCGATGGGGTCTGGAGCGTCAAGGAAAGCCTTTATAGCGAACAATATTGCGGCCTCTCATGATACTACACCAAGGGTGTCAAAATCAAAAGCTAACTTGGACCAAACAAACAAGGTTTAACTTTAGGTGGGCCGCAAAAAAAAATCAATATCCATAGAAACGTAAGTTTATTTCGAATAATACATTATAATAAACACAAATAAAAGAACAAGAAAAATTTAATGTTTATGTCCTGGCACTTGACGTCTCTTTCCTGCTACTATCTTTCCTATTTCAGGAGAAATTTTGATATTTTATTATAAATTATTGTGTGTCTATATATTGACCGGGCCGCAAAAATGTTCGTTGTGGACCGTGAGTTTGACACCCCTGCAGTACAGTGTAGAAATAAACGGCAACAATGGTGTACTCAACGAAAAAAACTAACATAGTAGTGGCACCAGATCATCTCTGGTTCTGCGTACACCAGCATGATTAACTTATCTGTGCCTGGAGGCATCGAGGAAAAGACGCGTAGCCTGCTAGCATTCGACACCGTTCACGGGCTTCGTACCTTGCGTGATGGTACGAGTAGCCATTAGGTACACGATACGAACACGTTTTGATGGCATGGTTGGCAATCTAAAAAGCCAGCATTATATTTCTAAGACTTTTAGGTCAATGGTTATGCCTTAATTCAAAGCCCCGAAGACGTCACTTTTCAACAAGGATGATTGCCTATCATTTCCAGACCTACCTGGGCATAGAAGATGTTCGACTTTTGACAAGTCCAGCACGTTCTCCAAATCTCTCACCCATCGAAAACATCTGATCATGGGTTTCTGAGAAATTCGGCCACCACTGCTTGCTTTTTTTTTGATGAAATGTAGCATGGAATGACTTGTCCATATTGGTCATTCGACTCCTGATCAACTCAATGCCTACCAGGTTAGAGTCATTTTAGCTGACCGAGGTGGCAGCTGTGTGTACTAATTTCGTATTATGCATACCTTCGGATAGCTTACAATTTTAGTCATGTTCTCTTCCTATTATGCTGTATAAGTACAATAAATAGTTGTGTTATTGGCTTTACTTCCTGGTGTTGCAAATTTACTGGCCAGCAGGGTATTTTATAAAGAAATGTCAAACGCCAAGGCAACAAAAACGAATGACCTCAAACTATACTATTAGAAATGTAAATTTATCTAAAAGAAAAAGAACAAGGAAACAAGTCTAAAAATTAGACTGTCTACGGAAGCTTTGAGTAAGATGAGCTTGTTTTTGTTGCATCGGATTTCTCAAATGCAGACATCACGCAAAGAAAATCTCGTTCGGCTTTTGTTTGATGATGAATATTTATTACAAAGCTTTTAGGATAATCAAATAAAGCTCTTGAAATGAAAAAGATATATGTTTCAATGTAATGTTGTTGTTGTGCTTGGACAAATATATAGGTGCTTTGACTTTGCGTGTTCGGAAATAATTAATCTTTAAAATTATTTTCTGTTTCAAATTGCTTTAATAACACACACACAAAACTATTTTTTACAACATATTTTAAAATTATAATATTAATTAAATAACGTGTTTAAATTCTTACGACATTTAACTGCTGAGATTTTTTTAAAAAGAATAACTCATTTTTAAAAATGAAACTAATTATATCTTATAGCTTTAAGAAAAGCTATAAGATATAATTACAGTAATTATTAAGAAAAACATTATGCTTTTACATTATTCACATAAATACTTTTTTTTGTCGCTCTTTAAAGGATTTTCTCAATTCCTACTAACAATAATAAAATACTTTTTATTCATCCACTGAAGTTCAAATTAATTTTTTTCAACTCGTATTGGATAACACCATCCCAGGTGTCATCCTGGTCAGATGACAATGGTTCAAATTTACGAGGTCCGTCACCAGAAGCCCTCCTGTAGCTGTACAGTGTGACGTTAATATTCACTCAATGACGAAGTTAGATTTATCTGCAACAGATTGCGCCAGTAAGTTTTTCTAACAAAGTAGGAATTGACTTAATTATATATAATATATATATATATATATATATATGTATATATAATTACTTGTTTATTATATATTATTCAACCTGTCAATAATATGATTTTCGGCTTTCTGAATTCTTTTCGAATGGGATCTTGCTTTATTATATAATATAATTCATTTTCTTTTACTTTAGATGCAAAAGTATTCACCCATGAAATCAAACGGCTTTTTTTTTTTCTTTTTTTTTTTTTTTTTTTGCTTATAAAAATGAATATGAAATACACTCACGGACAAAAAAATTAGCGCACCAAGAAGGAGTCGTCAAAATGAAGCGAAATCTTACCTACGTAATGACTAATTTGATTTGAGTAAAATGATCAGAAAATTATAGAAAAAGATATTATTTATTTCAGAAAAAAAGGCAAAAGAACGGAGGATTTAATATCAAGGCCAGGCGCCTTCGTATGGTTCGAGAAGACGCAGAGGTCCCTAATGAAGGTGCTACTTGTGCCTCGATGGCGGCCGATGAAGCAGTTAGCTGTATGCGTGCATCTCTTACGATGTGGCGGTCTTCTCGACGACTGGTCTGTCGAGGGCGTCCCGAGCCTGGTCTTCGTGTAAATGACATCTCTCGGATCCACTGGTCCGAACACCTCCTCACAACACAATCAGAGCGGCCTGATTGACGAGATACTCGCCTAGCTGACCAGCCAGCTTCCATCATGCCAATGATTTCCCCTCTCGCAAATTGCGACAGCTGCTCATATTGTCTTCGAAAACGGCGTAATGACATGTCTATTTCAGCTCTTCCTTTGTAAACGATTCAGCATTCTCAAAGAATCTGTGGGAATCTGCGGGAATTTATTCGGGCACCTGGGTTCGAAGAACCCTTAATCCCATATCTGGCAAAAGTCTCTTTAATGACATGGCTGATCGTTGAGTTTTCATGTTTGGTAGTAGATCATTGCAATTGGACGAGCGGCGGCAGGCCAGTAGGCGAAGCTTCGAGGCATGGATCTTGACATCTCGGAGAGTTTTCAGTGAGGAATCTGTGTGGAAGAGCGAGTCTTCCTATTAGCTGTTGAAAAGTGAGGATAATGGCTCAGGAAAAATGGCTGCCCATGTGGGGATGTGAGTGGTGTAGTGACGGATGTCCAGTAGGGGCGAAAATTTATGAGGTAGAAAGGGAAACAGTCGGGTGGTTTGCGAGGCGGCCACCCTCCCTCGCATTGACCGCTTCCGGTGTTGCTGTAGTTTTAACTTTAGTATGGCGTCGGCCGTGAGAGGAGATGAAGTGATTTAAAAATAATGCTAGACACACAAACATGATTATAAATTAAAAGAGTGATATAAATAGATGATTAAAATAAATTAAGTGCTCGGGAAGATTATGCATACTCAAAGAAACTTTGGTTACCTGTTTTATACTCCACGGAGAACGACGTTAAACGCCCTCTTATCGGCTTTTCCGTTTTGCGCAATCACGCTGCATTTCTAATCATTTGCATATCTCCCCGACATGTACCTTCATGCCAAGTTTCGTTACGATCCCGCAATTATTTCTTGGTACGCAAATTTTTTTATCCATGAGTGTATATAAAAAGTTATCGGTACTACTGTAATTTAAATGACACGGATATAAAAAAGATGTATATGTACATATATGGTGTTTCAATCAACAAAAAAGAACTTAAAGAAGTTAGTTAACTTAATTGAGTAATTGACCTCAAAAAACGAATTCATCCATTATATAATCCGATTTTTAATGGCTTTTTTTCCTTAAAATTTTTTTCAACAATTTGTACAGCATTTTTACGCAAAAAAATCAATTACTTTATTAATGTTTTGCCTTCAAATGAACGTGCATTAGTTCTTCCTTGTAAAGTTTAGAACTTTCTTAAATTAAACAAAAACTCACATCATTACTTTTGTGCTTAAATAAATTCAAAATCTTGCTGATAATCGGTTCACCACACTCATATCACTTGTCGCCTGTAATCGTACGAGTAAGGTTAATGACATGTTATCATCAGTCGTACTGAAAGCTATCGGATGCACTCGTATCGCACATGCAGCTGTGTGAGTCCTTCACTTTGATAGATGTAATGAAAAATGTTTCAGAGATGAACTACTTTTTGTAACAGATTGTTACACTGTTTCTCTTTTCAATGTTTATTTTTAAGCAGAAAAAGTTAAAAAAAAATCCTAGTCATCGAAACTTTGTTTAAGGCATCCGACTACGTTCGGAACCGTGATTTTGCAAAAGCGTATAAATGGATAATATTTATGATATTTAGTGTCAATTAGATTAGAAAATGTATATAAAATTGTTTTAAGAATAGTATTAAGATAAAAAATTATTTAAGTACAATATTTCGGCAAAAAATTAACTTAGAATAACCTTTTTTCAAAATGTTCTCCTTTTGTGAAAAATACTTCTATTATAATAATATTTCACCTGTATATAGCTCAGACCTCTGTACAGAGGCTCAACTAAAAATTTTGAAATATATAACTTAGAAATGGGTTTATCCATGTTTTACGACAGCAGAGGGGAGAAATTTTAAGAAAAAAACGTCGATAATTATTTCAATTTGTTGTAACTCTGAAAATAACGTGAATTTTTCAAAAATCATAGTTGAACCTCTGTACAGCGGTCTGAGCTATAGACAGGCAAAGTACTATTATAATAGAAGCATTTTTCACAAAAGGAGAACATTTTGAAAAAAGGTTATTCTAAGTTAATTTTTTGCCGAAATATTATATTTAAATAAATTTTTTTTGTTAAAATGTCCTTAAAACAATTTTTCTCATGTATTCTCTAATCTGAGTGACACTAAATATCATGAAAATTATCCATTTATTCACACTGCATCATTTGGACAAATTTTCAAAATTTGTTTGTGATTAGTAGTTAATTATAACACTATAATTTTAATTGAAAAGGCAGATATAATTATTTTTATACTTAAAAACGCCATAACTACTGTACTGTATTTTTTGGAGTGTGAGAGTGAGTGAATATTAATGTCGCACTGTTCAGCTACACGAGGACTTTTTGGCAACGGATCACGTAATTTTGAACCATGGTCAAATGCCGTGGACGACACCTGAGCTGGCACCCCCTTCTCCTAACTACCACACCACACCAACTTAGAAAGAATATTCTACCAATACTTAGCAGGAATATTCTTTGAAATCCACTCTTCCAAGATATATGGCAATGAGTATTTAAGCGGAAAAAATAGTTTGTCAAAATTTAAGTGTCTTATGTTTTGTATGTTTATGAAGACCTTAGAAAATGATTTGACTACTTATTTTAAGTGAATGGTATATATAATTAATTTTACAGTGGTATATCTTTAATTAATTTATTAGCTCTAATGGATTAAATTGCAGTAAATCATAATGCGGTTGGATAAAGTATTAACGTGCATCGCTCCCCTACACGGCGGGTCTTACAAAGCTCTAATAAAGCTCGAGTTATGAAAGTAGCTAGGTATTTGCCAACTTGACTCTGTCGTTAACATTTCGCTATGTTTTTCATTGAATCGTCATTATAATTTAAGAAACGGCGTTGCTTGCGAATATTACAATTTTAACATAAAATAAATACTACAGAAAGTAATATTAATGTATTATACTTTCAGATAAAAATTACTTGCACTATTTTAAGCGTTCATTACACAAAACTTTTAACAATGTGTTACTTTTGCTGAGCAGAGATCAGCTTAGGAAGGTATTTTCAAAAATCGACCCTCAAGAGTGTTACGGGGAGTTATAAATTAAAAAAAATCCTTTTTATCAGCTATTAGATCTACATACTTAAAATTTAACAAAGGTGTTTTATCTCTCTCTCTCTCTTTTTTTTGTTTAGTTGAGTTACGCAAAAAGCTTTTTTTGTTTAATTTGCAATTCACGTAAAATGAACTCATTAAAAACTTCTTTATCCTTCAATCTGTGTTGTTTAATTTTTCAGTTCACCCGTGCGAAGAAAGGGTATACCAGCTAGTAATCTATATATCCACAGATATATATTTTTTAATCTTCTCTGTTTTCTCGAGAGATAATATTTTCTTATTTCAGTATATTAGTTGTATACTTGAATTTTTTCAGCTGCTAATACATAAGGGAATAATTTTTTACATTTCAATTCAAAGGAACCAAAAATATTTTTTCTATGTAAATCTGAAAATAGGAAAAAGAGATAATTTATCTAATCTTGTTTTTTTTCTTCTAATAGTGTATATAATTTTGGTACAGCGTATTATGAGTAGTCTTGTATAAGGTATAATAAGGAAAAGTTTCAGTGTGGCGTAACGGTGAATATTACGCCCCCTCCTCGCAAAGTCAGGTTTTGGACCACAAGTCGGATCTTACAAAGGACTGCAAAGCCATACTTACTTGGCGCCAGTCAGACTTTGGGCCCTTTAGGATCCTGCCCCCATTCCCGCCCACCGCAATACAGGGGATGCGGGGGTGTACGCTGTGCCATTGAAAAGCTTATTTTTTAACATTCACTTTAAAACAAATTGCACTGAGTATTCTTTTTCCATTTTGATTTTTAGGTACTTTACTTTTATTTTTTGTTTTGTTTCAATGAACTAGAATCTTTCACCATTTATTTTTTGTACCTCAGAAATAAATTGATTTTCGCAGAATTCTTTAATGGCTGCCGACACAGGAAATCTAAAATATGTTATTGCAATGGTTTTAGTAATAATAATGTAAAATATTTTTCTTGGTATTCTTAATCTCCACATTTTCCCCATCAAATTGCATTAAACTTTCTAATGTAATTAATATTGAAAAATTCGAGAACAATACTTCTAAAAGGAATAACGCGTGGAAATCTCATCTCTAGGTAAATTAAATATCATTCTTCGAAGACAATTTTTCAATTTCAGCCTGGTATATTTTTAAATTCTTAATACTGATTTTTTTAGGACGAAATGTATAGAAGGGGAAAATTGTATTCTTTATAACCTTTCAAAAGAAAGAAAAAATATTTAAATTTCTTACAGAAGGGAACACCTTCTTTTGCAAAAAAAATCGAGTGGAAATATTTATCAATTTGATTTCTTTAGAATTTTCATGCATTGTTCGAAGAAGTGCCGGCTCTAGTAATTTTGGCACCCCGGACAAAAATGGAAAATGCCACCGCTCTCCCCAGAGAAAAAATAAAAACTAAAAAAGGTAAATTGTTCACATAGATAGATACACACCTATAAACTTGAATAATTCTTGTAAACAAAAAGGCAGCATAACATTATATCAGTAATGGACACAGGAATTTTTAAAGGGGTGTCAAGGGTTGAAAGTCCACTATTCTCGTATCATGCTCCAATATGCCGCCCAACATATTATTTTGATTTTGTCGATTTTCGGGAGCAAAAAACAGTAAAAAGATAAATATTGAATGAATAATTAGCATTAATTATTAAAATTAATTATTAATAGCCAATACTTAATTAAATTCTACATACTATATACATAGGTTTATAAAGTTGTACGTAAGTAAAGTATAGATAGGGAGTTGCGGGGTTGTATGTTACGCCACTGGCAGTAAGTGAATCTTCCTGTTTTGCAGATGATTTTAAAGCTTCTTTTTCAAAAACTTCAAGGCAAATGATACACATTGGACGTACATCGTCGTCCGTAAATTTAAGTCAAAAAATATAAGCCAATATTTTAAATTTTCCCAATTGTAGTGCCTGATAAAAAAAAAGTTCTTTTTCCTTTTTATTTTCTTAAGGTCACACAGGTTCTATTTCATTGTCATTTTAGAGACGTTGAAATGATATTTAAAAAATTCGATAGTGTGTCTTGTTTGTGTAGTGGTTTATTTCATTAAAGATAAAAGAAATAATTTTTTTCTTCGATAGTATCAAAATATTAAAAATAATCAATAATATTACTTTTATAACCCGTTCACAGCTGAATATTAGCAACGTTGACTGAAATATCAAGTATACAAAATTAGGGTCTATGGAGCTAAGCACACCGTCTATAAAGGGCATGACAAAATAGAGCAAAGCGCAGGAATACTGTGCACATTTCGCTACTGCGTCATTTATACAACTGGGTGCAATTTACTTTTGTGCATAGTAGAATTATTGCAATACCTCTTCTTTCTGTCAGCACTCCATCCAATTTATAAAATTGGGATTGAAGAGGACATTTACAGCGAGTTAGTGAATATTAACGTGGCACTGTTCAACTACACCAGGGCTTTTGACAATGGACCACGGAATTTTGAACCATGGTCAAGTGACGTGGACGATACCTGAGCTGGCACCCCCTCTCCTAACTACCACACCAACGGGAGGACGTTTCAGCTCTCGACAGATTTAACGTGCATCGCTGCCCTACACGGCGGGTCTTTAGTGGTACTGGGCTCGAACTCATGACATGCCTGCCATGATCCGATACCTTGACCACTGGGCTACCACAGCCCCAAGGACTTTTACAGCATTTAGTAAATAAGATTAATTGAATTCCGTATTAGATTTTCTGAATTATTTGCGCAGATAAATGCAGGATAAAACTTCATCCCCCTCAGGGCATCAAAAAACAAGTACGTACAAGTACACACACACACAGTATTGCATTAAGTTACTAAAAAAAATTTAAGAAAGAAAAATTTTAGAAAAATGAACAAAAAAAAATAATAAAACAGTACCAGACAAAGTAATACAATCATAGTAATACATTAAAAACTTTAAGACTAAGGACTAAGATTATACGGTTAAACAAAGTTTTAAGGTGCCAGCCTTTTCCTTTATTAGCCTTTTTAATAGGGCTGAAATAAAATTTAGAAGAGAAAAATGTTAGTTACATTGTAAAAATTTTAAAGTATTAAAATTAATTCCAAATCCATTTAGTCCAGTATTTAATTGGCTTGTCCTGTCTTTGGATTTAACAGCAGGATTAAACGTGTATTTTATAGCACCATCGTTTTCCTTTTTTTTGCTCAGTATTATAAGGCAGAAAGATACGAATTTCCTCATAAAATATTAGAAGTGAGAAACACACGCACTCACATGCGTATATAAAATTTATATTGATATTGGATGTGTTTATATGATAGAAATCCGTTATCCCTCTTGCATATTTTTTATGTAACCCTTACACAATTTATTGAT
Source organism: Trichonephila clavipes (assembly GCA_019973935.1). Lineage (NCBI taxonomy): Eukaryota > Metazoa > Arthropoda > Arachnida > Araneae > Nephilidae > Trichonephila > Trichonephila clavipes. Next base: position 458,073 of record BMAU01018728.1, read on the forward strand.
TCCAGAAGATGGAACAATTTTCCGTTTGACGTAAAACGATCTTTCAGAGTTGTAGATCTATATTAATGAAAACATTTGTCATAGAGAGATTTTTTTCATTTCCAATCTTTATAAATCATTTATAGCTGATTGATTTATAGCTGATCATTTATAGCATTTATAGTAGATGTTATTTGCTGAACTTGGCTGATCGACATGCTTTCGCAATTTACGTCATTCATTTCTGAGTAATGATTTAACTATCTATTTGAATTAGTTTTTATGAAGACCTGAAAAGTTCATTAATAAATTGAATAATTTGAATCACACACACAGAGAAACAATAAATTTGCAACAGTGCTCTTATCAATTCACATGAGCTTAAGTGTTGCATATATATGCGTGTTTTAGACCAGATGTTCCCAAACTTTTTGTGTCATAGACCCCTTGCTATGTTTTTCGGTTTAGGGAAGACCCCTGTTTATCTAATATTGAATTTTTGCAAATTTGTCCACTTAAATGTCTTTCTGATAGCTGATATAGAGCTACTTACTTTAAAGATTTAAATTTCTAATTGTTGTGAAGTATAAAAAAATGTTTAGAACTTAAAAAACACACATGTTATTATTAGTTAAGTTAAAATTTAACTAATACATAAAATAAGTGATCTGCAAATAAATGCTGTTAACGGGAGAGATGAATCGGTTGCTTCTCTCTCTCTCTCTCTCTCTCTCATTAAAAAAATTTTCGACATTTGACATCAGTCTTGTGTCAGGTTTAACCCTTAATCTTTTCTCGTAGTGTTCAGTCTTTCTTTCTTTCTTTTTATTTTAGAGATCAGCAACAACCGCGCTGAAACTCCACACTAAAAAAAGCAATTAAAAACTTCTTCAGATACTCCATAATTTGGGATAAATAACAGGATGTCTTTTAAAAGCCAACATTGCTGACATCCGTTTCTAAACTTTACTTTAAGATCTCCTTTGGTGTCTATTCCGATCAATTATATAGTTTTCCTTTTGTAATATGCCATTTTTTTTCAACCCGACTGTAAGAATCCATTGCCTACTGTGGTATAACCATAGTCAAATCATTTTCAAACCTAGTTTCAGAAAATCTGAATAAAGGACATTTAAATGTTGAATGTAAGTTAAAACGTCATTTTCCTGGCAGATTGCCCGTGACAAATTAAGAAACTGAGAAAATTCGTGCCGACCAATATTATACTCCTTTAGCATAATTCTGTCAAGAAACACTGAAATGATGGACCTTGTTTTAATAAAACTTATGCTGCCACCTTGTAATTGCAAATAAACCTCATTGAATTTAATAAATAAATCTGTTAAATACGTAAATTCTGGTTTCCCCATTTGATTAAATTTTCTTTTAAAATTAAAGTCACGATCTGGTTTAATACGAGCCACTATCGTACACCCTCATTTACATCCCATGAACCTCGAAATAATTTTTTCGCTGGCATGGACTCCTTGCAGGTCGTCATAGACCCCCTAGGGGTCGATACAGACCACTTTGGGAGTCAATGTTTTAGACGAATAAAATAACCGAATATAATCATGATATTCTTATCAGATCTTTCTTCTGTTATTAATACTTCATAAATTAACTGGAACTCATTGCTTTCTAAATAGTCGGGCAGCCAAAATTAATTGGAAAAAATATTTCTACCTTGCAAAACAATATTAAGGTATCCGACTACTTGCGACAACTTTTTTTTTAAAATAATGGATATATGGAGATTTTTTTATGGTTTTTAGATTTATTTAGTATATTTTAAGAAAAAAAGATTAAAATTAAGAATTGAAAAATAAATTATCATCACTAAAATGGGCAAAAATTGACAAAATATTGCATAAACGGGGCCCGCTCTGTACAAATAGTAAATGAACAAATTTTCAATTTTTCAATTTTGATATATTACTTTGCTGTTCCTTTTTGAAGTGACCTTCAGGATAAAAGATATTTTAATTTTTACAAAAACTAGAGCACTTTATCTTAGTTGTTATATGAAATTTATTAAAAAAACGGTGATTATATTTACATAAAGAACTGTACATTTTGTATTAAAACAGTGATTGATAAATCTGAATGTTAAAACACTTCTACTGTTATGTAGAACATACACAAACGTTTCAGCAAATTATTTTTAAAACTTTTTGAGCAATCGCTGTCCCCGTTTGATTATTTCGAAAAAAAAAACACATTTCGAGTAAAACGCGTTTTAATGTTTGACATCTTATGTAAAGTTATGGCATCTGCTTTTACTAAAACGCCTGTAGTTTTTGTTCTAGTGAATGGAAAATAAAAACCTTGGTATTTGTATGAAGCTGATAAGATGGCCTATAAAATAAAACCACAAAAAAAATTTGTCCATTTTTTAAAAAAAATCATGATTTTAAGGTAGTCGGATATCTTAAATTATCTATTATAATTCTGAATTATTTTTAAAATATCCTCTCATTAATGATTTTTATATGAAAAATGTTAAACTCATATTTATGGTAATGCATCTTGACATATATGTATAGTATGTTTATGTTTTACTTCATTTTAAAGAACATAAATATAAAATAATTGCAAATTATATCACAGATATGTGAATTATGAGAATACTAGCATGGGAACCATTTCAAAATATTTGTATATATAAATAGATTTTTTATAAAGAATATTTTTCTTCTAATATTAAATATTTGTCTAAAGTTTTATGTGTAAAGGTTAGAAAGTTTTTTTTTAATTTAAAACAATTTAAAATTATAAAATATGTAAAATATTATATTTCTCCCTGGCGGAGAATTATGTAGGTTATTATATGTTTCTCCTTTCAACTCCTTATTTCAGTTAAAATATGATAATGAAAACATATTTCTCTTTATATTATTATTAGGACCAGTTCGTGTTTCAATAAATAATCGTAAAATTGTAAGCAAAGTCAATAAATAGAATTAAAACGTACGATAAAATTAAGAAATAAATAGCCGTAGAGTTGATTTATGTATGCATAATTATTCGTACAGCAAATGTAAATAATCATTTTTAAAAAAATGCTGTGGGCGATTATTATGGAAACCATTAGAAAAATAAGATATTATTGACAATTTATCACACTTGTTACAACTAATGCTAGGATATTAACTTCATTGCATTGATTTAATAAGTGTTTTGTTAGAAACTAATTTTTTTACTGCAACAGTTACAAATGCTATTTCAGAGTGGCGTAATTGCGACAGCAGCAGCTGTTTTGAATTAATTATTTGTTATGCATGACCTAATTTTTCCATCCAAGGTTTCACTTTTATAAAATTAAGAGCATATAAATGTATGTAGTTTGTTTTCATATATAAAAGTGATGGAGTATTGTCGAACCAGTTTTTGCATCTGCCATTTGAGATCTTTTGATTTATGGTTATGTGTTTTTATAATCGGAATATTTACAAAGTGATTTTGAGAGAATAGACAAATTCTAGTTTGACAAAAAAAGAGAAACAAAAATCTAAAAAAAGATAAATCAACGAAAATAAAAAATAAATTTAAAAAATTTCATTGTATTTTTCGAAATATAAACTATTCACAAGTGATGAAATCTACAATAATGATTTAAATCGTTATTACCATTCTAGAATTAGTTTATGTTATATATATGGAACAATCAATAATAAATTTTTGGATCTGTGTTAATTCAACTGTATTTAAGCTATATATTTAATTATTTTATTCACACATTATCTACTGAAATAATAGAGAATAAAATATTTTATTGGGGAAAAATATTCGTTCTTGTAGCTTTTTAGGATTTATAATCATTTTATTATTTTATTTTTATTTTTCAAGATGAATATATAAAGGTCTAAGCTAATATGTATATACATATATAAACCTTGAATGAACTATTTTTAACTAACAGTAAATTGAATTGAGAAAAATTTAAAAGACAATGAATTATGCGTAAAATGAATAATCATTTGCATAAAACAGCTGATATAAAATCTCATCCATCTGTAGTGTGTGTGTGATACAATAGAATCTCAAATATATATATAAAGAGTGTTTTTTTTCCAGGTATAGAAGTTTAAGTTGGCATTACTTTCCAAGATGGTGACCGATTTAACAGCTGTCAAGTGATTTATTCTCAGTTTGGTTTGGCAATTCATCATGAATAGACTCACGCCTCATAGAGATTCGTCGAATGGGCCCAAAACGAGATTGCCGTTGTTCCAGATTTTCATAAGCGAATTTTGTTTAGCGATGAAGCGCACTTCTGGTTGAATGGCTACGTCAACAAACAAAACTGCCGCATTTGGAGTGAAGCTAATCCACAAGTGTATGTCGAAACACCGTTACATCCAGAAAAACTGACTGTTTGGTGAGCTTTATGGGCTGGTGGAATCCTTCTTCAAAAACGATGAAGGCCACAACGTTACAGTCAATGGTGATCGGTATAGAGCCACGATTACTAACTTTTTTATTCCTGAATTGAACAATCATGATGTCCAGGAGCTGTGATTCCAACAAGACGGCGCAACATGTCACACAGCTCGTGCCACAATCGATTTATTGAAAGACACGTTTGGTGACCGCCTAATTTCACGTTTTGGACCTGTGAATTGGCCTCCAAGATCTTGTGATTTTACACCGCTAGACTATTTTCTGTGGGGCTATGTAAAGTCATTGGTCTATGCGGATTAGCCACAAACGCTTGACCATTTGGAAGACAACATTCGCCGTGTTATTGCCAATATACGGCCACAAATGTTGGAAAAAGTCATCGAAAATTGGACGTCCAGATTGGACTACATCCGAGCCAGCCGTGGCAGTCCTATGCCAGAAATCATATTTAAAATGTAATGCCTCAAGATTATCTTTCGAATAAAAAAAATTCATGTCGATCGAATAATACATCGTTGTTTTATTGCAATAGAGTTCTATAACTCTAAAAAAACACCCTTTACAAGTATATACTGCAGATGAAATGTTAAAGATTTGGATACTTAAGATTTAAAAATTAATAATTGAAATTTTGGATACGAAAAAATTGGATGATACGGTATCTATAAAGATAGCAGACTGAGAACTGCTTCATGGGGTTGGGACCAGTTTGGGACCAGCCCCCCCCTTCTGTTTATAATTCTTAGAGAAATCCTATGGAATACAATGAATAGATGTTCTGAGTTCCTTATTTGTTTAAAGAAAACGGTACGTACACTGATAAAAGTACTTGAAAATGCTTAGATGACCACTCGAATCAAAGAAAAATAAACCAGTTACTGCCAGATTCCTAGATATAAGTGCAAGTTCAATGCTTGAAATAAAAAGGTTTACTATTAGTAAAATAATTTATAATTATTAAAAAATTACTGAAAAATTGATGAACTAAATTTCCTCAACATATGAAGAATATTTTTATAATTATCTACGTAATAATATCAATATATAAATAAAGAAATATTTTGTTAGAATTATTTCTATATGAGCTACAATATCGTCATCTGTGATATGACAGGGAAGGTCTGAAAATGAAGAAAATTTTCAGATAGCTCTAAATGTTTATATAATATTTATTAAAAATATAACATCCAAATTTTCACGATAGAATAAATTAATTCCAATTGAGGAATGATTTTTTTTAAAAAAAGTGATTATACTTATAAAATTAATTTGGTAGTTTTGTTGGAAACATAATAAATATTATAGTTTTAAATAATAAACTAATTTTTTTATTAGCATAATAAATTGTTATAGTTCTGATGTTTTCTGATTTACGTGAAATTAAGAATATGTTGTATTCAGTGGCCCACACAGAAATTTTTCAAGGGGGTGGGGGGTCAACTGTCGAAAGCTCACCATTCTCGTATCATACTCCATTACATTACGTCGCCAAACATATTTTTTCATTTTATCGATTTCGGAATCACAAAACAATAAAAAATTAATTATTGAATAAATAATTAGTATTAGTTAATAAAATAAATTATAATTAATTATTTTACGTACTATATATATACGATTATATTCAATTGAAAAAAAAAATCAGGGGGGGGGGTCCTGGACTTCCTCCCCTTGCGTGTGCAGTTGATTATGTTGAATATTATTTATAATAAGTGGTATATGGTTAGAGATAGGTATAAACAAGTTAATTACAAGTAGTTTTTTTGAAAATTAATCTTTCTGCGTATTCTTTTGCTGCAGTAATTAATCTTTTAATTTTGTCTTAAAATGTGTATAAATTTTATTTCTTTAAATTCTAAAATACATTTTTACACTAAAAATAACATCTTTTTTTTCTATGCGAGTAGGCATGATTTAAAAGACAGCTGAACTTGCTTTTCAAATCCCTCAAACATGTCTTGAACTTGAATATTAAAATTGTTCAGGTAATAAGGAATGCATATATAAATAAGAATGAATCTGAATAAAATTTACTTCAAGATGGTGCAGAACATTTTATATACTTAAATTTAGGTTTGATCTCTATATTTCATTCTCTTTTTGGCTATTTTATGAAGTACTCACATTTGTGTATGACTTACGTCATTCGAGGTTTTTTCAAAATTGTTAGCTCTAACACACGCGCACGAAAATAATCCTGGTTACTCAAGGACATGCATAAAGATAAGCAGAGCGCGTGCGTCTACTTTTTTTTTGTCTTATGTAGTTCTTATTATGAAGTTAGACTTATATATGTACTGTAAATTAAACGATTTAATATACGTTTCAGTTAAAAGTGCAAAAAGTCATTCGTAAAAAGTCATGGTTATTTTAAGCAATGAACTAAGAAATTAACGTCTTTTATCTACGAACTTGCAAAAAAGTACCGATTCTTATCCAAAAAAAAAAAAATACAATTTGTTTAATACAAAAATATCATGCAGCCTTTTTAACAAGCTTCTCAGCTCAAAAAGCAATATTGTATAATTTTGCATGTATAAGCAGTATAAGCATATAAGCAATATGTAGAAGCATATAAGTGATATGCAGAAGCAGTATAAGCATATAAGCGATATGTAGAAGCAGTATAAGCATATAAGCGATATGTAGAAGCAGTATAAGCATATAAGCGATATGTAGAAGCAGTATGAACATATGATATTATTATTGATTTTTAGGACCAGTATCCATTGATTTTTTTCAATCACATTTACAGTAATTTTAAAAACATTTTCTTTAACAAAATAAGCTAAAAGTTGAAATGCTGCATAATAATGATGCAGTAAGTCTTAATATTTTAGAATTATTGCTTGTGATTTTTTTATATCAGAAAAAAACAATGTTGTGTTTTTTAGTTATGTGTCTTTTAATGTTTCTGTTATTTTAATTACCATCTTGTGAAGTGATGTTTTTACAGCATTCTATACAATTCTGCTTTACAGGAGATTTTGTAGCTGTTGAGCTTAGTGGTCACGGTCACGAACTCGGGACCAGAGTTGTCGAGTTGCGGGCTCGAGTCCTTTGCCACTGAAGACCCACCGTGTAGAGAGGCTGATGTACATTAAATCTGTCGTGGCTCAAAGTTCTCACGTTGGTATGGTGGGGAAGGCAGGAGAGTGGGATGCCAGCTCATGTGTCGCCCACGCAATGGCGCACACAAGGAAGAGGTCCTCGGGTCTGGACCCCCCACCCCCATAACCCTCGATTTTTTTTCGATTGATTATAATCCTATGTACATAGTACGAAAAATTTAATTAAGTATTTGTTTTTAATAATTAATTATATTAATTAATGCTAATTATTCATTCAATAATTAATTTTTCCCTATTTTTTGTTCCCGAAAATCGACAAAATCAAAAGAATATGTTGGGCTGCGTATTGGAGTATGATTCGAGGATGGTGGACTTTCGACCCTGGAACCCCGCCTTAAGAAAATCCTCTTTGCGTCACTGCGCTCACGTCATTTGCCCACAGTTCAAAATTACGATGTCCATCGCCAATAGCCCATAATAAACACTCACTGGATGATTTCGTTACCCATCATTTAGTTCGATCCCTGTGGCATAACATACACCCCAGTAACCCCCTCATCGCGGGGGGAGGCCAGGATTCTAGAGGGCCCAAAGCCTACCTAACACCAAGTACGTACCCTTGGTAAGAACCTATTTTGGGCCCAAAATCTGACTTTGCAGGGGGGCCCTAATATTCTCCGCTACTCCACTGTTCGGTCCCATTGAGTCTAGTTAAAAGAACACCGTCTATACTTACGAGAAAGTATATAAAATTCGTAAAATATCACCATTGACCTGAATTCATTAAATTCTTTAAAAATTAATGGCTGTGATAGAAAAAAATTTATTTTTTTTAACTTTTGCTTCATTTCGGGTTTTAATATATCGCATGCTGCAGTTAGAAAATATAAATTCATGTAACACGTGAAGATTTTCAGGCGCTTGAAACTAAATGCCGTAAAATCCGGCATATAACGTGCACCCATACTTTCAAAAGTTACATTTTTTTAATTTTCAACGTATATTCTCCGCATAACGCGCACCCCCTTTGTTACGAAGGAAAACCTGGATTGCATGTGTGCAATGCTGTTATGTGTTAAAGTCATTTATTCAAGTTATTACCCCCAGACATTTGAAAACAATATAGTATACTTCAAGAACAATCCCTTAAGTTCATAAGGTAACTCATTTCTTTTAAATAAACAGTATGCCGATCCATATAAAACTCTAATTTTTTTATTCTCATCAATTTTTTTTATTTTTGAAGCTATCATTTTTATACCCGGCGTATAACGCGCACCTGTAAATTTCGATCTCATTTTTTGTGCTAAAAGTGTGCGTTACACACCGGATTCTACGGTATATAAAAATGCAATACTAGAATGAATCGAAACCATTTTGCTTTAATGGGACTCGGAAAGTACTATTGATTATGATAAATTCTGAAAATTGCTACGTATAGGAATATTGTTTCAAAGCGTACATTAATCATGTAAATTGCATGTAAATATTTATATTGAAAAGGGTTAATGAAACTTATTTATAATTATTCATCACGCAAATAAAACGTTTTGTGACAAACCTATACGGAACTTTATCACTAACCTTCTGAGTCGTCTTTTTTAGGGAAATTTAATTTCCCTACCTATTTCCAATCAGCTCCAAAAAGAGGACAGGATTCCTTGTTATATATGCAGATTAGATAAAGTATTTAAGTCAAACGGAATAGTAAAGTAAAAAAGCAGTAGGAGAGAGAGATTGAAGCAGAAAGGTATAATAGTGAAGTTAGAAATTTATTATTGAAGATTTCTTGGTGGATAATTTAATCTCAGGAAGAGTTGAGATTCTGTGTGGTAAATATTGATTTATATTTAAAGTCTCGTTAAAGTTTTATATTAGGAGTGAGATTAAAGTTAAATGTTCAATAGGAACATTATTGAATATAAATCTGGGATCTCTTATCGCGGTAATCTCTGCGTGATCGATATTCTAATTGTTAATTAATTGGATCATTAGATATTTAAGTTTATTTAAAGGAAAGTCCCTTTTAAACCTCATATAACTATTTAGATATATTTGTTAATAAAAGTCTTTGATTCTATTTGGAAAAGATAACCAAATAAAGAAAGTTATTTATAAAAATGGCTACTGGCTCTTATCTGACTCCAAATTATTCTCGTTCTCAAAGTGAGATCCAAGGGGATCTTCACAGTTTTACCACGGATAAAGTAATAAAAAGTAAGCACGTTTTTTCATAAAGGGAATCATAAATATAAAATTCACACAATGATTGAAAACAAAGAAATTCAACTTCTGAAAGTCAAACAAAGGTCAAGACTGAGGTAAAAGATTTTATAATGAAATAAAAAAAATTATATTTTTAAAAACTATTATTCTATAAAATCTCGTAGCAAGAGCTGTTCTTGATGCATGTTGTTCTAGTCCAATAAAAAATAAATGTTCAAAACATGCATTGTCATCCAACCTTAACGTGTATACAAAATTTCAGCTCAATCGGTTGAAGACATCAGTTTCAAAATTGAGTTGCAAGATTCCACCCGAACATTTTACATTGCAAGTTAAATAAAAGCTTGTAAAAAATAGTTAAAATCGAGAAAGTCGATAGCGTGTTATGAGTAAAACGACACGCATCGTTGGTTGAGAGAAAATTTTCTAGTGAAAGAGTGGTTTAAAAATAAATGACTTCAAATCGCAACGACGAGAAATCTGAGTCGATTACAATCCAAAATTGTTCTAAGTGTATTCTAAAGTACCAAGAAAAAATCATGAAAAGAGAGATTATTTACAAATTAGGTCACACGCACAAATAAAATTATGCTGATTCAAAGAAAAACATCCTTTTCGATTCTTTAAAAAATTAATGCAATGAAATTTATTATTGACTGAATTTTTACCTTTTAAGCTTAATTTACTTACTACATTACTTAAGAAATATTACTTAAGAGTACATTACTTTTCTCAATACATTATTTAAGAAAAAATATATGTACTTCATTATCTGTAGTATATCTCAAGTATGTAAGGTTCCTTAAAAAACTAGTTTTTTTTGCTTTTTTTTTCGAAAACACTAAAGTGCCATTTAAATCTCAAACTCTTATATAATGAGATGGCATTATTTATCTTTGACCCTTTTTAAGAGACCTGGTTCTGCTTCAAAGGACCGGCTAAAGATCTCAATTGGAGTCTTCACCTCCGTACTTTTTTTTCTTAAATAAACATTGTGTGTGTGTGTGTGCATCCTTCAACTTTATTGAAGATACACTTATAGTTAGGACTAGATACAGGGGTGGAGTTCGTGTTCTTAAAAGGAAAAAGAAGGCTGTTGTGTGAATATTCAATTCAGTTCCATCTTCTTTACACAACCTCCCCTCCGAAAAAAATATTATGTACAATTCAAATGCATAGCTGTCAGAATCTTTACTTTTATGAATCAACAGTAAAAAATGTATTTTATTTGTGTAAATAAAATCGATTTTTGTTTGCGTTATCATATAAATACATTCGTATCTTTTTCCATTTTATCTCAAAATTTCCTTGGAAAAAAATTGAAGCACCTTGATCAAACCACGTTTTATGATTAAAAAGAAAGTATGTGTTTATATAATTGCATTTTAACCATCAGTACTCTTAAATTTAGATCTTCGATGCCTTTTAAGAAATTTAAAAAAATTTTTACAAATAATATTTTTTTTAAAAAATCATCTACATAGTTTTAAAAAATTAGAGTAAATTTTAATTCCCCTACATTTTGATAAACTAATAATTTTTTTTCATACCTCACAAGATAAAATGTTCTTTATAAATGTTTAGTTCATTATGAACACAAGAAAAGCCTCCGATTCTCGAAGCAAATCTATAAATCAAAATTACTTAGCACTTTTTTCATTGTCTTTCAAAATTTATCAGTTTCTTCAATGTTAAAATTTTGCTTTAATATTTTCTTGGATTCTTTTAATATAGAGTACTTATTCCATTTTAATTTTTTTCAATTCCTTTCATTAGTTCACATTCTCCCCATATATATAACTCAAATTCAGTGGCGCAACAGCCCATGAGGACCAGGGCCTACTGCGCCCATCCTAGTATAGGTGACCATTGGGTGCTGAGGTGCATGAGCAGATGCCGATCTGAAGCGAGACCCCAGTGTTTAAGTCCCCAAACAAGCTTGGTACTCATTTATCGACCCACTGTAGTAGGGATAAAAGGCTGAGTTGACCTTGCCCAGCCCAAGAATAGAACCCGGACCTGGGGTGTGGAAGCGCGATTCGCTACCACTGGGCCTTATATTATAAAATATTATATCTTGTTCAAATTTTCAATCATTAATAAAATACTTTTTATTCATCCATTCAAGTTCCAATACATTTTTTTAAACTTGTAGTGAACGACACTTGATGTTTATACAGTTTTTTCAAATATTAATTCATTAATGAACAAATAGTAACAAACAAAAATAATAGTTTAACGCCATATATAAAAAGGAAAATCGCTCGTTGTGCCCCTGTAGCGCGGTGGACTTCTAATCCAAAGGTCGAGGGTTCGAATCCCACCTGGGATGGCCTAATTTCTGAGAATGTGATTTCTTTTCACTATAATAATATATTGGAATTATTAAAGTAAATTTATGAATAAATTGTAACAAACAAAACTAGAGTAGTCCAACACCACATATAGAAAGGAAAATGGAAAATTGCAAGGAAAATCCTTTTCTATTTTGCTACCTAATAATGTGATTCTGTCATATGTATATACATATTTATATTAATTGTAATTATTTAATAAAAAGTTACTAAAATAAAATTTTTACTTTGTTGACCTAAGTAGGAATTGACTTAATTTTTCTTTATATTACTTGTGTGTTATGAAAAAACTTAGGTGAATAATTTTTTTATAAAATCTATGTATTATTATTATTATTTTATTTCTAGAAATTTAAACTTTTGATACCAAAAAAATTTTTTTTCATCTATTTTTGCATAAGATGCGTTGAGACTTCAATAGTTTTAATACTATCTTTTACTTATTTTTTTTCTCCTATCTTGTCTGAAATGAATTAAAAATTTGCTTCTCCGAATGGTTAACGATAACTTTTTTCAAAATTTATCCCAATTATTGAACATTTTTCTTTTTTAAATAAAATCAATGATGAATGTTTTTTTTTAAAAAAAATAATTAACTACTAGCGTTACACATAATTAAGAAATAAGCATATTTTGCTATGACAAAAAAAAGTCTAATTTCCAATTTTTAACAATTTTATCTTAATTTTTCTCCTTCACTTGTTTCCTATACTATATTCACTGAAAACAATGTTTTACAGTATAGAAACTTGTGATAAATTAAGAATGTAGCAAAGCCCCTGAAAAATTTGGCAATTTTCCTGAATTTAAATGTTTTCTTGTCTGTGTTTAACTTTGAGTCAAGATAAACTGTTTTACTTGCTTTTTCTTTTTCAACCGAAGAAAGAATCTTACGAAAGAGAACACTTTAAATCAGTGCTTCTCAAACTTTCAATACTGGCGCCCCTTTTCGATCACAATTTTTTTTCGCGCCCCCTTATACATTAATAATGTACTGAATGCAATAATAATGCACTTTGAAGCTAAAATTACAATAGGCGATCTTAATTATAAACCATACAAATTAGTAACATAAGTATTAAAAATTTTGTATACTACTTTTAAGCAAAATAAATAAATAAATAAAATAATAGGATAATTATTATGTTATTTTTCCTTTCTTTAATTTTTAAATTGAACATATTACAAAATGCGGTAGCTGCTTAGAAGACAAAATATAGATATCTGCTAAATATAGAAAAAGAACTCAGAGGGTCAATTTCTAATCATAAGCATTCCTTATAAAAACTTTGCTTTCCAAGACAAGCTCATGGACGTCATTAATACTTATTAAACTTGTTCTTAATTTAGTATTAATTAATTAGTTATAAAATATTCTGTGCAGCACTGATACATTAAAAGTATATCGGCTGAAGTGCCCGCTCTTTGCTCGAGTTCATTTATAAGAAAATAAAACATAATTGAAATAATAGCTGAATTGTAAGGGAAGCAAAGCCAAGTGCTCGACAATGTTTACAAAAACGTAAAATGATTTTTTTAAAATCGTTGCTCAAATTACATTTAGTTTTAAGCGAATTGTAATTTTAAGCCTCACAGAATTAGCATTTATAATTGATGTTATACAGTACGGTCGGGGTTATTGAGTCACCCCAATCCTTTTTTTTTTTAAATTATTTTATTGTACACGATACAAATCATGATTCCAGTGAATAAGTTAGCTAAGAGAAAGTTTATTTACCTACCTTCAAAGACTTTTCAATTTTTCTTTGGTAATAAATAAACAGTTTTGCCAGAATTAACGATTTCGTAATCTGTGTGTCCCGCGCGACTACTTCCGGGTAAAAAGTATATTCATTATGATAACATGTATGTTGCTGCTAAAAAAATTGTGTGAAACGTTTTTCGTTATGCTTTATACATTGAGAATATTTATAAAAATATGTCTTGGCCAAGTAATCCTTCATGTGCTTGTGTGTGTGTGCTCTCCGTGGTTTTCCAAATATCATAAAACTTAACTTAGAAGGTCAAACAGATTACAGCTATAATGTGCAGTATTTCAAAAATAATGACAGTGATGAAATTTTTATGTTCCTAAAGTTTTTCGATTCTGGATCCGGGATCTGGTTTCTCTCTGAAAGAGTAGTATGTTAGGTTAAAGAAAAGCGTAATAAAAAAATCTCTCATCACGGGATGACAGCAAATGAAATAAAAGTTTTTTATTTGGTTATAGGATCAAAGATAGCTAATTAGGTATTGAAGAAGTTTTTATTTTTGATGGCTTAATACCGCCTATAAATTATATCAGAGTAAAAGTGCATTTTTTATTATGTCTGAAAGTATTTTGTTTTAATTCATTCCAGTAAACTAATTATTTTTTAAATCTTTTATTTTCGATATGCTCGCGCCCCCCTCGTAAGGTCATCGCGCCCCCCCAGGGGGGCGCGCCCCACAGTTTGAGAAGCACTGCTTTAAATATAATATCATCAACATAGACCACATTAAACATTAAAGCAAATTTTTATCCTTTCCCGTCGACTGGTTGCTATAGCAACGCAATTCAACATGCCAAATTTAAATATAGCAACTTTTCCTGCTAAATGAGTGCTGTCTGTTTGAAACCAGCGTTATTTCCTGTTATATTAAGAGTTATATGATCGTCGAATTTCTTTGAAAAGACTGATGTGAATGCAACTGATGCGAGTGGAACTGAAAATGTGGTATATATATAATTCTTTTTCTTTTTTTATTTACTTCCTTATACACCAAAAAATTGATAGAATTGTCATAAAATAACTTTGATAAATGTAATCGAAATAATTTTAACAAAAACAATTTTCTTCGCTAGATAAATAATACAGGGTGTTCCCGAATTCAACCAACAAATTCAGAGGGGCGATAGTGAGTAGCATGAAAAATCACAAGAGAACATGGGGTCGCAACTCACGATTAGTCGGCGTAATGCGCAAAAACAGTTATGTTCAGAGTTGAACGAATAATTCTCGTGACACCCACAACAACACGTGAATATTTGTCGCGAGAGGGCGTTAGTGTGTGTAGTGTTCAGTGTATGTGTAGCCAGAGTAAGGGTAAGAGCGTATGGAGAACGCTCAAATAAAGTCTATTTATCTTAGTCCTAGCCATTGTATGTGTGTGGTGTAATCTTTTAGAGATTTTAAAATATGTCTAGAGAATCAGTGCGCCCAACAAGTTATGAAGGGCGTTATATCGAGTGGAATGAAAAGGGCAACAAGAGGTAAGAAATACATTAATTAGACATAAAACATGTTTAAAATACGAAAAATGCATCATCGACGTCAGAAATGCAACGACAAGTGATTGTCTCAGAAATTGTTCGAAGTTGCGGCCGCGTAGATCATAGCTCAACCGACATCAACGGATGCGTTCTAACATATCCGGTGTGCTGGTGATGTCAGCTGAAACGACGACTACCCCGTTTTGTGAGATCATCCACTGTAGCCACCGGCTTCTCATACACAAGCGATTTTAGGTGGCTCCAGAAGAAATCCTAGGGAATGAGGTCCAGGGAGCGTGGAAGCTAAGCTACAGTCCAATTCACCTCTCGAAATGTGTAAGAGGAGGTGTCCTCGTTTAGGTATTCTAACATTGTTACCAAATGCAGTTTAACGCCAGGGCCTTATGTAACGCCCATCTATGACATCTTTCTCGCGTTTCCATTCTCTCCAGACGAGTGGGAAGTTTGCATACGTGCAAGTTTCTTCAACCCTACTATGGTGCTCCAAATCCTCACATTCGCTTGGTCACTCCCCTCGTCTGGCTCATCGTTCTCCAGACGGCTACTAAAATTGCGATTTTCACCGACTAAACGTGGTTTGCGACCCCACGTTGCTGAAATTTTTTGTGAATGTTTCGTATAACAGTAGAAGTGTTTTGATCTTCAGATTTATCAATAACTCTTTTATTTCAAATTTTACAGTCCCTTATGTGAATATAACACTGTTTTTTTTAAACAATTTCATATGGTCACTAAGATAGAGTGCTCTAGTTTTTATAAAAATTAAACTATTTATTATCCTGAAGGTCATTTCAAACATGAATAACGAAGTAACACATTAAAACTGAAAATTTGAAAATTTGTTCAAAACATTTTTGTACAGAGTGGACCTCGTTTATGTAATTTTTTGTACATTTTCACCATTTTTTTTCCCATTTTAATAATAAATTTTTTTCTAGTTTCAATTTTACGATTTTTTCCTTGAAATATACTAAATAAACCTAAAAATCACAAAAAAAATCCCCATATCTTCATTTTTTTAAAAAAAAAGTTGTCGCAAGTAGTCGGATACCTTAAATACCATGCCGCAGTGAGGACTTAGGACATCAACAAATTCTACGTGCATCAGTCCCTATATACGTTGGGTCTTCAGTGTGGTTCCAGGATTTGAGCCTACGATTCAACAAAAACAACGACAGCAATGAATTCGGTACCATGAATATTCGGCTACGTATCCATCCCCATAAAAAATAGGGATTTAATTTTTTCTGCTTAAAGTATAAAAAAATTAGGTGTATCAAATGCAGTTCAGAAAAATTAGTGTAAACAAGATTAGAACATTAAATGTACAATAATACATATTACAAGGAGCAATACTCACACACACAGATTTGGAAGGTAAATTTAGAACAAAAATAATTTTAACTAGACGTAAGTGTGTTAGTAACGTACTGCTGGCTCTGTTTGTAGTTTTTAACCAACAGGCTTAAAAGTAAGAATTTTAAACCATGTTGTCTGAAAAATGTATGCAGCTTCAAATAAAGTTATCTCAAAATTATTTTACTCAACGAACTGATAATATTGAAATGCATAAATAAAGTATTAAAGTTTAAACTTTAATATCAGACAAATATATATATATATATATATATATATATATATATATATATATATATATATATATATATATATATATATATATATATACTATAACAAATATATATATATATACTATATATATACTATAACAAATATATATATACTATATATATACTATATATATATATATATATATATATATATATATATATACTATAACAAATATATATACTATAACAAATATATATATATACTATATATATATATATATATATATATATATATATATATATATATATATACTATAACAAAACTAATAAAGTTTAGTTTGTGGATAATACACTGCTGGACAATTGCTAAGGACGGATCACAAATTGCTATGCAGCATAACATTAAGCGAGACATGAGGCCTAGTAGGATAAAATATAGTTGCCACACTGTTCAGACGTTAGAATAAAGAATATTTATTGTTCTGGTAAGTACAAAAGCTGTGAAACATCTGAAAGAAAAAAAAATGTTCATTTGATCTGCGTACGGAGAAATGGAACAATGCATCTAAAAGTCAGCAGGCACCTTAAAGAAAGGTATCAGTACGGGATATGTCCACCGTGGAGTGTGATGCAGTATTCCACACGTCGTACCATACTTTGCACAACATTATCCAGCAGCTGTTGAGGCAATTTATCCCATTCCTCTGTGAGTGCATGGATGAGGGTGTTCTTGTTTATCGGAGGATAGTTTCGACCAGCAACTTGCCTCCCCAAAGCATACCACACATTTTCAATGGTGTTTAGATCTGGAGAACGCGCTGGCCATACGAGACGTTGAATACCCTCGGTGTCTAGACAATCCTGAACAGCGAGTGTTCGATGACATGTTGCGTTGTCGTCCATAAAAACAAATTTATCACCGACAGCACCACGGAAAAGACGAACATGAGGAAGTAGAACTTCATCAATGTATCGTTGGCCCGTCATAGTCCCATTCGCAACCACATGTAGGCGCGTGCGGCCATTGATCATGATGCCGGCCCACACCATGATACTGCATGTTGGATATCGGTCCTTTTCCTGGATATTTTCTGGACGATAAGCAGTACCACTCTCGCGCCAGATCAGTTGGCGTCTACAATCCGATGACAGACTGAACCTACTCTCATCTGAGAATAGTACGCATGCCCAGTCCTGTTCAGTCCAATTGTGATGCTCACGACACCATTGCAAACGGGCAGTACGGTGCTGTCTGGTCAATGGGACACACACAACAGGTCTGCGTGCGTATAATCCTCCTCCCCTCAAACGTCTGGCAACAGTTTTTCGGGAGATCTGCTTTCCTGAGGCAGCAAGAAACTGATTTGCCACCTGCTGAGCTGTGGTGCGCCTGTTCCTTTTTTGCTGATAGGACGATATATCTGTCTTCTGCAGGCGTCGTACTTCTAACACGACCTCCCCCGTGCCGTCTACTACACATTCCAGCAGTTTTAAATGATTTCCACAGCCGTGAAACAACGCTGTGAGCGATGTCGAACTCCCTGGCAACATCTGTTATTTTTCGCCCTTCTTCGATCTTTCCAATAATTCGGCCACGCATAAAATCATCTATGTGATGTCGGGAATACATGCCAAAAATTTTAAGTTCGTCTATTAAATCTTTCCTGTAAAACTTTGACTTGAAACAACAACTGTCCACACGCGTCAAAACCTTTAAAGCTCTTATGAACGCTATCACGTGATGAACAGACGTGGAAAAAAATTTGCATACTCATACTTCTTACTAATATCCCGCGCTTATTCTAATTTTCCACATTTTGCTTCCTTTCATTTTGTGGTTGCTATGGATGATAGTGTTATCCGTCCTTAGCAATTGTCCAGCAGTGTATGTATAAATATAAGAAAATACTCCAACTACGATATTCGAGAAATCATACAATTTCATACAGATATAACGTGAAGTTTCTAATGTGAATGCTAAAACTGTAATACATTTAAATAAAAAGGCTGAACCGCTATAGCGATCGAATCTATAAGTTGCCTCTCTTGTTTGTTTTCAGCAGCTGCAGATAGATAATAAAGTCGAATATAAACATTCGTGGATTTGAAACAAGATATAAAAAGTAAGTCGCGCAGCCTGTCAATAAGCTACATTATTCCATCTATAGAAATTTTTCTGTACACGTATTTAGTTCGTTAAAATGAAAGTTGCTTATCAGTTGATCGGAAGTATCTATTTTAATATCAGATTTCTTTTGGAGATCTTTTCTGGATAATTTGATACACATGTCCGATTTCTAAAATTTAGGCTTACACTTCGGTAAAACCTCACTACTTTTGGATGTGTCTCTTGAAGTTTAGTTATTTAATATACTTTTTTACGTATGATTAGTGATAGAAATGTAGTTGAGCATAGTAATGGCGTAACGGAGAATATATTAGTCAAATTTCGAACCTGTAATGTCAGGTTTTGGACCCCAAGCCAGATCGTACAAAGAATATATATTTTTTGTGTTTTTCAGGCTTTTGGCCCTCCCCCCCATAGAATCCTGGGTCTCCCCGCAATGCTGAGATTGCGGGGTGTACGTTACGCCACTGGAATATAGACTATTGCAGGGGTCTTCAAACTTTTTCGACTCACGGAACCTGCAAAACTATAAGGTATTTTGGGGGAACCTCATTCCTCACTTAGAAGAATGTATCGTAAAATAATATTTAAAGTAAAACAATAAGTGTTATAGATATTTAAAGTAAAACAACATGTTATAGGTATTTAAAGTAAAACAACATGTTATAGGTATTTAAAGTAAAACAACATGTTACAGATATTTAAAGTAAAACAACATGCTATAGGTACAGTACAGTCCCGCTAATCCGAACACGGCTAATCCGAACATCCGGTTAATCCGAACGGCTCCGCGGAAAAAATTTTATAATTTTAAGGACAAAAATCGGTCAATATTTCAATATAAAACAGTGTAAACCTTAATTCAAAACAGTTCTTTATTTAATATTCACGCACTGTACATCAAGTTATGGTACAAATTTTAAAATGGAATAAACTACAGAACAGAACACTAATGTTTAGTATGAAAAATTGTACAACATAAGATTAAATATAAAATATGTACAGTACAGTACAGTACTGATAATGTAGTGAACAAGTACCTTATTACATTAATTCAGTTATTTTTTTCTGACGCAACGAAGACAGTCTTTTCGATGATGCGTAATTTCGCCAGCGCCTCATAAATAACACATCAGCTGGTGTAGTGTCGGGCTGTTGCTCCAAGTAGCGCAGGGCAAGGTCAAGGGCAGCTGCGCCATCTGCATGTGGCACCACGTCCTTCTTATCGCATTGCGTCTCGTCGTCACTCCCCTCCAATTTTGTCACACCTTCACCTTTATCTAAACGCTTTAGAACCTCTAGTTTGTCTTTAAGAGTAAGTGTTGAGAGTTTACGCTTACTCGCCATAACAATCTGTTTACGTACACTGTATGTGTAAATGTCCAAAACACACAACAAACTGTTTTCACTGTAGAATATCACACTGTAACACTGTTATTAACACAGAGACAAAAGCGGACGAGTATAGAACGAGCGCGGAACGACTGACGGCCAACAGTAGGGGCACACGCACACGCAGTCACACTAAGTTAGGAGTGGTGGAGGGAGGACACACGCGTCGAGGAGTGGGAGTACAGTCCACGCGGCAAAAAAGCAGGCGCGTACGCTCACATTACGACAAAGTACATAGACACAATAGACCCACTCGTACTCCCGGTTCAAATAGTGATTTCGCTGTTACTCCGGCTAATCCGAACAATCACGTAATCCAAACAGGGGTCGGTCCGATATTGTTCGGATTATCGGGACTGTACTGTATTTAAAGTAAAACAACATGTTATACGTATTTAATGTAAAAACATTTAAAAAAAAGAATTGCATATTTTATTAACAACTGTATATAATTTTTAACCCTTTATCTACCGCATTATGATTTACTGCAGTTTCTTTCAAGCAATATTTTTTTTTGAATCCCCTACATTGAAAATTAAGGGATATACATGAACAAAATGCTCAATTTTAGGAAATTTAATCCGTTAGAGTTCATTAATTAGTTAAAGATAATCAACTGTAAATATAATTTTATGTATTGTTCACTTAAAATAAATAGTCAAGTCGTTTTCTAAGGTCTTCATTAACATACAAAAAATAAGACACTTATCTTTCGACATTAACTATTTTTCCGGAACAAAAATGACAATCTTCGCAATCCACTGAAAACGCAATTTCTGCTATAAAACTATCCACCTTCCCCGCTAAAATACTCATCATAGAACCCGTGTAGCCATATATCTTAGAAGAGTGTATTCAAAAGAACATTCCTGCTAAGTATTGTCAGAATATTCGTAAAAATGATTATTCTATGTAATTTTAAAGTGAGTGGTACTTATAAGTACAGTCGGTAGATAAAGGTCAATGTAATTTACCCAATAATAATATTCATTTGTGATCCAAGTCTTACCTACCCATGTACTACATTTAGTAACTGGGTTACATGCTTGCATTTTTTTACTAACTGATGAAGTCTACGGCTATGGAAATTATCTGCAGTCATATTTCATACTCTGCGTTTCATTTGTTTTTATTACTATTATTTGTAACCACTTGCGTTGATAAATATTTCCCCTTTAAATACGTTGTTCTGAATGACATTTAAATGTTTTTAGCTGTGTGAGAAATCCCGTGTATTTCGTATTAAAAAAAAATTGAAACCTAATATTTAAAAGCAGTTCTAGCTTAAATTTATAATTTAACGTCGGATCTGCTGATATTCTGGTAAGTCGTTCCCTCTTTTTCTTTACGGTGTTTTTTTTCCCCAAATGAAAAAAAGGTGCATTTTCTATTAGAAAACTATTTAGTATTAGCGAATATAAAATCATTTCGTGAAACACGAGATAGGAATATTCACAATTTAATAGTTAGTACATATAAAAAAAACCATTTTAAAAAAAATATTCTTTTATTGTATAATTATAAATGTTTATAAAAGGTATTACAAAATAAAATTTTTCTGTTTAAGTAAAATTTTCAGTTTTAATGACTTGGATAAGTTTTAGATACTTAGGATTACGCAAACTTCATACAGAACGGGAATCCCTTTTGCATACATATTTAAAATTTTCTTTTTGATTTTTTTGTTGTGACTCGTAGAGCCCCTGGGTATGTATGCCTCGTAGAACCCCAGGGTTCCGTGGACCACAGTTTGAAGACAACTGGAAAGAAAGTACAATGAATCTGAATAATTGTGCCTGAATTTGGAAAGTAGTTCAAATTCAGTTACAATTTTTGTTTGCAGACTCTACGAGCGGAAGTTGAGTGGAAAAGGAATCTACATTTAGCTGATTAATCCCGTTTGGTGAGGTCAAATTTGTATCACCTGGCTATTTGCTCGCCGTCTGGTTATCGAAACAAGTCATCTTAACAAGCGTGCATTTTACAGCATTTACCGGCAAGCCACTGAACCCAAGCAATAATAATTTCGAGCTATTTTTGAGGCAGCCAATGTGAGCATGGTTTATTTTTCTTGTAGTGTTGAACTAGAAGGAATTATTTTCAAAGGAAATGGTTGACGTTCCACATGTTCGTGGGATAGTAATGTGCCTCTGTTCTGCTTCTAAACGTACAGTCTCTGTTTCGAAATCTTTAGTCGCTCACTTTCTTCAGACAGAGTTTCAACAAAAATAAAAGTTTTTTCAACTTTTTTTATGAGAAGAAGCCTATTACAAAGTAAATTTTACAGTTGGTGTGTTTCAAATTTCATAGTAATACTGAATTTCCGACACAGTAGTTGATTTATTTAATGAAGTCAATTGTTTCGCTTATTGTTCAAGAGAAACTACTTTATTGATATACATTTTAAGCATTATTTTTAGACTGACATCGAAATGTTCATTTAGTTTTGAAATTAAAATAGATGGAATGAAAAATATGCTTGTATATGCTTGCTAGTTGGATATCGTCAAAGGTTTAATTTATCTCTCTCTTTTCATCTTCATTCGTCTAAATTTTAAAATTACAGGTTTTTATGAAATTTTTCTCGTCTTGTTTGTTGTAGGTTAGTAACTGAAAGATTTTTGGAAAATATTTTGAAATCTCTCCTTCGATAATCATATTTATTTCAAAATATTTTTAAACGAAACATAAATTTGTTACCCGTTATATCTTATGAATCTTTTAAAATTTATTAATGCACGCATGTAATTTTATTTAGAGCGTTTATTTTAAACGTAATTTTCAATAGATTTTTATTTTATACTACTTTGGTTCTTTTTTGATAAAGAAAAACCAAGTGACGCATCTTCGAAATTATTACAAAAAAAAGAGCCTTTTCCAAGATATTGGCAAATTAATGCCGCCAGGCTATCTTTAATGTCAAGTTCTACGGGACAAAACGAAAGCATGGGCATGGCCAAGTGAGGAGTTCCTTAGATCTTCAGCCGTGCAGAAATATAGGAGTACCTTTGGCTTGCGTTTTAGGCGCGATAGTTCAGGGAAGGTGGCATACATCACTGTGAAGTGTGAAGTCAGGCCCAGTTATGGGGATCTTGTCGATGGGTCCTCATGCTGCAATTAGGGATGGCGATTCTTTCCGAAAAAGATCGATTTTTTAATCGATTCGAATCGTAACCTGATGAATCGATTCACAAAAAAATTGAGGTCTAAAAGATAGATTTCTAAAAAATCGATTCTTTTTTCAAGTTTGCATTTACAATGTAAATATAAATCCATTTTATGAAAAACAAGAAAGATACCATAATAAACGATCTCTTATGAGTAAAACCAGGGAACTTTATATATATATATATATATATATTCAGCAAATTCGACAATTACAATTTTTTTCCGCATCAAAGTATAAGGTATAAAAGAAGACATTTATTTTCTAAATGCATTTGTTACATTAAAAAGTTTAGAAAATAGATAATATAGCTTATAGCTCCCAATGCGTAATATCTAAGCTTTTTAAAAACAACAGTCTGTCAAGTCTACTGGAATCCAAGCTTTTCCGCTCATCACTTGCGATGGGCCGGCAATCGAAAAAAGGCGCTCACAAGGATACTCAAATACATCATGGCTATTGAGTGACAAATTGAGTTTTTTTGTTCTTGTCAGTAAATTAACCCTTTAACCACCAACACCATAATATAACGGGTTTTAAAGATAGTACGTACAACTAATTGTAAATAATTTTATGATTTTTACCAAAACAGAAAAAATCAAATGTCGATTTTCGAGGATGAAATATCGATTCACTGAATCGATTCAGTGCTACGTATCGATTTTTTTCGCCGGAGAAATGGATTCTTCGATTAATCGATCTCAGATCGCCATCCCTACCTGCAATGCGATTGTCGACAAAACACTCATTGCCAAATTTCTTGAGGGCCAATTTGGGGGGAGTAAAAGGTTGCTCGAGAATCGACTGATGTGGAAAAACAAATCAATCTGCGATTATTTAAGACCGAAAACGTGGATAATAATGAGTTCTCTTCGCATCTACGTAAATAGATATTAGCTATCTCAAAAACGACTACTTTCCGATGGTTAGTTCCCTTCGAAAGTTGTTCTAAGCACCAATACCTTTCTAAAGGTATAACATTTGGCAAAATTAGAGAGAACAACTTTAGCACTTTCCTAACCAGAAGCAAAATTTCTCTTTAATCCACATCATCTCTCTCTCTCAATTACATTTAACATTCTTTTTTAACAGATCTTCCACTACAAAATTTTAAAATATAATTTACATGAGCTCTCTTTAATAAAAATCTAATCCTTTAATGATTTTGGGGAATGCCGTAAATAATTATTCATGTTCATGCAGAAAAAAATCCGGTACCAAGAAATGTTTGAATTGCATAACTAAATCTTTAAAAGTTAGAAAAGAGAGTATATTAGCAACCATATCTCTCTTTTCTGATTTCTTATAATATTAAAATAAAAAGTCATTACATGTGTTTTTTTTATATCAATGAATGACATTGAAGTAAATTTAATACAAATGGTTTTACAAGAGTCAAACAAAGAGTAAAAAGAGTTTTATAATTTTAAATGTTTTCGTGGGCATTAGAAAAATTGGGAGATATACCTTGTTTTTTGCTTCACAAATGTAGGTGTCGTAAATGAAAACCTCTAAATTATACTTGTATTTCGATAAGGAATTGTACAATACCAGATAAGGCGAATGGTACAATTACTTATTTTATCTATTTAGAAAATAAATACCAACGTTACTACAAGGTTATTTGGAAAAACTTTTTATTATTTCATATTAAAACATTACATAAACTAATCTCAGTGGCGCAACAGCTCATGAGGGCCAAGACCTACTGTTCCCTTCTCAGTTTACGTGACTTTGGGCACTGAGGTGCATGAGCAGATATTCCGGTCAGGTGGCCAGTCTGATGCGAAACCCCCAGTGTTTAGTTCCCAAGCACAAGTTTGGTACTCATTTATTGACTCACTGAAGGGATGAAAGGCTGAGTTGACCTTGCTCAGCCCGTGATTTGAAACCTGGATCTGTGACGCGTAAAAGCGATACGCTACCACTCGACCACTGGGCTTCTAAAACTGTATATATGTCGCAGGAAAAAATTAAAAAAGGGATTTCATCAAATCCCTGAGGGAGAGGAGCAATTCACGCAAGATGTTAAAATAAGAAGGTAAAGTAAGGTGATTTCCCTAAGAAAAGTAAGTGACTTGATCAAATCCCTAACCTGTTTCAGTGAAATGATGAAATAATACTGTCAAGAGTTTTAAAGTGTTCATTGAGCAAATAGGATGCATTATTAAAAGTAGAGTAATTAATGCAATAATCATCGAATTACATATTATTTATTCGAAGTTAATTAACAAAATAATTAGATAATAAAGCTGGTATTTCTTTTTTTAAAAAAAGGATATTTGTGGTAGAATTTCAAGCATTTTTTTTTTAAATTATACATTAATGTAGTACTTCAGAAATATCCTGCTTTATTTGTAACACCTTTTTTTCAGTTATTATTTCCCTTTTTTAAATTAGCTTTTTCTTACTATCAAAAAGCTTTTTTTACCTATAAAGAGGACGTGGTCAAATTCCCAATTTTTTTTTTTTTGCTTAAGTTTTATCCAGTTTCTCATTTTCAGGGGCTGCGGTAGCCCAGTGGTCAAGGTATTGGACCATGGCGGGCATATCATGAATTCGAGTCCTGGTGCCACTAAAGACCCACCGAGTAGGGCAGCGATGCACATTAAATCTGTTGAGAGCTGAAACGTCTTCCCGTTGGTGTGGCGTGGTAGTTAGGAGAGGGTATGCCAGCTCAAGTTTCGTCCACGTCACTTGACCATAGTTCAAAACTACGTGGTCCGTCGTCAAATGCCCTCGTGTAGCTGAACAGTGCGAGATATATTCTTTGCATTATTAACTAAATAAAAGTAAAAAATTATACTTAGGTCATTTTGTTTCGGTGCGTCACTTTAGAAGCCCGGCGCTGCCTGGCACGGACAAAGGAGTGGTAATAAGTGAAAACAGAGCTCTACAAACGCTCACTTGTTCATTTCATCATTTCTCTAAATCAGTTCAATTTGATCAAATCACTTACTTATATCAGGGAAATGACCTCAAAGAGGCTTTATTTTAAAATCTTGCGTGAATTGATCATCTCCCTTAGAGATTTGATGAAATCCCTATTTTCATCATTTTCCTGCGACATATAGTTGAATTAAATAGATTTATGGATGATAAAAAAAAAAAAGAACAAATCGTCAGCATGTAATCGAATAACACTGTTGTGTATTCCCTTATAAGCTTAAATTGTTTTGAAAATATATCTTCTGAATGATTCCGAGCCCATATTTTTTTTCTTTTTTTTTTATTGCAATATTGTATTCGCTTTCTTAAAAAAAATTAAAAAAAAAAACTATCTTATACCAGGCTTTCGAATGCCTCATAATTTTTTAAAAAACATAATTCTAAATATTTGAACTTAATAGATAACTTGTAAGGCCAACATTATACAAATTTTATTTAAAAAATATCATATTTTAAAGCAAATTCATTAAAAAAGCATTCCTTAAAAAATTCTTAAAATAAACACTTCTAATTTTTTATTAGAAAATTTATTACAAAAATTTTCTAAAATAATTTAGAAATTTAGTATTTAAGTACACACACAAACACAATAAAAATTTAAAAATTTTAGTTAAAATAGACTTTACATCATGTGTTACTTGGTTGTGAATTTAAATGTAGTATAGTTTAATGAAGTAAATATATGTTGCATCAGAGTTAAAAGTATTTCTATCTTAAAATAGAAAGCTGATTTATATTAGCATCTTGGATTACCTCTACTTTAGACTACATTCCCCTCTAAAATTGCGCAGTATTTATTCTAACTCTCAAGATCACGTTTTCTAACTAGCACAAGGATTTATAGAGAAACAGTTAGACTCTCACACACACACCAACAGTAGGAGGTAGCTAGATTTCAAATATCCATATTATTAACCAAATGCGTATAAATGGATAATATTTAGCGTCACTTAGATTAGAAAATGTACATAAATTTGTTTTAAGAATATTAGTTCAAAAAAAATTATTTAAGCACAATATTTTGACAAAAAAGGAACACAGAGTGACCCATTTTCAAAATATTCTCCTTTTGTGAAAAATGCTTCTATTATAATAATATTTTGCCTGTATATAGCTCAGACCTCTGTACAGAGGCTCAACTAGAATTTTTGAAATATATAACTTAGAAGTGGGTTTATATCCATGTTTTACGACAGCAGAGGGGAGAAATTTTAAGAAAAAAACGCCGATAATTATTTCAATGGGTTGTAACTCTGAAAATAATGTGAATTTTTTTAAAAAAAATATTTCAGACTCTATGGAGAAGTCTGTACTTTATATAAGCGAAATATTATTATTTTAGAAGCATTTTATATAAAAAGAGAACGTTTTGAAAAAAGGTTATTCTAAGTTAATTTTTTGCCAAAATATTGTATTTAAATAAATTTTTTTTGTCAAAATGTCCTTAAAACAATTTTATACCTATATTCTAATGTAAGTGACACTAAATATCACGAAAATTATCCATTTATACGCTTTTTTAAAATCACGGTTCCGAACGTATACGGATACCTTAACAATAGAACGTTCACATTTTAAATATGAGAAAAAACTTGTTCACACATAGATATACAGAACCAAAAGCACAATTAACAATCTAATAGTTAAATCTCACCAGCAATGGCACACAGCAATTTAAAACTGCTGTCGATTTATCGTTAGAGTTACTTTAGTTTTTTTCGTAATTTCGTAAGTTTAGTTTTCCATACATCTGAACATATCATTTCCATCCGCTCATCCACTGACAAATTCGTAGTGTGGTGTAAATTGACCCTGAAATTTGTACCGCGTGCCAAATCTAGCACGTGTGCCATATCATGTACGTATATCACGTGTGCCATATCACGTGTCTACATCAGGTGCGTCGACGCCTAATATAGATCTTGTAGCTGGTGCTACTAACACACGTGATTTGCTGACACACTGAAATCCCAAACTTTTGCATGTTTTTATAGAGGTTCCCTGTATGGTGGGTGCTAATTTTTCATCTATAGGGTGATTTCCTTCATGGTGTTCCATCCGAATAACCAGAAGTGTAAAAATTTCATATTGAAAAGCTTTAAATGTATTTTTTATTTAAGGCAGGGACACTAGAAATTTGACGTAGATTAATTTATAATGATTATTACGATTATTATTAGTATTATTATTTTAATATCATTTTGAAAATTGACTTGTTTGTACGTAGTGATGGGAGGCCGCCGGCCCCTGAGATACAGTTTTATTTTTTGCATTTGCCCTGTTTACAGGAAATAGGGATTACACAGGAATGTGGGTGCGTCTAGGTTCAACGGACCTTATGGCCGGCAAGGTTATGTTCTTGCGCTCCAATCAGGGTGGTAGATTTGACGGTAATGAATCCGTAGCGGATTCTTTTCGAAGTGATCTGGTCAACTTTAAAAGCTCGTGCACGACAATTCTCGGGGCCTTTTACTCCTTCTTCGTCTGCCAGAAAAAACCTCCACTTTCGGGAAGCTCACCTGCTACCCGAGGTCAATCCCATCCGTCGCTCTCTCCCTCTTTCAAAGCTAAGTAATATTCAGTTATGTGTCACTTAATTTTAATCTTATTGTTTAATAAATTAATTGTTACTTTAAGAACCGGCCTTTTTAATCTAGTGTACTGTTTTATTTGTCATTAAAGATCTAATGTTTAAACTTAAGCTATAGTGTGACGCCAAATGATAAATTAGAACCTGGGTATTATAAAATGGATAATAAGAATAAATTAAATCAATTTAAGTTAACCGGGCGTTGCATTATAATGGTGCCGTGACCAGGATTTCGATGTTAAACGATTATGAGGTGTCTGTTTCTGGGTGCCATGTTTGTATTGATTATATATGTTTTCACTAGTACTTATTTCTTATCACAAAGTATTTTGTTCGATGCGCATATGTGTGGTTATTGTGAGTAGCGAAGCTGTTATATATGCAATTTTTGATTTTACTATGCGTTACTCGTCTTATTTTTTTTATTATTTAGTGGCACATGTTTCTTTGTGATTATTCGATTATTTCTATTTGTTATTTTATATATGTTGTCCTTGTGAATTGTTTGGTGACCCATATCCCATTCGGCAAATTTTTTTTCGTGCATGAATTTAATTGTAGTTGTTAGTAGTTAATTTGTTTTTCTCCACCTTTTCGCAACGTTTAAGGAATTAGGGTTAAAATGCAATTTTCTTGTTGGTTGTTGTATTTTTGTGTGTGCAAAGTAGAATTTTTTAGACAATGCTTCTTGAAATTTTTTTTTTATATTGAGTGATGGGAGGACGAGATGGGGACCTCGGGTATCCGAAAGCCCTGTGGAAGAGTGGGAAATTTTGTTCTACCTATTATATATACACTACTGATGCTAGCTCTCCTACGAGAGTGTTCGTGTTTTCTCTCTTTCAGGACATCAAGCCATGGTTGTTTCAGGTGCATTGGATCTAGTTGTATCACGAGATTAACCCCGTCGAGAGTCAGATTTCTGGATGTACCCCTTGCACCATGAGAAGAACCCCTACAAAATTCAAACAGCACCAGGTTACTACTACAAGACCGAGGAACTGTTACGCTAAAGTTTTACCAAGATTAGGACGCTCCAGACATCATTTTTCTTGTTTTTCTTCCTTCGTGACGTGGACAGCCGTTCGTGACCAGGAGTCTGTGAGTGCCTGTTGAAAGGAAGAATGGTCTGTTGGAACTGCTGCTGCTATTGCATTTTTGATACGGACATTTTCCTCAATGAATTTTTCTTGTGATGGAACTGCTGACGCTATTGCATTTTGTATTTACATTTACTACAATGAATTTTTTTGTGTTTCTTTATTTCTAGTTTTGTTAATCTGAAAGAGGGGAGGAGTGATGGGAGGCCGCCGGCCCCTGAGATACAGTTTTATTTTTGCATTTGCCCTGTTTACAGGAAATAGGGATTACACAGGAATGTGGGTGCGTCTAGGTTCAACGGACCTTATGGCCGGCAAGGTTATGTTCTTGCGCTCCAATCAGGGTGGTAGATTTGACGGTAATGAATCCGTAGCGGATTCTTTTCGAAGTGATCTGGTCAACTTTAAAAGCTCGTGCACGACAATTCTCGGGGCCTTTTACTCCTTCTTCGTCTGCCAGAAAAAACCTCCACTTTCGGGAAGCTCACCTGCTACCCGAGGTCAATCCCATCCGTCGCTCTCTCCCTCTTTCAAAGCTAAGTAATATTCAGTTATGTGTCACTTAATTTTAATCTTATTGTTTAATAAATTAATTGTTACTTTAAGAACCGGCCTTTTTAATCTAGTGTACTGTTTTATTTGTCATTAAAGATCTAATGTTTAAACTTAAGCTATAGTGTGACGCCAAATGATAAATTAGAACCTGGGTATTATAAAATGGATAATAAGAATAAATTAAATCAATTTAAGTTAACCGGGCGTTGCATTAGTAGCATATTTTGGAAGATGATATCAATGTGCTAATTGCTTGGAGTAACTTAAGATTATTTCGAGCGAAAAACCTATAATATCACAATCTACTCTTACAATTCCTTAGTAATTTTTTAAGGAACAAAATTACATTAATTAAATGGTTCGGCTTAAAAACAGCAACTGACGTGTGGAGTTGATTAAAAATTTTACGAAGCAAATTTGATTAAAATACTAATGAATAAATTGTATGATAGATTTATTGTAATTATTTAATTAAAATATATATCTTAAGTAGATAAATATACAGTTTCTTTATCTAGAATTAATTATGTAGTAGAAAATAAATTATCCATCCTCCCCATTCCTTTCCACGTAATTTGTGGGCATGGTCCCGGCGTGTTCAAGAGTTCGAGCTTTGTGCCACTAAATAACCACCGTGTAGAGGTACCGATGCACGTTAAATCTATCGAGGCTCAATGTCCTCCTGTTGGTGTGGTAGTTAGGATAGGGAGGCGCCAGCTCAGGTGTCGTCCTTGAAACTTGACCGCGGTTCAAAATTATGAGGTCCGTCACCCACGTGTTGCGTTATAACGCGACGTTAATATTTTGCTCTCACTTCACATTATTTTCTTACGATTACATCTACATGGAAATTGTTCTTTTCGTCTTAAATAACCTACCGTAAAATCCGACGTATAACGCGCACTTTGAACACAAAAAATAAGATCAAAATTTACGGGTGCGTGTTATACGCCGGGTATAAAAATAAGAGCTTGAAAAATGAAAAAAAAAAGAGGAGCATAGAAAAAATTAGACTTCTACATACTATATCAAAATAAGGTTGGTTTTTTTTTTAAGAAATGACATATTTCTTATGAATTTAAGGTATCCGACCACGTTCGGAACCGTGATTTTAAAAAAGCGCATAAATGGATAATTTTCATAATATTTAGTGTCACTTAGATTACAATACATGTATACGATTGTTTTTAAAGACATTTTGACAAAAAAAATTTATTTAAATACAATATATTTTGGGAAAAAATTAACTTAGAATCTTTTTTTTCAAAATGCTCTCCTTTTGTGAAAAATGCTTCTATTATTTAAATGTTTTGCCTGTATATAGCTCATACCTCTTTACAGAGGCTCAACTAGAATTTTTGAAAAATATAACTTAGAAGTGGGTCATATTATTTTCAGAGTTACCACCAATTGAAATAATTATCGGCGTTTATTTCTTAAAATTGCTCCCCTCTGTTATCGTAAAATATGGATATAAACTCACTTCTAAGTTATACATTTAAAAAATTCTAGTTGAGTCTCTGTAGAGAGGTCTGAGTTATATACAGGCAAAACATTATTATAATAGAGGCATTTTTCACAAAAGGAGAACATTTTGAAAAAAGGTTATTATAAGTTAATTCTTTGCCAAAATAGTGTATTTAAATAATTTTTGTTTTGTCAAAATGTCCATAAAACAATTTTATACATGTATTCCAATCTAAGTGACACTAAATATCATGAAAGTTACCTATTTATGCGCTTTTGCAAAATCACGGTTCCGAACGTAGTCGGATACCTACCTTAAAGGGTTGTATTTCTAGAAATACACTGGTGTGCAAAAATTAAGGACGAAGTCGAAAAATTAGCATATCAGCTGAACCAAGAGGCAGAGCGGACAGAAAGACCAATCAGGAGATTAAGTAAGGTGATGTACGGTAGCACATGCGCAGATATGCAGGTAGACGTAATGGGGGAGTGTCTGAGTAGTATAAAGCATGTTGTCGGTGTAAGATCAGTATTTCTGGCAAAGAGATTGCACGCCGTATAGCAGTTAAAATCACACCGAGTTGCTGCCTCAGCGAGAAATGGCGAATAATCAATCTGTTAGACGACATCTGGATGCTTTTACCCGAGGTCGAATCATTGGGAAGTTGGAGGAAGGCCGCAGTATGACAAGTGTGGCTGCAGAGTTCGGAATTGCTCACAGCATCGTTTCACGACTTTGGAGACAATTTCAAACTACAGGAACAGCTATCCGGGGTTCAGTAGTGGTCGTCCACGAGGAACCACACCCGCAGATGACCGGTACATTGCTTTACAGGCCAGAAGAAACAGGCGGCAGACAGTAGGAGAAATCGCTAGACACACGACACAGGCGACTGGACGACCGATATCGTGTTTTACCGTGGCCAGAAGACTGTACGGTGGTGGTCTGTTTGCACGACGCCCTGTACGGTGTGTACCTTTAACGCCTGCCCATCGGAGAAGGCGTTCTCTGTGGTGCCGGGAACACCGGAATTGGAGAGACAATGAATGGGGATGAGTACTCTTTACAGATGAGAGCAGATTCAGTTTGAGTAGCGATTCTCATCGCATACTCATCTGGAGAGAGCGGGGAAGCCGCAATCATCCCTCGAACATCATTGAAAGGGACAGGTATGGAGGTCACGGTGTTCTCGTTTGGGGAGGCATCATGCTTGGTAGTCGTACAGACCTTCACATCTTCGACGCAGGTTCAGTCAATGGGACCCGTTATTGTAACGAGATTCTTCTTCCATATGTGCGTCTTTTTAGAGGCGCTATGGGTCTACAGTTCCTTTTCATGGACGACAATGCACCACGTCATCGCACAGTAGCTGCCGAACAGCTCTTAGAGAGTGAGGATATTGAACGTATGGATTGGCCGGCATGGTCTCCGGATCTCAATCCCATCGAGCATGTATGGGATTTTCTAGGCAGACGCTTGGCAGCTCGTACCTTACCACCAGTAACGATTCGGGAGCTTCGATTGGCACTGCAAGACGAATGGGCAGCAATGCCTCAACAACTCATTGACACCCTCATTCTCAGCATGGGCAGACGCTGTGAAACCTGCCTAGCAGTCAGGGGAGATCATATCCCCTACTAAAGACCGGATGTTTCTTGCTGGACACCCATCACAGGGATGTTTCGGCCTTCAGTCGCATTGCGCTCCATGCTACTTTTTCAATAAAGCTTCTTTTTATCCCTCTGATTTCTCTTTTAGTAAGTGTTGCTTACATTACACATGTCCTTACGTATTGGGGATCTTACGGTATTAAATGTGTTGATTTGGAAAGCTTTTGTACAAAGTTATATTGAAAAAACCGTCTCGTCCTTAATTTTTGCACACCAGTGTATACTATTTGTTCAAAAGCCTGCAGTAATATCTCGAATAAATGACTTCGAAACGTATGAGCATTGCATACGTACATATAAAGTTTCATCGTGAAAAAATGGGGTGCGCGTTATACGGCGAATGTATCTTTAAATTAAAAATTGCAGCTCTAAAGTAAGGGTGCGCGTTATACGGCGAATGTATCTTTAAATTAAAAATTGCAGCTCTAAAGTAAGGGTGCGCGTTATATACGGCGCTAGCGTTATACGCCCTATTTTACTGTACTTTATTTCATTTTACATTTCATCAAAAGCTGCTTCATGAATTTTGCATTCTGTGTGTTACTTGTAGACAAGTAGTGATTTTTTCTATGGCCGTGAAAAATAAACAAGTCTAATCTTAGAATCTTTCGATTAACGACGATATCTATTAAATGGCGTGATATTTGAACTACATATCAGTCATATCGTACATTTTTTCAAATACATTTTTTTCTTATTCCTATCTTTATCTACAAAAGCATGTGCAAATATGATAAGATAAACTTTTGGTCCACTTCAAAAGTAAGGGCTACAGTTTGGATGTCGGCACGTGTTAGTTTGATGGCTTCCACAAAAAAATTTTTAAAAGACAATTTTCGGAACACCATTTATTTTATAAAGAGTTCTGCATTATATTTCTTTAACTGATAATAATGACTCATATAAGTTTGACAATCAATGACTTACGAATAATTTTTATCTATCTGTCATTTGGAGAAATCTCAAGGACAAAGCTCGTTAGAACTTGTAATAAAATTTATTTTACTTACTTTTAAAACAATTCACCTGTTAAAAACACCACAAAAAAATGGTTTCAAAAAGTAATTTTAAAATGTTATACTTGTTCTAGAGAAGACAAATTATGGTAAATGTATTCGATAAAAATTAAGGTATCATGTCACAATAATATGATTTTTCAGTCGTTTATGTTGCAGTTACTTCCTTATTTTCATCACAGGATTAAAAGCAGTAATTGCCTTATAAATTAAAAAAGGTAAAAACTTCAATTTTATTGCAAATCATCAGAACTTTCGATAACGAATCAATT
Organism: Trichonephila clavipes; assembly: GCA_019973935.1. Taxonomy (NCBI): domain Eukaryota; kingdom Metazoa; phylum Arthropoda; class Arachnida; order Araneae; family Nephilidae; genus Trichonephila; species Trichonephila clavipes. The sequence goes on from BMAU01018728.1 coordinate 493,255, forward strand.
AACAATTGTTTATAAACAATAAAACATCACAGGATTTATTGAACTAGTTCAAAACTTTTAAAATTTTAGATATGTTTTCCGCCTAGAATTAATTTTTGAAATTAAAGATTGATTAATTAATTACTTTATTAAAGTCGCGTGAGTGAATGAGAGCTTATTAAAGTCGTACTTCAAAAGCAATATTTGAACTAATGGCGACGAACCTCCAATTAAGAACCACGATCAATTGATGAGGACGAAACCTGAGGTAGCACATCACTCTCCAAACTTCCACATCACACCTAGTCATAATATCGAACCTCGACAGATTTAACACGAATCAGTGGCGATCACAAGGAGGAGTCCTCGGATCCGGACCGCCTCCCCCCAAAGCCCTTGATTTTTTTCCCGATTGATTATAATCCTATGTATATACGTAAAATTTAATTAAGTATCTGTAATTAATAATTAATTTGATTAATTAATGCTAATTATGTATTCAATAATTAATTTTTCACTGTTTTTTGTTCCCGAAAGTCGACAAAATCAAAAGAATATGTTTGGAGGTGTATTGGTGCTTGATACGAGAATGGTGGACTTTCGATCCTGGACCCCCCCTCCCCCTTGCAAAAACTCCTGTGTGCGTCACTGACACGAATAATTTCGCTAACCGAAGGGTTAAAACTGAGAACACAATCTGGTGAGACTACTTTTGTGAATCATAGTAAAGAATGAGGGGATATGCATCTCTCTCTCTCTCTCTCTCTCTCTCAAGGCCAGTACTCAAAATATTCTTGTAATTTGGCAGATTTTAAAAATTTGTTATGATTGGGGAAATTATATAATAAACACTTACACAGACCCTACGAAGTCTGAAGAAAAGAAAAAAATACAGATGTAATAATACAACATCAAGCAATTTCTATTTTTTTAAATGTTAATTTTCCGCTTCCACAATTCCACACACAGTCATTTCTACAGACTTCATTGTTTTTACAGACGCCGTAATAACTGTTCTCCCAATGTCGGCTACTACAAAGAGAGAGGAAGTTACGCTGGTAAGAAAAACACTTTTTATGAGTGCTATGTTTGCATTGTAATTTTATAAAGGTGGGCATCTTATATGAAATGTTGTACCCTGTCTTTAAGTAAACTTAGGGGGGCTTTAAAACAATATTTAGAAGTGGTATATTTTCCCGAGTTCTGAAGAAATTCAATTTTTTTTCTCCTTATGATAAACTAGTCATTAGTTTTCCACTTGGCTGGGTGTTTAATAATGTTGTGTGATCAATAGCGCAGTCAGGAATTTTTCAAGGTGGAGCTTTCAAGGTCAGAAGTTCACCATTCTCGTATCATGCTCCAATACGCCGCCCAACATATTATTTTGATTTTATCGATTTTCCGGAACAAAAAACAGTTAAAAATTAATTTTTGAATAAATAATTAACATTATAATTAAAGAAATTAATTATTAATAACAATTAAATTTTGCGTACTATATACATAGGATTATAATCAATTGGAAAAAAATCAAGGGCTTTGGAGAGGGTGTCTGGACTCGGGAACCCTATCCCACCCGTTGTATGCGCTACTGCGTGTATGACTATATACTATTTTTAAGTGATTCACACATATATTAGCTCTAGCACAGCGGTTCTGAAACTTTAGATCATCGCGGCCCCGAGATTTTGATCACCCCTCCCTAAATTAATATTCTTAATCGAAATACATGTTCTTGTAGAGGTTTTTCATCGGTGGCATTTTAATGATCTTGCATAGGATAGCACATCTTTCAATTCGTTTACAAGGTTTTTCAGGGTCTGTAAAAAGGGAAATCTTAACATTAAATGAGAGACCTTCATGGACCTCCGAGAAAGGCGCTGGGAACCCCGTGGGGTCCACGGACCACAGTTTAAGAACCCCTGACACAACATCAAGCTTTCGATTGTATTGAAAAGCATTCTTACAGCCTTCGCCTTTTTTTATTTAAATTGAACAGAATTTTTTAAAATGTAAGTAAAATATTTTTTACGCCCCCGTCATTCCATAGAATCGATTTTCGTAAAATTCCTTAGCGTATATCTTTTCAACAAAAGAATCATGCTTGCCAAATTTCAAAGTCTGTAAGTTGAAAAGTTCAAAATGGATCTCTTTTATCTAAAAGGCCCCCATAAACTCATTGAGAATCAATCTCCATAAAATCCGTTCTTAACTGATCTCAGCTCAACAAAAGAAACATACTTGCCAAATTTCAAGTTTGAAGGTCTAACAATTCCGGAGATCTCGTGATGAATGAATGAGTGAATGAGTCTTTTCTTGTTGTTTTTTTAATTATACTTTTCAATATTATATATATATATATATATACAGCGTTTTAAACTATTATCAAAAGTATCATAATATCATATTACAAACTGAACATCTTGTTAAATATTTCCAATTTTCCTCTCCCACGCCATACATTTACTTAGTATCTACTAAAATTGAATCACGCGAGCAGTGGTGTACACAGGAATTTTTCCAGGGGTTTGGTGGGGGGTAGAGAGTTGAAAAAGTCCACCAATCATGCTCTTCAATGACGGTGCATGCTCACCAATCATGCACCGTCAAACATAATCTTTTGCTTTTTTCGATTGTCGGGAACAAAAAACATTAAATTATTGAACAAATAATTAGCTAGCATTAATTATTAAAATAAAAAAATTAATAGTAACAAATACTTAATTAAAGTTTACGTACAATATACATAGGATTATTATCAATCGAGAAAAATAATCAAGAGTTATGTGGGGTGAGGTCCAGACACGTGGACCCCTCATTGTGTGCGCCACGGGTCACGAGGAAGGATTGTTCATCACTTATTCTTTTTGATCCATCACTTCTCATTTCACAATCCTGCAGGAATTAATTGCTCAGTGCAAAAATAACTCGAATAGAAACGTGACTGCGAAGACACGCCGAAATAAATCTCTACTCTTAAGATACAGAATCTGCTATGAAACTAGAGTGACTCATGACGCAAATTATTAGTTACTAGTATTCATTATTTTAAGGCAAAAATGGTTTTTAGACAGCTTTTACACGTTTTACTTAACGTCCGACACATGCAATTTCATTCTAGAAAGAAAAGTCCATGTGAAGGTTAGTGTAGGGTTTCTACAGCTAATAAATTTTTGATTGTATTTAATGATATCTTATACCGATATCAAAGTTAATGTATTATGTGATATGGTACGGCACTTGCATTTAGAGGCCTTGATATTACATTTTCAGTCCTGAAATTTATAAGATTGTGTGTTTAATAACTACTTTGATAACGAGTCTTTCGAAATTTTTTGAAGTGACAGTTTTTTTTTTCGTTAGTCAGTTCCAAGACTGGACTGAATTCCCATGTATTTAATATTTTTTTCTTGGATCACATATTTATTTCCCTCACAAACGGTGGAATTCCTGAAGTTGAAATGTATATGTATAACATAGTTTTTTTCCCCCTCATTAAATAGCTTCACAAGCAAAGCACGTAATGTAAAGTGCGATGGTCGTAGCTGATAAAAATGACATTCCAAAAAATGAGTTGAACAGGAATTTCGGTTTTAACACTTTTATAGGTATATTTCTGTTAAGTATACTGTTTTTTTTCCATTATTGGTAGAAAAATAAAAGTCGCATTTTACACATTTTTCAGTTTTTTGTACTAGATCAGGGGTGTCCAACACGCGGCCCGTCAGTACGTGAGTTGCGGCCCACCGGCTCTTTTTAAAAAATTTTAAACATCAGGTTTTAAAGTTTTTTCATTTTGAAGTTTATTTGAGGTGAAATTTATATATATTTATGTATATAAATATATGTAATAAATGTATGTATATAAATCTACAACGTATTTGCTTGTTACCTGCTCTTATTTTCAAATAAATCCTTTTTGATAATAGAAATGTCCTTTAGATTAAAATAGATTTATATTTTATCAAACAGTTGCATTTGATTTTACTATAATAAATTGCTTTTTTAATAAATTCCGAATTGTATTATGCATATCCTTTATTATGAATGGTATATGATTATCTGTGTGTGCGATTTTCATTTCTCCTCCTCCTTTTCTGTTTGGAGTGCCCAAAAATAGCGAAAGGCAGTCACACACACACACACAGATGTTTTTTAAAGTTTAAAAAAATATTCAGGACGGTTAAGTTAAAGGGCAATGTATGCTTAATCGTTTGCGAATGACAGCACAAACAAATTTTAACAATGAGTAACGAAAGATCAATTCAAAAGGAACACCTTAATTTTCAGGAAAATGGCAACACACACACACACACACTGTAATATTTTAAACATTATTTGATCACTGCATTACTATATTATCTATATCTGTTTACATGAAAAATAATGAAAACACTAATAATAGTTCATTCTGTATTAAATTTTCACTCCAATAAATGTTTTTCTTTGTTTCCTAATCTGATATAAAGGTAAATAATTTTATGTGCAGCCCGCGAGATTATAATGTTTTTCCGAAGTGGCCCACAAGGTCATTTGAATTGGACACCCCTGTACTAGATGAATGATTAAATTCTAAATAATAAAGGTAAATCTAGACTTTTCGCTTTAAAATGTTTTTTTACTTTTATTCAGTACTTGAATTTTATTTTACTTTTGTCTATATCCCATTTCAAATTTTGTCTGTAAGTATTTAAAAAGTTAATTGCTTTTTGTAAATTCATATTATTTATACCATGGATATAGTGGTACGTACTTACTATCGAAACCATGCCAACTTTCAAGATAACTTACCAAATTGGCAACTTCCATTTCGCACGAGTTGTAGGCGCTGAATTAGCAACCATTTGCTAAGTTTCATATTTCTCGCTTGCCACTCTTCAAAGCATAATCTTTCATTGATAGGACAAGCTCGAATACTAAAATGTGAGTCTGGGATATTTTACCGAATTCTTAAATAATGAAATGTAATAATAAAATCCTTAAAAAATATACAAATATATGTAACAATATAGTATAAAATAAATGATAATTTAAAATTAATAATAATTAAAAAATAAATTAAGTAATAAAAAACGGTTATTCTTTTTCTTTTACTGATTATTATTTACTTATTACTTATCTTTCACGTAGTATTTTTCTACTACGCGTTCCATATTCCCGTCAGCGTATTCCGTTCTTAGATTTCATGCGGTTTTATTCAACGTCGCCAATATGGTTGTGGTAGTACGTAAGTACCGATATATTTGAATAAAAGTTATTCTCATTTATTTTTTTAACAAAGCTGAAGATCATTGTATCGTGTATAATCCTAAAAATGTCTCATTGAATATATTCTTGATGAACATTTCCTTTAATGTTCTTCGAAAGTCAGTAAGATATCAAGACTTTCCTCCTAAAAGTTTTTTATCCTGGAAATATTAATAACTTCATAAAATATTGAAAATTTTCTATTAAAAGAAGTTCTTTATTATCCTCCTGTAGTAAGGGCTCATAAAAGACAACAAAATAATGTACTACATTCTCGCGTATATATAAATTTACGCATTTATATTTATATACCATTCTTATTTGATTATACACACCACTATCCAGTGGCGTAACGGTGAACATTCGGGCCCCCCTGCAAAGTTAGGTTTTGGGCCCCCATTGAATTTTACAAAGGGTAGACACCTGCGTCAGTCTGACTTTGAGCCCCTTTAGAACCCTGGGCCCCCCACGATGTGGGGGTTGCGGGGGTGTACGTTACGCCACTGCCACTATCGTTCATTTCTATAATGGACTCAAAGTTAAAGTTAGCGTTCTGATATGAAAAAAGCGTGTCATCTTACAATAATTTTATACAATAGTAACTTATTTATAGAAACGTATTTTGTCTGGGGTGAATTGATTTTTATAAAAGCGGATTAAGGGATAATTCACGAACTTAATGTATTAATCGTGTTTTTCTAATAACTATTCTTAAAATCAGAAAAGGAAAAAAAGTTAAGTATGAACATTATATGAAATCAATCTAACCAATAATCCATTCCCCAAAACTATTTTTTTGGAAATCCATGTAATAGAGATTCAGCATACATTTTAAAATTATATGTTTTACACAGGGACGTCTTAAGGCTTGGGCCAGCTGGGCCCGGGCCCTGGACCACACCCTTGGTTGGGGCCTCGTTTCGTTTTCGACTCTCTTATTAACATCATCATCCGGATAATTTTAATGATCAAATATTATTCCCGTACATATTGTCCGAAGAACAGGGAATTTCAAACTGCATGTCAACTGGCAAAAGTAGTAAAACTGTATTATTATGTGTTGACCGTTGTCCATGTTTAGGCCCAGGCCTAATGCCATAAACAATTATTCAACTCCTTCAATCGAAATGCGGTCATCGGTCAAGCCGGTTTGTGCCTACTTTTTTGAGATTGTGAGACGTGCACATTTGTTTCAAATTACCGTTTGAACGAGTATTTGACAATGCGCATGACATATACTGTCTACTTTTAAAGATATCAGATAGGGCGTACTTTTGCATAGGGGCTCAGGGCCTAAAAATCTTAAGATTATTCTGGGCCCAGGACCTCAAAGAGTCTTGAGATGTCCCTGGTTTTATATGAGTCTGAAAGTCGTAGTATATTTTCAGACCAGTACTTATGAATCAAAGATTATTACTTCTACTTTTTGTGTTTCTTATTATTCTGTGTTCTTAACAGAAGGAAAATTGACACATAGTCAGATATAACTGTCATTGTTTCAAGTCCAATTAAAAGTTCCATGCTTCAAAATAATTCAATCTGACAAATTAAGATGGATTGGGAAAGCAAATCACGTGACCAATGTAAATAAAGGAATGGTAGTTAAATAAGTTATCCAGAAAGTAACATGTATACCAACTTGATGGCCTTTCAGATATACGTGAAAAAGACTGGTTGTCATGGTACAGTCTGATCACAGTACATGTATATTAGATTTTGTTAGTAATTTCACCCTTAGAGAGGGAAAGGTGTGACCAATAAACAAATGCATATTTTTTACTATCATGTTTTGAAAGTTTTCTCCAATCTGTCATAAAAGTATAGGTATGTTTAATAATTTTTATTTCATTTGTTGTTTTACATTTCGTGTTGTTTTACTCGTAGTTTACTAAAATTATTTTATTTTAAAAAGTTGATTGATTAAGGGGGGGGGATGAAAATAAAACAGTTCTTGTGGTCTCCCTAGTACTATTTTAAAAACAAAAGAAAAAAGTCTTGAAGAATTAAAAATTGATTCCATTAACAGCCATTATTTTATTTATTTATTTAACTACCTATTGAGGTTATTAAGAAATTACCGATAGACGTGCTCGAGTTAAGATTTCTTATGATAAACCGTACGGACCACTACCGTTATAAATGAAATCAAATGAGTTTAGCAGCAACTATTATCAAGTAATAATTCTAACCACTGGGAAATGTAACTTTTACCATGTTTTGATGTAGAACAGAAAATCATTATCTTAAATCCAGATCCGAATAATTTAATGCAAATCATAAGTAACTGTGATTGAATATCGTCTAAAATTCAACCACAATCTCTATTCTACCCATTTCAAGTTGTTTTAAATTCATACTCATGTTTTTGAAAGTAAATAAGCAAAACGAGTTTACACACAAAAATGTCTGCAATTAAAACAATCAAATATAAGATCACAGATTTTAAGAAAAAAATAATTAAACATGTGGATAAAAATCGAAAAGAAATTTACTTACATTTGAAGTACCTCTTTTGAAAAAAGAAAAGATAATCACAATTATTCTGCTAAGCATAATAAATTGTTTAATTTTCTCATTAAGTATCCTAAAAGTACACTTAACTAAATATTATATGTAATACATAAGTTTGTTCTTTGAAAACAGAAATGAAAAGCAAACACTTATGCTTTTAGCTTAGAGTTTGTGAAAGAATTGTTGTTGTGAAACATGCGCATAGATTTTAATCAAAATTAGAAATAAAAAAAATATCTTAATAACCTATTTGCGTGAACAAGGTTAAATTTAATTAATTTTAAGGAATAAAAAAACAGGTGTATTGTGATTGAAACTAAAATAGAAAAACGTTTTATTTTCTGTTATATAGGATTTAAACATATTTTTACACACATAATTTTCGACGATGTATTAAGGTATCCGACTAAGTTCGGAACCGGGATTTTAAGAAGGCACATAAATGGATAATTTTCATGATATTTGGTGTCACTTAGATTAGAATACATGTATAAAATTGTTTTAAGGACATTTTGACAAAAAAAATTATTTAAATACAATATTTCGGCAAAAAATTAACTTAGAATAACCTTCTTTAAAAATGTTCTCCTTTTTTGAAAAATGCCTCTATTATAATATTTTGCCTGTCTATAGCTCAGATCTCTGTACAGAGGCTCAACTATGATTTTTGAAAAATTCACATTATTTTCAGAATTACAACCATTTGAAATAATTATCCGCGTTTTTTTCTTAAAATTTCTCCCCTTCGTTGTCGTAAGACACATGAATAAATCCACTTCTAAGTTATGTGTTTCAAAAATTCTAGTTGAACCTCTGTACAGAGGTCTCAGCCTATATACATGGAAAATATTATTATAATAGAAGCATTTTTCACAAAAGAAGAATATTTGGAAAGTGGGTCATTCTATGTTCATTTTTTGTCAAAATATTGTACTTAAAAATTTTTTTGACAATACTATTCTTAAATCAATTTTATATACATTTTCTAATCTAAGCGAAACTAAATATCATAAATATTATCCATTTATACGCTTTTGCAAAATCACGGTTCCGAACGTAGTTCGGATACCTTAATCTGAGGATTGAGATTTTAAAATCGATTCATCTGTCTTTTTGCAAAAAATGCAACTGTTTCCTCTCAAATTAATCGTAAATCACGTTTCACTCAGAAATTAATGAAAATATGCAATATATTACTCTAAAGAATAAATCTTAGTTTTTTTATGTATGTGGAAAAGGAATTGCTTTTGTAACACTGATTGTTATTAGAAGGGGTTGAAAGAAATCGCGCGCTGCTAACTTTTTTCAAATACAGAATAAGATGGACACATTTGGTTGAATATGGATAATTGCACATTTGGAAGGTAATTCTTAACATATTGATAATATTGATTGCAAAATCGCAGTCCATTGAAGCATGATCACTATTCTAGTTTCTTTTTTTCTGATTTCGGTGGAATATTTAAGATAAATTTTTCGGAGACATATAAAATAAGGGAAAAATTTTAAGGAAGAAATTTCACATTGTTCTAATGTAAATAGATAATAATGAAATTATAATATTACTAATGGTTGTCTAATAATAATAAGCTTGAGGAAATCAAGAAAAAGATGAAATAAAATATGATCTTGAGAAATTCTGAGACTCTTCCTAGACCGTCATAGATACATCGTAGATCTGCTTGATAGAACAACATGAGCATGGAAATGTATTCAGAGAACGCACTAAACTTCAAAATCTACTACGTTTTACTGAAAGACACTTTTCAGAGGTGATTCCAGCAGTTGAAACGAAAATGAGACCTGCGAGGTAGTGGTATGGGTGCTTTCTTAGAAATAATGATACGGAAAAATGATTTATAAAGAAACCAAGTATTATATATATATATATATATAGTGCTCAGGCCGTGAAGATGAGGTATGTCTAACGTTTTCTTTCAAATTATATAATATACAAATAGGCCTTCTATAAGTAAGAAGCTATATAAAAGTATAAAGTTTCAAATGATTACTTTCATCAAAACTTATTTATGAATCTACATGATTACACATCTGTGTATATTATACTTATTATTAATTATGTAGCTATAAGGTTATGAGCAACTTGTGGATTTTAAGTAATACAAGGTTTAGGAATTACCTCCTAAACGACGTTCTGAACGATTAAATTTTAAATTTAATGGTTGAAATTTAAAATGAGATTAACCTTTGGTGTGAAGCGAAAATTTCAACATAATTTATGAATTATGAGGTATGTTGTGATGTGTTTTGAGATGCAGTCAATGACTTTTGAGATAAAAACCTCCGGTAATATTAAATGGAAAGCAAACTCACAGATATAATTAAAAATGCTTTAAAAGTAAATTATGAACGGTCTGGCTAAACAGTTTTATTAATTCATCACATCCGTGATGGATGAAAAAACAATGCTTATTTTTATATATCAACTTTAAATTCCAATCAAAAACATTTTACCTTAATTTGATTTTCGTGATACAAAATTTTTTGGGAGAATTCATAATTAACTATTTTAACTGTAGCTGTCTATCAAATAACAAAACCTTAAGTATCAAAGGAAGTCGGATAAATATTACACATAAGCGAATAATTTTTTCCCCTACAGAATAAATATTCATTTAGAACATAGGCTTTCAACCTTTTTTGAACCGGCCCTTTCTAGTGAATATTTCGAAACGCCCCCCCCCCTCCCACTCTAGAGAAATAAGAGCGTACATAATACATATTGAAAACAAGAATTAAATTTTAAAAGAATATATTCTATTACTAATAGAATATTAAAACCCCCAATTTTTTTTTACTTGCAAATCTGAAATAGATATTTCCACGAATATACAATTTTAAATGCATACAATCACACAACATAAGGTAACCAGTATTAAAGTTCATTTTTGTTAGTACATAATCAGCGTATTTTTTCAGTCTTTTTAGACTATATATGGTTAATCTGCCCTTGTTCCTCCATACCATCTCAAACCCCACTAACTTACTCTGGGTCTTTTACTACACCCCTGAAGGCCTCAAACGCCCACGTTGAGAATCTATGATTTAGAATATTGCAGGTTAATGAAATATCAAATATATGATCATATTAAAACAAAAAAAAAATATTTACTTGCTCAAAGGAAAAATAATTTTTAAACGCATAGTAGATAAAGAGAAAAAGACCATTTCGAGTTTAAATAATGAATTCATTTTACACAAGCTCAAATAATTTTTAATGAACTTTACTTGAGAGCATTGCAGTATAGCTAGTCCAGAGTGGAACCCTGTATCTCAAAATTTCTTAGGAGCCCCTTCGTGGGAATGGTAGCTTTGTTAAAATAGATTATTGATAACATTTTACGATTTTGTACTTACAGACGTTGTGGCCCCTGTAGCTTAGGGGTCCCGTGTCATTCATATGGCTGATACGGTGGTAGCTACGCTACTGCAAGAGAGACAAAAATGATTCGAATATTAACGATCACATAATTGAAATTTTGGAAACTATAAAGAGATGCGTGCAGGAAAGTCTTAAAGGCATGGACCAACTGGGAAGTGCCCAGGCTCTCGACCTGTAAAGGAGGCCTCATCTCGATCTCGGCTTGGACTCAATAATATTATGATCCGTATAATTCTTATCATCAAATGTTAATTCCGGACATGTCCAACAAAAAACTTGGAATTTTGAACTATTTGCCATCTCACAACAGAGGCAGGACTGCACTGTTATGCCATGCCCATCATCCTTGCCTAGGCCTAGGCCTACCACCATACATCCTTATTTATATATTCAAAAGATGACCTTGGCTTATGAGATCGTGAGCAACGCATATTTATTTGTTATAGATCGTTTGTACGAGTATTTGACAACATATGCTATATATTGTCTACTTAAAAGGGTCGTATGAGGGGCCTCCTTTTACTTAAGGGCCCAGGGTCTCAATGAATTTTAAAATGACACTGGATGAATGCTGTAATACATTGGCGCACACAAGGGAGGGGGGCTGGGGGTCCGGACCCCCAAGCCCTTGATTTTTTTTCCGATTGATTATAATTCTAAGTTTATAAAGGGTGTTTTTTTTAGAGGTATAGAACTTTAAATTGCAATAAAACAACGATGCATTACTCGATTGACATGAATTTTTTTTATTCGAAAGATAATCTTGTGGCATTACATTTTAAATATGATCAAGCAAGGAGTAGATTCGTCGAATGGGCCCAAAACGAGATTGCCGTTGTTCCCGATTTTCATAAGTGAATTTTGTTTAGCGATGAAGCGCACTTCTGTTTGAATGGCTACGTCAACAAACAAAACTGCCGCATTTGGAGTGAAGCTAATCCACAAGTGAATGTCGAAACATCGTTACATCCAGAAAAACTGACTGTTTGGTGCGCTTTATGGGCTGGTGGAATCCTTCTTCAAAAATGATGAAGGCCACAACGTTACAGTCAATGGTGATCGGTATAGAGCCATGATTACTAACTTTTTTATTCCTGAATTGAACAATCATGATGTCCAGGAGCTGTGGTTCCAACAAGACGGCGCAACATGTCACACAGCTCGTGCCACAATCGATTTATTGAAAGACACGTTTGGTGACCGCCTAATTTCACGTTTTGGACCTGTGAATTGGCCTCCAAGATCTTGTGATTTAACACCGCTAGACTATTTTCTGTGGGGCTATGTAAAGTCATTGGTCTATGCGGATAAGCCACAAACGCTTGACGATTTGGAAGACAACATTCGCCGTGTTATTGCCGATATACGGCCACAAATGTTGGAAAAAGTCATTGAAAATTGGACGTCCAGATTGGACTACATCCGAGCCAGCCGTGGCAGTCATATGCCAGAAATCATATTTAAAATGTAATGCCACAAGATTATCTTTCGAATAAAAAAAAATTCATGTCGATCGAATGATACATCGTTGTTTTATTGCAATTTAAAGTTCTATACCTCTAAAAAAAACACCCTTTAGTACGCAAAATTTAATTAAGTATTTGTTATTAATGATTAATTTTATTAATTAATGCTAATTATTTATTCAATAAATAGTTTTTTACTGTGTTTTGTTCCCGAAAATCGACAAAATCAAAAGGAGCATGATACAAGAATGGTGAACTTTCGACCCCGCCCCCCTGGAAAACTCCTGTGTGCGCTACTGCTGTAGTATTATAATTATGGAGTTAAACCGCTTCACATATTCAATTTATTTTGTTGTTGATTATTTAAAGAGATTGAGTAAGCATGCTAATATATATATCTGTGTATCTTGTCTCTCATTAATAACAAGTAATATAAAAAAAATTGTCTTCCTACATAGGTCTCAACAAAGAAATATTTTATTTTAGTTACTTTTTATTAAATAGTTACAATTAATATAAATATGTATATACCTATGACAGAATCACAATATTAAGCGACAAAATAGAAAGCTATTTTCTTTGCAGTTTTCCATTTTCCTTTCTATATATGGTGTTAGGCTATTTTTTTGTTACTCTTTATTCATTAACTAAATTTAATTATTCTAATAAAATAGTACAGTAAAAAAGAAATCACTTTCTCAAAAATTAGGCCACCCCAAGTGGGATTCGAACCTACGTCCTTTGGATTAGAAGTACAACACGCTAGCCATTGTGCTACAGGGACACAACAAAGGGTTTTCCTTTCTATTTATGGTGTTGGACTATTATTTTTGTTACTACTTATTCATTTTTTAATTTAATTAATGAATTAATATTTCAAAAAAATGTATTAACATCAAGTTTCATCCACTACAAGTTTAAAATATGTATTTGAATTTGAATGGATGAATAGAAAGTATTTTATTAACGATTGAAAATTTGAACAAGATATATATATAGGGAGAGAGTGAAGTGAAGTGAATGTGGGGTTTAGTGGCGCAAGGGCCAACTTTGGCCAAGCTGCGCCAATAGGGAGAGAGTGAGCTAATATAGGAGGAATTGAATAAAAGAAGTCCGTCATACGCACTAATTTCAAATATAACATTTTAGAAATTTCAGTTTTAATAATCTATTCATAGTTTTTAGGCTATTGTAAATTTTACTTTTTCCTTGGCATGTTTCAAAGAAAAACTCGCTCGTCCCTTTTTTCTATCAGAATCCGGAATAACAGAAACTTTATATTCCACTGTATTTTCTGGTATCCCTTTTTATAATGCGTGCATATAATATATAAGTATCTCAATGAGACACTTTAAAGTATATGATTTCCAATCATAAAAAATGCGTAAAAGAGCACGTTGCTTCATATGTGAGGAAAATTGAATTACAGTCGGACTTCTATATAACGAAGTCGCTAAATCCCGAAAAAAAGTTCGCTTTATGGAAAATTCGTTATATAGAGATACATCTTTTAATATACTTTACAAACCACATAAAACAAATTTTAAATTCACAAATATTACACATTGAAAAAGTATTCATTTACAAATTTTTTTTGTAAATTAATATTTAAGTACTTTATGTATCTTAACTATCAAAAAAAAGAAAGAAAGAAAGAAAAACTTCAAGGAAAACAAGAAAAAGAATATATCGATGAATATACTGTATTTTCAACATTAAGAAAAAAATTTTAAATTAAAATTAATGAATTTTAAGGACATTTCTTAAACTAAAACATACAAGTAATTTTAAGCATACATTATTTTATAACTAGAGATTCTAAACATACATTACCACATGCATCCTTAAATTTAATTACTCATAAAATCTGTTAATTTTGCTTGAGTTTTTTTTTTCTGGAAAAAATGCTTTGTTTCATAATATACTCACATTTTTGCAATACAGCAAAACTTCCTTTATGACCACCATAAAATAAGTTAAAGAAGAGAATTGAAATGTCCAGAAATACTTAAAACACAAGGAGAAAAAAAATTGAATCACAAAAAAAAGTTCGTTATATGGAAAATGTACTTCGGTATAGGGAGGTTATTTTACGAGGAAAATCGTAAAATGTGTTCTTGGTTCCAGGAAAAAGTTCGCTGTATAGAAAAATTCGCAATATAGAGGCTCGTTGTATGCAGGTTCGATTGTATTTTCATTTTTTATTACGAAACCAAATAGCTGTTTTATGTATTAAAAATCCCACATTCTGCATTACTTCTGCATATTAAGATAATGCACCTTCTCAGACATCAAGAGTAGTAATGATGTCTGTGACGAATCTCATTTGCTTTCATAAACTTGTTTATTTAAACACCACAAACACAAACATTCGCATTTAAACAGAACAGATACTGGTACAAATATTTACTACCACATTCCTTCGACCAAAGCCGGAACAGAATCTTAAAAGACCATTTGTAGACGTTATCTCCCTCTTCTTCCCCTTGGAGTGAGGTTTCAACCGACATTTTCTCCCCACATAAAACTTTGGGGTCATTGATCTTAAGTTATCACAACGTCTCCAGAAAGACGAAGTGGTTAGTTTTATTTATTTATTAATTATTTCGCCATTTGATAATTCTCTTTCCATTCTCGAGCTTTCCTTCTTCGTATCTATAAAAAGTTTGTTTTCAATTTTGTTCTAAAAATAATTATCTCTCCCGCAGTCAGAAAATTCTAAATATTCAATTTAATTGTACGGGACTAGTTTAATTTTTCGTTAGATATTTGATTATCATGAAACATAATTGGTCTACGGGAATTTTGACAGGATAAATAAATGGGCTAAATAGAAATCATCAACCAGTGGCGTAACGTACACACCCCCGCAACCGTCTTAAGACTCTTTGAGGCCCTGGGCTCAGATAAATCTCAAGGTTTTTTGAGGCCCTGGACCCCTATGGGAAAAGTAGAACCTACCTGAGATCTTTAAAAGTAGACAGCATATAGCATACATTGTCAAACGATAATTTGAAACAAATAAATGTGCACGACTTACAAACTCAGAAACCTAGGCTAAAAATAGCTCGACCGCATTTCAACTAAATGAGTTGAATGATTCTTTATAGTATTAGGCCTAGGCCTAGACATGGACAACAGTCATCACATAATAATACTGTTTTACCACCTGTGCCACAGTTGACATGGAGTTTGAAATTCACTGTGACGTAAATTGAGCTGTGTGACGTATAAATAAACCAAATATTTAAATTAATAAAAATCACGCTACCATTATTTTTTTCAAACGTCTCATTCTAAATGTATTTAATTATGATAGGTTGTTTGTGTGTTTATCCTATATTGTTTAAAAAATTGAAACTCCTTCTCGCAATACCGTTTTCATTTATACCATAAAGTATACTTCGTAGAGTTAAATGGAAATTGTCATTATAACATTTTTAAATGGAAACATTTCCTAAAGAAACAAAAGAAAAATGTTGAATAACATCAGAAATCTGGTGTGTAATAGTGGAGAGTAAACAAACTAATGAATTCAGTTTTCAAAAATTATAAAATTTAAAAGAGTTTAGTATTATTTTTGTTTTGCAATTGTCTATCATAAAAAATCCATCCAACTTTACGCTCAGACATGCGTACTTCATTTTTATATTTCATAGAAAACATCCTACCTAGTAGTGCTTCCAGAATTTTTAGAATTTATTCGTCTATTTACACAGTAAAAAACTTTTTTAAGCAAACAATAGATCAAACACACAACGGAATGGTACGCAAATATCATAAAGAGTTGAGACACGAAAATTAAGCCCATGTTTGTGTCGGAAATGGTTGCACAATGGCTGCTGTCTAGCCAGTCGATAACGGCCATGCGTTTCACAAATGGATGAAAAGTGTAAGTTCGTCCTTGAAAGAATTCGAATTGCTTCCGGAATCAAAAAACCTTTTTCACTTTATCGAAACAACGTGCAAGAGGGCTTTAACTCCAACACCAGCTGCTTGTCACTTGCAGACGACATTGTTTTTAGATAAGCTAATTAATTCACTGAGGGATATTCATATTTATGCCACTTAAAAAATGTCCCATTCATGAATAAAAGCAGATTTTATGAAGGAAAAAATTTAGATAAAAATTTAATATGGAATATATGTTTTCCGGCAGTTTATATAAAGATATACGCGAAAAACTAAAAGGGAATAGGAAGGGTGATATAGTTATAAAAATATGTCCTGAAATATCCTATAGCACAGAGAAACCTATTTTGTGGCTGTGGTCAAAAAGTTAAACCAAAGAGTAAAAAAAAAATAGAGAACCGATTAATGTATGGAAATCTATATAAGTTCGACCGTATTATCATTCAATTCTTACTATTAGTTCCCACTCTCTCTCTCTCTATTTATATATATATATATATATATATATATATATATATATATATATATATATATATATATATATATATATATATATAGTCCAAATTCTTAATCGGTAATAAAATACTTTTAATTCATTTACTCAAGTTCAAACACATTTTTTTAAACTTGTAGTGGATAACACTTGATGTTAATACAATTTTTTCAAATATTAATTCATTAATTTAATTTAATTAATGAATAAATATTAACCAACAAAAATAATAGTTCAACACCATATATAAAAACGAAACTCGCTCGTTGTGTCCATGTAGCGCAATGGGTAGCGCGTTGGACTGCTAATCCAAAAGTCGTGAGTTCGAATCCCACCAGGGTTGGCCTAATTTCTGAGATTGTGATTTCATTTTACTATACTATTTTATTGGAATAATTAAATTTAATTAATGAATAAATAGTAACAAACAAAAATAATAGTCCAACACCCTACATACACTGATGTGCAAAAATTAAGGACGAAGTCGAAAAATTAGCATATCAGCTGAACGAAGAGGCAGAGCGGACAGAAAGACCAATCAGGAGATTAAGTAAGGTGATGTACGGTAGCACATGCGCAGATATGCAGGTAGACGTAATGGGGGAGTGTCTGAGTAGTATAAAGCATGTTGTCGGTGTAAGATCAGTATTTCTGGCAAAGAGATTGCACGCCGTATAGCAGTTAAAATCACACCGAGTTGCTGCCTCAGCGAGAAATGGCGAATAATCAATCTGTTAGACGACATCTGGATGCTTTTACCCGAGGTCGAATCATTGGGAGAAGTTGGAGGAAGGCCGCAGTGTGACAAGTGTGGCTGCAGAGTTCGGAATTGCTCACAGCATCGTTTCATGACTTTGTAGACAATTTCAAACTACAGGAACAGCTATCCGGGGGTTCAGTAGTGGTTGTCCACGAGGAACCACACCCGCAGATGACCGGTACATTGCTTTACAGGCCAGAAGAAACAGGCGGCAGACAGCGGGAGAAATCGCTAGACACACGACACAGGCGACTGGACGACCGATATCGCGTTTTACCGTGGCCAGAAGACTGCACGATGGTGGTCTGTTTGCACGACGCCCTGTACGGTGTGTACCTTTAACGCCTGCCCATCGGAGAAGGCGTTCTCTGTGGTGCCGGGAACACCGGAATTGGAGAGACAATGAATGGGGACGAGCACTCTTTACAGATGAGAGCAGATTCAGTTTGAGTAGCGATTCTCATCGCATACTCATCTGGAGAGAGCGGGAAAGCCGCAATCATCGCTCGAACATCATTGAAAGAGACAGGTATGGAGGTCGCGGTGTTCTCGTTTGGGGAGGCATCATGCTTGGTAGTCGTACAGACCTTCACATCTTCGACGCAGGTTCAGTCAACGGGACCCGTTATTGTAACGAGATTCTTCTTCCATATATGCGTCTTTTTAGAGGCGCTATGGGTCTGCAGTTCCTTTTCATGGACGACAATGCACCATGTCATCGCCCAGTAGCTGCCGAACAGCTCTTAGAGAGTGAGGATATTGAACGTATGGATTGGCCGGTACGATCTCCGGATCTCAATCCCATCGAGCATGTATGGGATTTTCTAGGCAGACGCTTGGCAGCTCGTACCTTACCACCAGTAACGATTCGGGAGCTTCGATTGGCGCTGCAAGACGAATGGGCAGCAATGCCTCAACAACTCATTGACACCCTCATTCTCAGCATGGGCAGACGCTGTGAAACCTGCCTAGCAGTCAGGGGAGATCATATCCCCTACTAAAGACCGGATGCTTCTTGCTGGACACCCATCACAGGGATGTTTCGGCCTTCAGTCGCATTGCGCTCCATACTACTTTTTCAATCAAGCTTCTTTTTATCCCTCTGATTTCTCTGTTAGTAAGTGTTGCTTACATTACACATGTCCTTACGTATTGTTGATCTTACGGTATTAAATGTGTTGATTTGGAAAGCTTTTGTACAAAGTTATATTGAAAAAACCGTCTCGTCCTTAATTTTTGCTCACCAGTGTAGAATGGACAATGGAAAATTGCAAGGAAAATCGCTTTTTATTTTGCCACTTAATGTTGTGATTCAGTCATATCAGTGGCGCACACAGGGGGGGTCCTGGGGTCCGGAGCCCCCTTGATAAATTTCTGTGTGCGCTACTGTGTCATATGTATATACATATTTATATTAATTGTAATTATTTAATAAAAAGAAACTAAACTAAAATGTTTCTTTCTTGATTTAAGTAGGAATTGACTTTAAAAAATTGTATTGCTTTTTTCCACTACATAAAGTAAAACAAATATTCTTACATACAATCAAACTCAACTGAAGAAGTGAAAATAGAAAAGAAAATCTTGAGCTTATTTAAACTTTTTTCCATCAAAATTAGAAATTATTATTTTTAAATTCTTATGTTTCAAATATGAGAATATCAAAACGATAAAACAATATATTTTCAAGTGTGCGTGAGTGTTCCCTCTAAAAAAAAGTCATTTTCTTTGGAAAAGAGGAGCATCAGAAAGAATTCTTGTGTTTCGTTATTGAAGATTTTTATAAACAAAAATAAAAAAGGTAAATGCTTAAAAATTAATAAAATTTTTAGTATTTTGAGAATTAAGGCGAATTTTCATTTTGACCTTGGATTTTCTGGAAACTAAACAGGGGTTTTCAGGTTTGATGTTTTTCACATGCACACAAATAATGGTGCTGTCTGTTGCATGCACGTTAGTGGATTATATACAAATGTTTCATTATCAAGAAATCATTTACAAAATATTCTTGGCTTTATGTAAACTGCTTTATTTAAATAACTTGAGCATAATAAAAAACAGCTTAGTATAAAATATAACTAATATACAACTAAGGTAACAAAACTCACACACACACACACAGTTATATAATGATAAGAAACGTTATATATAACTGTGATATAACGAAATATGGATATTTATTATTCTATATTTAACCTTTTCTTTTCCTTTTACATTTTATTTATCTTAAACCTTCTATTGATAGGCAGTAGTAACGCGTTGTTCCTGTTGAATTGGGGATTCCAGACCTGATACTCCTGAAGAGTCTCCGTGTGGAGGGGCTGATGCATATTAAATCTCTCAAGGTTCAAAGTCCTCATGTTGAGGTGATGTGGAACTTTGGAGAGTATGGTGCCAGTTCAGATGATGTTCACTTGAGCGTGACTCAAAATTACAAGATCTATCTCCAATAGCTGTAGAATATCTTCGTTGTTAAAAAACTATCAACATTCTTCTATTTGTCTATTTGTCTATTTTTTAAATTTATCTCACGTGTTATGACATAAAAATTTCTTTATCAATTATTATTCTCACTCCCTTATTCCAAATGAATAAAATTCTCTATGAAGCAACACGAGGGTTATTGCCGATGGACCTCGTAATTCTGATCCCCGGTCAAGTGACGAAGATGACGGTTGCGTGGCTACAGCGCAATTCGTGGTTTGAACGGACACTCCGTAACTTATCGTGGTTTGAACGGACACTCCGTAACTTATCGTGGTTTGAGCGGACAGGGCCGATCCTAGGGTATCGGCCACCCGCGTGCAAAGACCAAAGACCCCTCGTACAAAGACCCCTCTAGAGAATTTTTCATATTTTGACTAATACTTTACGTTGACGCTATAAACTCATCCTCCTGTATTAAAATAAAAAGTAAAACATTAATAAAATGCAAATACAATTCTAAGCGCAGACCCCCCCTTTTTTTTTTTTACCAGCTAATATTTCATAATCGCTTCCACGCCCCAGGTTCTATTCCCGGGCTAAGCAAGGTTGACCCAACCTTTTATCGATACTGTAGTGGGTCGATAAATGAGTACCAAGCTTGCTTGGGGACTTAAACACTGGGGTCTCGCTTCAGACTGTCCACCTGATAGGCATCTGCTCATGCACCTCAGCACCCAATGGTCACCTATACTAGGATGGGCGCAGTAGGCCCTGGTCCTCATGGGCTGTTGCGCCACTGAATTTGAGTTATATATATGGGGAGAATGTGAACTAATGTAAGGAATTGAAAAAAATTAAAATGGAATAAGTACTAGATTAAAAGAATCCAAGAAAATATTAAAGCAAAATTTTAACATTGAAGAAACTGATACATTTTGAAAGACAATGAAAAAAGTGCTAAGTAATTTTGATTTATAGATTTGCTTCGAGAATCGGAGGCTTTTCTTGTGTTCATAATGAACTAAACATTTATAAAGAACATTTTATCTTGTGAGGTATAAAAAAATTTATTAGTTTATCAAAATGTAGGAGAATTAAAATTTACTCTAATTTTTAAAAACTAAAGACTGACCACCTAATGGTCACATATCTGGGATGGGCATAGTAGGCCCTGGCCCTCATGGGCTGTTGCGCCACTGAGTTTGAGTTTAAGTAATATTTCATAATAGCGACAAAATGCTTTAATTAAACAAAAAAACGAAAATACTATCTTTGAAATAAAAATAGACATTTTATGATTAGAAATACAAAATAACTATCAGAAAATATAATCCAATAAAAAAAGTGCTAAAGCATAAATCTCGTGAAACGAAAAGTATATATATAAATCAGTCCTTCTACAAAGAATGCCTAATCTATATATATGAAGGAGAAAAGCGACTCACTCACACTCACTGACTTATCACGATATCTCCGGAACTATTAAACCTACAGAGTTGAAATTTGGTAGATAGGTAGGTTCCCTTCATGGAGTAGACATCAGCTAAGAGCGGATTTTGCTAAGTTCGAACCCCAAGGGGCGTTACGGAGGTTTAAGGGGCGTTATAGATAATTATTTCCATTACTAATCTATTGGATGTACAGTCTTGAAACTTGGTACACAGGTTTCTTTCATAAAGTAGAGATCTCCTACATAATGAATTTTACAAAAATCGACCTCCAAGGGGCTTTGAGGGCGCTTAAGGGGTGTTATGCATAATTATTTCCCTTTTTTAAGCTATTAGACGTACAGTCTTGAAATTTGGTAAGAGGATATCTTTTATAGAGTAGGGATCCGCTACAAAATGGGTTTTGTTAAAATCGACTCCCAAGTGGCGTTGTGGGCAATTAACTCCTTTTTTAAACTAGTAGACATAAAATCTTGAAATTGAGTAAGCTGATTCCATTCATTAAGTAGAGATCCGCTATAAGATGGGTTTTGTGAATATCGTTTCCTAAGTGGCATTGCGGGGGCTTAAGGGGCGTTATAGATCATTATTTCCATTTTTAAACTATTAGACGTACAGTCTTGAAATTTAATAAGCGGATTCCTTTCATAGAGTAAAGAAGATCCCCTACAAAATGGGTTTTGTGAAAATCGACCCCAAGTGGCATTGTGGAGAATTAAGGGGCGTTATATAGGCAATTAACTCCTTTTTTTAAACTATTAGGCGTAAAATCTTGAAATTGAGTAAGCAGATTCCATTCACTGAGTAGAGATCTGCCATAAGATGGGTTTTGTGAAAATCGTTTCCTAAGAGGCGTTGCAGGTGCTTAAGGGGCGTTAAAGATAATTATTTCCATTTTTTAACTATTAGATGTACAGTCTTTAAATTTGGTATATAAGCGGATTCCTTTCATGGTGTAGAGATCCGCTACAAAATAGTTTTGGGGAAAATTGATGCTCATGGGTCAATGAGGGGGATTAAAGGGCGTAATAGATAAATATTTCCGCTTTTCAACTAATAGACCCATCTGCTTGAAAATTAGAAGGTATGTTCCGTTCGTGGAATAGAGGTCCTTTTACAAAGAGTTTTGCGAGAACGGACCCCCAAAGGATTGGGGTTGTAAGGGCTTAAGACGTGTTATAGAAAAATTCCTGTTTTTGAATTTAACCCATTTACTTGAAATTTGTTGAGCACGTTTCTTTATTTGAATAGAGTTCCACTAAGAATGGATTTTACGGAAATCAACTCCAGGGGGAAGCGGGGAGAGTTATTGGGGCGTATTGATAAACAAAATTCCCGTTTTCGAACTGCTAAAACTATAATAATAAAATTTGATTTGCATGCTTCTTTTGTTGAATCGGAATCCGCTAAGAATGCTCTCAACCAGGTATTGATGATAAAAATTCCGTTTTTGTTCTGTTAGATTTAGACTTGAAATTTAGCACGCATGTTTATTTTATGGAGTAGAGATCCAATGAAAGTTGCTTTGGTGGAAATCCACTTGATTATTAGGTTAAGTGAGCGCAAAAAAATATTTCTACTTCTATTTTAGATATAAATAGAAATTAGATATTATAATTTATGTCCTTTTATATCAAGAGGCGAGAGTTACAGCTATAAATATATTTTTCAATACCATCGAATTCTTAATGCTAGATACCAATAATTCATATATGTAAACAGCATACATTTACACAACATTGTGAAATACCCAGTGAAGCGGGTGGGTAACGGCTAGTAATTAACTATAGAATAACTTTTCTGGTTTTCTCAGAAGCAAATTCGTCAATAGATTCGAAGAAATTCATTTTTTCTGAGATTTTAGATTCAATAGAGATGATGGCTAAATCTGTGAAAGCCTTTCTTGTGTCATATTGTTTCTCGAGTAATTTTTAACAATTTTTCACTTACTGAAACTTCTTTCCCCTGAAGCTAGAGAAACAGGTAAGGTTAAAAATTTTGAGATTATTCTTGTATATAGCTCAGACCTCTCTACAAAGGCTCAACTAGAATTTTTTTAAAATTCACATTATTTTCAGAGTTACCACCAATTCAAATAATTATTGGCGTATTTTTCTTAAAATTGCTCCCCTCTGTTGTCGTAAAATATGAATAAACCTACTTCTAAGTTATATATTTCAAAAATTGTAGTTGGGCCTCTGTAGAGAGGTCTGAGCTATATACAGGCAAAATATTATTATAATAGAAGCATTTTTCACAAAAAGAGAACATTTGGAAAAAAGATTATTCTAAGTTAATTTTTTGCCAAAATATTGTATTTAAATAAAAAAATTTTGTCAAAATGTCCTTAAAACAATTTTACGCATATATTCTAATCAAGTGACACTAAATATCATGAAAATTATCCATTTATACACTTTTGAAAAAACACGGTTCCGAACGTAGTCGGATACCTTAATGACTGCATATTTGCTGACAAATACTGAAATGGATTATAGCTTGTAATACTAAGAGTGCCTTTGTACGATATTTAGATTAAAAATCGTTAATAAAGAAATCCATTTGAAATTCACGAGAAAAAAAATTGTTTTCTTCACTCCTTTACGTTAATTTAAAGTGATTTTTCATAAATTGATAAATGTCACATTATTTTTAATATACAAGTAAAGATAAATATAATAAAACTAAGAAAATGATTTTAAATAATTTTTCGTAAGAAATTAATTTTTGTAGAAAGCTACCGTTAAATCTGGAAAGCAAATTTTTAAACTTAAACACTAAATAGTATATCTAAAACATGTTGAATTGATTTTAAAAAAAAAGTTGACTGGATAAACAGATTTATTTCGTACATATTTACAGCCAATTTCTAAATTCGGAAAAAAATGTTTTAAAATTATTTTTAAAATATATTTAAACTTGTTGTATGAATAAATATATCTGAAATTCTTAGAGCAACGAATAAAACAAAAGAATGATCTGGCCGTATACCAAAACCAACAGTAATAGACAATTTTGATACTTAATTTATAATTGAATGTATCAGGCTAAATATTTGGAAACAATTCAACTCGGCTTCATCAATTCAGTCTTAAACGTTATACATACAGTATATGTTATGAAGAACCATTGTTTTTTATTTTACTGTGTACATTTATAAACCCCGTGACCACAAAGTATCACACGAGGGATTACAGAAATAAGCACGAAGTACACACACCTCAAAGGAAGGAAATTAATCACAAAGGATCACAATACAAACATCCATGTCATACCCGGGATTCGAACCCAGGCCCTAAGGCACCGCAGTCAACGTTACTAACCACTATATCGCATAGACTACAATGAAAGGCCATTGGATAGATAAATTCTGCTAATATAAAGGAAATAGTAAACACGGTGACATGGTAAGGGGCTAAGTCAGCATTTCTCAAACAGTGGGGCACGCTCCCTTGGGGGGGGTAATATCTCCATGAGGAGGGCGCAAGCATATTAAAAAGTCGAAAACAAAAGATTATTTTAAGGGGAGTTGGAATCCTCTCTCTCTCTCTCTATACTGACAATGTTAAATTGGCTGTTTTTTCGATGTACCTTTTCTCAAAATCTGTTTTATGTACATACTTGAAATTTTTCATACTATTAAAGTACACCTCTCTTATTATAATAAAATGAGCTTTTAGTTAATTTTGAATTTTTTAAGAAATTATGAAATATTTTATCAAACATTGCGAAATTTGACCCATTTTTTACTTAAAAAATTTGTAAAAATTAAATTTTTGAGTGTTTTAAAAAAGCTCATTTTAGTATATATTAGACATCATTATAAATAATTCATAAAAAATTTACATACCTGTTAACAGTAGTTTCTCAGAAAAGGTACATCGCACATTAAAATTTACATTTTGAGATAAATTGATTTTAATGTATACAGTGAGACTTATAATCGGCTGGTAAATAAAAAAAATAAAAGGCTCAATTTAAAATAAAAGATACATGTTTTGGTTTATATCAATCGTTACACTTTTAAGCAAAAACAAAGTAATTTGTTTACAATTTTCGCCATTAAAATGGGCGTGGCCCAAATTCAACGATTATTTAAAAATAGGTTTTAAGGGCTTTTAATTGCCCTAGATGTTCAAATAAGGTATTTTTAGAAAGGTTAAAATCTATACAATTTGAAAATGTAAAAATCTCAAATTGTCGAAAAAATCAGATTTTAGCTTTCCAACACCCCTTAAAAAATTTTCATTCACTGAAAGTAAACAAACCAAATACATTTTGACATAATAAAAAAATAAAACACATTTGCACTGATATAATACACTTATAAATGTATCAAGACTGCATATAATGTATTTTATAATTAATTTAACAATACTAAGTTAAGAACCAGTTTTTAATAATTACAAGTGACCCAATGGGCTTGTCACATAAAACTACATACAAAAATAAATTCTTATCTTGATCATTTGTACGGTTTATAATTAATCCCTTAACTGCCGATTAAAAGTTACGCGATTCGCTCTCCAATGCCACCGTTCTCCACATAGGCACACGTAATGGATGTATTTGGAGGTGGGAAGAAAAGGAATGCATAAACAAATTATCTGAAATAAGTAAATCCTTCACAAACACTGTCAAGATCCTTTTATTGGATTCCAAAGCCTTTGGAATAATTTTATGGATAGCAGTGCACAGAAAAAAACGTACTTCAGAAAGACGCAAATGTATGTCCGTGGAAATTAACGTTTTGGTTGAGCGAGACGTTTATATACGCCGGTGACATTTAAGATGTTTAAGTCGTATTGTAGCTTTAACGTAAAAGTATAGTATTAAGGAATTCAAAACATTGTTATTGCATAGAGGGAGGGGAGGGGTCGCAAATATTGAAAATTTGAGAAGCACTGAACTAAGGAATTAAATATAAATTTCGATCCGGGTTTTTTTTCTATTAAAATGTTTTGTTTCACGTAGGGAAATAGCTTATGGAAAACGTTTTTTGAAAAACAAACCATCATTTATTTTTATTTATTATTTTTAAGACAAAATATAGTGGAATTACTACTTCTGCAATACGCAGAGTGTGCCACTCTGACTCCACAGTCAGAGAAAAGTTTGTTGTGACTACACGTTTCTGACTGCTCGTTTCGAATAAAAGACAACCACCCAAGAAGCAAAATCTTTTCACTGATTTTTTTTAAAATTAGAAGTAAAAGCATGTTGTTTACGTAAAGTGGACGTGAGTGAGTGAATGTTAACGTCGCACTATATATATATTCAGCTACTCGAGGGTTTTTGGAGACGGACATCCTAAGTTTGAACCATGGTCAATGGTGATTGTGAGAAAAATGCGCTGATGTATGCAAATGTTTAAGTATCAGTGCTTCCATCTATTATCTCCTTCTATTACATCAGTAGTGTACAAATGCACGAATCATTTACTTCTATAAAAAAGGGTTTCCTGTGTTTCTCAAAATAATGGTGGTTGCCTCTCATTTCTCACTTTTTTTTCAGTGCGTTCTCACAGCGCCAATACAATCAATCTTCAAACTGTTTCACGAAGATTTCAACCAAGCCTATATATCCGGGGACTCCACAAGTCAAAATAAAAATTCGAAGAGAAAAAATAAACATGTATGTAAAATAGATTAATCTCCTCCATGGAGTTCATACAGTGGTCAAAAAAAGTATTCGACATGTGAAGATTTCTGCGTATATTGAATTAATAAATTAAAAATGTATACAAAAGTAAAACAATTTTTAATGATTTTAAACCAAAAATCATTAAGTATTAAATGCAGCATCTTTTGCAATACATTAAAATATAATAAGTTAACAAAATGACCATTATTTCTTTCAAAGTCTGTTAAGGTATCCGACTACGTTTGGAACCGTGATTTTAAAAAAGCGCATAAATAGATAATTTTCTTGATATTTAGTGTCACTTAGATTAGAATATATGCATAAAATTGTTTTAAGGATATTTTGACAAAAAAAGTTATTTAAATGTAATATTTTGGCAAAAAAATTAACTTAGAATAATCTTTTTACCAAATGTTCTCCTTTTGTGAAAAATGGATCTATCATAATAGTATTTTTCCTGTATATAGCTCAGACCTCTCTACAGAGGTTCAACTATAATTTTTGAAAAATCCACATTATTTTCAGAGTTACCACCAATTGAAATAATTATTCGCGTTTTTTTCTTAAAATTGCTCCCCTCTGTTGTCGTAAAATATGAATAAACCCACTTCTAAGTTATATATGTCAAAAATTCTAGTTGAGCCTCTGAACAGAGGTCTGAGCTATATACAAGCAAAATATTATTCTAATAGAAGCATTTTTCACAAAAGGAGAACATTTGGAAAAAAGATTATTCTAAGTTAATTTTTTGCCAAAATATTGTATTTAAATAAACTGTTTTTGTACAAAGGACCTTAAAACAATTTTATGCATATATTCTAATCTAAGTGACACTAAATATCATGAAAATTATCCATTTATGCGCTTTTGAAAATCACGGTTCCGAACGTATTCGGATACCTTAACCAAAAAAAAAAAAAAACTATTCGATAAAACATGAAAATAAATGAAAATAATTCAAATAATATAAAACTAATATCTAATTACTCTTCCACTCCAACGGGTAACTTTTTTTAAACGTTGTGGCATCGATTTAACCTAATTTTCTGTCACCTCTTGGTCAATTTTTGCCCATTTCTGTCTAAGGATCTCCTCCATTTGACGTTTGTTGGAAAAATGGCGCTCCCTTAATCTTTTCTTTCAATATGCTCCACGGGTGCACAATTGGGTTGAGGTCTGGACTTTGGGGGAGTGTTTTTATAACTTTTGGTTAGTTGTATAGCAGCCAAAGCCTTGTATTGTGAGCGGAGTGCTTTGGGTCATTGTCTTGGTAAAACTGGTAGTCCTCCTCGATTCCCAGCTTTTCAGGACTGGCACCTAAATTTTCTTTTAAAATCTGTGTGTAATACAGATGGTCGATTATGCAGTTAATTACGACAACTTCTTCCACTCCTAAAGCAGCCATACACCCCCAAACCATTATAACTCCTCCTGTATATTTTATTGTGGACACCATATTTCGTTCTTCCAACTCAGCATTATGTTTTCTGTACACTGTAATCTTGCCATCACACCCAAAAAGATTAAATTTGCTCACGTCTGCAAAAATTACATCGTGCAAGATTTCTATTGGCTTGTTTGCATATTTTCTAGGAAATTCCAGTCTTTGCACTCGGTTCTTTTTGGACATATATGGCTTCTTTTGAGCAGTTCTAGCCTTAAATCCGTTATTATTCAGGTAATTTCTAACAGTTTGGGGCGTAGCATCTACATCCAAACAATACTTGATAACTTTTGCCAAATTTGATGTATTGGTTTTGGGGTCCTTTTTAATTTGACGTACAAGCCATTGCTCCACTTCTTCGGAAAAGTGTTTGGTCGACCAGATCTTGGCTTGTTATCAGCCGATTTTTGCACTTTATACTTTTTAATTATATAGTGCACACCAGTAGCGCACACAGGAATTCTTCAAGGGGGTCCGGGGTCGAAAGTTCACCATTCTTGTATCATGCTCCTTTTGATTTTGTCGATTTTCGGGTACAAAACACAGTAAAAAAACTAATAATTGAATAAATAATTAGTATTAATTAATAAACTTAATCATTAATAACAAATACTTAATTAAATTTTACGTACTATGTACTTAGAATTAAAATCAATCGGAAAAAAATCAAGGGCTTTAGGGGGGGTCCGGACCCCAGAACCGCCCCCTTGTGTGCGCCACTGGTGCACACTTGTTCTTGACCTGTTTACGATAGCCGAAATTTTGTTTTCAGATAACCCATTTTTAAAGTGCAGTATGCATATTAAATATTAATCATAAAATATTAATCATTTTTAATTTCCACTGATAACTCTCCTTGTATATGGACAGCGTCAAAGGACAAATTCTGTTGAAGGGTTGAATTCCAAATTAAATGCAATCATTGGCAGAAACCAGCCTCATGTCCACTTATTAGTTAAAATACTAAAAGAAGAAACACAAAGTGTCTTTTAATTTAAAATCCAGAGAATTAGGCGACCCCTAGATTAAAAAAAAGAAAAAGCATGTGTAAAACTGGATGAAAGAATTGAAAACATGGTAAAAGAGAATTCGAAACATCAAACAATTTTGAAAAATGTCTAAAATCTTTAAGTTTTGTACTCGGTGAGACTAAATCCAATGGTAAATGACATTTATGCCTTTATAATAAATGTTAGTTCGTAATAATTTACTTGTATTTATTTTTCTTTTATTTACTTGTATCTCTTTTATATACTTCTAGTATTTTTCCTTACTTACATTAATGAAACTAATTAATTTTATAGTAATTGCAACTGTTCTAACATTTATTTGACTCTAAAATACATTTCTTGAAATTAGTTCATACCCTTCATTATAGTGTTACTTACTATTAATTTTTAACTATATTTCTCTGAAAGTTTTTATTTTTTACATTTCGCTATGTTTAAAATGCATTTCACACACCATAATATCTTAACAATTCAATATAAATAATTAAATTTGATTGGCAAAAATGTATTTATCCTTGTAATTCAATAATCGAGTGTAAAAACAGAAAACTTCGGTAAAAGAAAACCATTATCCCAGGTGAAAGAGATTTGCCACTTAAAGTACTGTTTTAAATTATATTTGTGATTTTTAAAAGTATTAATTTCCTTATTTATCTCTGCACCCTTAATCTGCTATAAGAGGGGGGGATGTGTCCGCTCTAACCACGATGTGTTTCAGCGTGTGCGCTCAAATCACGAAATATTATGTGTCCGCTCCTACCACGTCCGCTTTAGCCACGCCACCAAAGAGGATACCTGCGCTTGCAACCCCCTCTTCAAACTACCACTCCACACCAACGGGATGACTTTGAGCTCGACAGATTCAACATGCATCAGCTCCTCTACACGGTTGATCTTCAGTGGCACCAGGATTCGAACTCGTGACACGCCGGTGGCTCTTATATTTAGGAGAGATAAAACTGTGTTAAACCTTTAAACGAAAAAACATACGACTACGCTCCGAACCGTGATTTTAAAAAAGCGCAAAAATGGATAATTTTCATGATATTTAGTGTCACTTAGATTAAAATACATGTATAAAATTGTTTTAAGGACATTTTGACAAAAATAGTTATTTAAATACAATATTTCAGCAAAAAATTAACTTAGAATAAACTTTTTTCAACATGTTCTCCTTTTGTGAAAAATGATACTATTATAATAATATTTTGCCGGTATGCACCTCAGACCTCTGTACAGAGGCTCAAATATATATATATGAGTTTTGAAAAATTCACATTATTTTCAGAGTTACAACCATTTAAAACAATTATCGGCGTTTTTTTCTTAAAATTTCTCCGCTCTGTTGTCGTAAAACATGTGGATAAAACCACTTCTAAGTTATATATTTCAAAAATTCTAGTTGAGCCTCTGTACAGTGGTCTGAGCTATATACAGGCAAAATATCATTATAATAGAAGTATTTTTCACAAAAGGAAAACATTTTGTCAAAATATTGTACTTAAATAATTTTTTATTGTAATAATATTCTTCAAACAATTTTATATACGTTTTCTAATCTAAGTGACACACTAAGTATCATAAATATTATCCATTTATACACTTTTGCAAAATCACGGTTCCGAACGTAGTCGGATACTTTAAGGCAGTGATCCGCAACCCCCGGTCCGCGGATCAAATTGTGCCGGGCCACCTAAAGAACATTAAACTATAGCCATTTTGTTTAAAGTGGTGCATTTCTCTCAGATTTGTGCAACTTTCCACGGAAATCACTTTATATTCCACGTTAAATCACTTTCATTCATTTTTGGTGTTACTATATTTTATTCTGAAGGCATATTTAAATGTAACTAAATTAAAATTGTTAAATCAAAACAATTTAAAAGATAAACAATCAACGTGTCCCACCATTAAACGGGCCGCGGTAAAATTATGAAACGTTGACCGATCCGCTGCGATAAAAAGGTTGCGGAGCCTGGCTTAAAGTATCCGACTACGTTCGGAACCGTGATTTTAAATAGGCGCATAAATGGAAAATTTTCATAATATTTAGTGTCACTTAGATTAGAACACATGTATAAGATTGTTTTAAGTACATTTTGACAAAAAAAAATTATTTAAATATAATATTTCGGCAAAAAAGGAACTTAGAATAACCTTTTTTCAAAATGTTCTCCTTTTGTGAAAAATGTTACTATTATAATAATATTTTGCCTGTATATACCTCAGACCTCTGTACAGAGACTGAACTATGAGTTTGAAAAATTCACATTATTTTCAGAGTTACAACCATCTGAAATAATTATCGGCGTTTTTTTCTTAAAATTTCTCCCCTCTGTTGTCGTAAAATATGGATAAACCCACTTCTAAGTGATATATTTCAAAAATTCTAGTTGAGCCTCTGTACAGTGGTCTGAGCTATATACAGGCAAAATATAATTATAATAGAAGCATTTTTCACAAAAGCAGACTATTTTGAAAATGGGTCATTCTATGTTCATTTTTTTCAAAATATTTTACTTAAATAATTTTTCATTGTAATACTATTCTCAAAACAATTTTATATACATTTTCTAATCTAAGTGACACTAAATATCACAAATATTATCCATTTATACGCTTTTGCTAAATCACGGTTCCGAACGTAGTCGGCCTCATCAACCCATGGTCCGACGAAACTCTCAAATTTAAATTTCATTCATCCTTATCAAGATCTCAATTTTGGCTTTCCATGAAAAGTTAATACCTTTTTCATAGTGGATAGGCGATGAAAATTCTGATTCAATTCTCCGCAACTTATTTATGTGAAAAAGCCTTTTCATCCGTCACAGCCATCAAAAGACGGTACTGATCTCAGCTAGAAATAAATGCAGTTCTCCGTCTTGCAGTAACAACATTGGATCCAAATATCCATAATCTTATTTCAAGTAAGCAGGAACATCCGTTCCACTTTGAATGTATAATGCTAAAAGTTTGATAAACTTAAGCCATATTTTAATTGTTTTGTTTTTTAAAGTTTTATTTAATTTTTTTATTTTATTGTGGTTTATTAATAAAGTTTTCCTAATTTGGTTACAATTAATGGTTTCATTTTATTAACTAGGTACATTTTATATATGTTCTTAGATCACAATCAAGATATAGATTATAAATGTGAAAGTACGTTTGGAGAGATGTTTGGTAGTCTTTCACGGAAAAACAACTGAATAGATTTTAATGAAACTATACAATAATATAGTTTATACATCAGAATAACACATAGGCTATAATTTATAAGGATATTGTGTGAAGTTTCCAAAATATAACGATAATTGTGAAGAAAGTAGGTAAAATTCTGCCATCTGCAAAAAAAACCCATGGCAGCATACATCTATCTTTTTTACCCCTTTTGTTTTGTCTGCGCCATGCCTCAGTGCACGCTCGCTTTTAATTTATTCCGTTCATCAGTGTAATCACTATTTTTTTATTTTATAATAAAACTTGATTTCGAAGGGAGAGGTGGTGGCAAGATTTTAACATAAAATAAATACAACAAAAAGTAATATTAATGTACAGTAGGTGATCGGTTAACGAACACTTTCACGAAAGATTTTTGTGTTCGGATAACGAACACTATCGAGAAAGATTTTTTTGTGTTTGGACAACAAACACATATTCGGAGGTGATCAGGGGGACCCCTGAAGTTATGGATGAAATTTTGACAACTGCTAGAGATCTGGAATCGGAGGTGAACGAGAATGGCATAGAAGAGCTCATAATGGGACATGAAGATGAGCTGACGACAGAAGAACTCAAAGAAATTTTGAATGAAGAACACCAAGAAACACAGTGAAATGTGTCTCCTTCTGAACAAGAGGAAGGCGAAAGAGGACCAATGCCGGCATCTTCCATTAAAGATCTTTTGAAAAAGTGGGAGGATGTCAGAGCAATGGTTCCAACCAAGGACCCAAACCAAGTTGATGTCAGTAGGGTTGGGGATCTTTACAATGGCAATGCTATTAATTACTTCCGGAAAATCCTGAAAAAGAGAGAAAAGCAATCGACATTGGACATGTTCTTCAACGCCCCAAAAGCAAAAAATGAAAAGGACTGATTACATGCAAGACTATATGTCTGTATTGTTTTTTAAAAAACTTACTAAGAAATTATACATTTTTTAAAATTTAATTTTTAGGGTCTCCAGAACGAATTAATCGATTTCATATAGAAGTCTTATGGTGTATCAATGATGGGTTAACGAACAATTCGGATAGAGAACATAGTCTTGGAACGGATTATGTTCGTTAACCGATCACCCACAGTATTACACTTCCTAATATAAATTATTTACACTATTTTAAGCGTTCATTACACAAAATTTGTAACATTGAGAGTGGAAGGAAAAACTATGAAATTAAAAAAATAAAATATCAAAATGTTTTTATCA
The DNA here is from genome assembly GCA_019973935.1 of Trichonephila clavipes. Lineage (NCBI taxonomy): Eukaryota > Metazoa > Arthropoda > Arachnida > Araneae > Nephilidae > Trichonephila > Trichonephila clavipes. Next base: position 527,424 of record BMAU01018728.1, read on the forward strand.
GATAGCTTTTTTCTTTTTGAATATTTTTTTTCAGTACATGTATATATATATATATATATATATATATATATATCTAGGTTTCCCCCATACTGTTTTTTATAACTTATATACATATATATATGTTTATTCAAGCATTAAAAAAAGCAACCGTTTCAATAGCTATCTGTAAATTTTTCTTTTATTTATTACTTATAGAAAATGGATTTTAATTAATATATATACGTTTTTTTAAAGGATTATTTCTATTATTTCTTTACTAAGTTAATTATTTGTTAATTAAAAAGTACATCGTCTATTATTTTGGATAACAATACATTTCAGGGACATTTTTAAGCTACTATACGTAACGATCGATTGATTCATATAAAAATTTGAAATTTATTTTATTATTTTAGTTCCTTAGAAACTAACTATTACTAAAAAAATGATGAAAGTTATTTGTTTTACTCTTAGCATCAGAATCGTTTTCTTTTTATTGCTTCACATTAATAATTTTTTAGTTAACGCAATATTGTTTTTTAAAAGTCATACATCGAAATTTGAAGCTATATCTTATCTGTGATGGGGAGGGGAAGAGGGAACAATGATTTTACACTAAAAAAAAACCCGTGTTATGCCGGGCAAGGGAGAGGGGAAAGAAACCTGTCTTAAATCGAAAATATGTGGAACAAATTTCGAAAAAGGGAAATTTAATGAAATAATTTTAGAAATCAGGACTAATGAAATAATTTTAGAAATCAAATTTGTAGGATGACGATTGTATGAAAATTTAATTATTATGTGAATATATTACACACAATTCATTTTTCTTCTCAGAAAAAAATTCAAAAATCCATTACAAACTTTTTCTGTATAATTTAGTATTTTTATAATTTTTATACATTTTATTAATCTATTATACTATAGAATTACATTATTCTTATTTAAAAGTTATATTTTTTATTTACAAATTGTTAAATTAAACTGTCAAGGATTTTACAACATTATTAAACATTAGCTTAATTAATTTATTTCATATATGCCTTTTGAGTTAGCGTAAATTAAGGAATTACAACTTATAAATAATGAAGTATGTGTGATTATTTTTTGTTTAAATATAACATTACTCGTAAGTTTTATTGATTAAAAATTAAAATTTCAACAACAATAATTTATACTTATGAAAAAGTTTTAGTGATGCCACAACTAAAAGTTAATCCTCGTCACCTGATGTTGGTTGAAAATTACGAGGTCCGTATCCAATAGCTTCAAGGAGAGAGAGAGAACATGTGATGTTCAGAAACTATCAGCAAGCGATAAGATACATAAATTTTACTCACAAAAATTGTTTTGAGTCTATTTGACAAAAAATTTGTAAATAAATTGTAATAATTTTGCTAAAATAAATCTTGTTAATTTTTTATAAATTACCTATCGATTTTTTTTATTTCTACGTAAAGATAAACTTTAGCGTTTTTTCTCAACCAAACCTCTGCTGATAAAACAGCTCAAAATACTTTTTCCACCAATCGCACACACAGCAACTGGTTACTTTGTTATTGCAATCGTACAAATCAAAATGAATCAGTTCAGATATTACTTTTTAGATAAGCTCCCTGCCAGTGTCTATGCTTATCATTATTATCCTCGAGAAAGATTAAGACGTGAATTTATTTCATCCTATGTTTTTATTTTAAAAGAGATCACTTAAGGCATAAAAAAGAAATCACAGAAATAGTCAAAAAAAAAAAATTGAAATATTTTGATGATTTCAATTTTCTGTGTTAAGGATTTTTGTCGTAATAATGTTAAATCTTCTGGAATTTTTTTTCATTGACTGACATTTTGCAAGAAGACAAGTTTGTGAAAATACACATACATGTATTATTTGTGGGTATAAATAAGTAAGAGTTCGTTTTAAGTTTAAAGAAAAAGGTGGGGATACGTGGTGGCATTACCCATCAAATTTTACCGATAAGTTTTTCTTCTTTTTTTAATCAGAATTCATTAAATAATGATCATACTTTCAAAGTAGCAACAAGTAAATTTTCAAAAATATTAAGCGCATACTTTTATTTGCGCTACTGAAAACAGCATAAAGGACTCTTTCGGTAAAAAAAGCAATTGATTAAATAAAATCATTCATTTCAGAAAGATCTGCAAAAAGCAGAGCCAGACAGGAAGTACGTATACTAAAAACAAGAACATTTAGCAAAAAAATAAAGATGATGACCAAATGACATCAATTGTTTCAAAATATAAAAAATAAGGAACTCAAAAGTATTTAATTGTAGCAAGTGGAAGGATAATACAAAAGTTTACGGACTAGAAGCCGGAAAAAGTAATAACTGCATCATTTATTGTATTTATTGTCTTTGTATATTAAAATGACTTGGGAACCGTTGCGGTTATGGTTTATTGCATTTGTGAGCATGTTTGAGTTCATACAATTAAACTAACTAACAGACAAAGAAAAACCTTACTGAACTATCCGATAGAAATAGTGTGAATGTACCTTGGTTAAAGTAGGGTTAGCATAAAAATCAACACAAAAAAGCCTATCCATATTTAGTAAAACATTGCCACTTCAGTTTTGCAATATTGCTGTTTGATATAAGTCCGGAAGACAAAATAAGTCCAGATTTCTCCATTCACTTCTCTGTCATTTGATGTTTATATTTAACAATAAATTTTTAAAAAGGGGGGAGGGATGAAAAATTTTTATTTGAAGGTATGTTACATATTTTTTTTCGCAGAAATTAATCTCATTTTATCAAAAATACACTTTCCATTATTTTCTTCTATGAAATTATTATTGCATGAGGAAATGAGTGCTAATTATAGAATCGCACTATAGATATACTAATGGTAATGGATTTTACATGAGACATTAAACACTTAGATTATATTTTTATTTAATAAATTGATGAGCATTAGGAATAATAATATAAATTTTTAAAAAATGTCTGAATTGTGTGTTAATTTCCTTACAATTTCAAATACTATTGCGCTTATTTTTGAATTCTTGTCTCCTGAATATGTGAACAAGTCTTACCTTATTCTTTCCCATTTTTGCAATTCATTTTGAGATAATTTATTTGTTTTGGGGTTATTTGCATACAGTCTTTGTTTTGTACATAACCTCACAGAAGAAAAATCAAGGATAATTATACCGACCTTCAACTTGTTTATCTGCATCACCACCTTCAAAAGCGCCGCCATCTAGAAATACCTCCTGACATACTCACGGTGGGAAAAGAAAAACAAATCCGTGTGAAGTATTAGAACAATAAACTTGTGACAAATCTATACGGAACTTTATCATTAACCTTCTGAGACGTCTTTTTTAGGGAAATTTAATTCCCCTACCTATTTCCAATCAGCTCCAAAAAGAGGACAGGATTCCTTGTTATGCAGATTAGATAATGTATTTCAGTCAAACGGAATAGTAAAGTAAAAAGCAGTAGGAGAGAGAGATTGAAGCAGAAAGGTATAATAGTGAAGTTAGAGATTTATTATTGAAGATTTCTAGGTGGATAAATTAATCTCAGGAAGAGTTGAGATTCTCAGTGTGGTAAATATTGATTTATATTTAAAGTCTCATTAAAGCTTTATATTAGGAGTGAGATTAAAGTTAAATGTTCAATAGGAATATTATTGAATATAATTCTGGGATCTCTTATCGTGGTAATCTCTGCGTGATCGATATTCTAATTGTTAATTAATTGGATCATTAGATATTCAAGTTAATTTAAAGGAAAGTCTCTTTTAAACCTCATATAACTACTTTTTTGATTTACTTGTTATTAAAAGTCTTTGATTCTATTTGGGAAAGATAACCAAATAAAGAAAGTTATTTATAAAAATGGCTACTGGCTCTTATATGACTCCAAATTATTCTCGTTCTCAAAGTGAGATCCAAGGAGATCTCTTCATAAACTATTATTATTTTTCTTTTCAAATTGCAGTAAATTTTAGGTCCTTTGTGTTTTTCATCGAATTACATTTCAAGCATTTCTACATATTAGACTAAAATGTAATTATTTTTGAATTTCTGTGAATTTAAAATTTTATTTTGATATTTGAGAATTTGCAAGCTCATACTCAGAATTGTTTGTAGATTTTTAGTGCATCTTATGATCAGTAATTCTTCTTATGAGGAATCTAAGAATGATTTTGACATTTCAGTTATTTTAAAATACACTAACTTCGGGAAATTTGAGAATTTATTTTTAATTCAACATGTATAGAAGTATTGAAAACAGAATATTTAAAGAAAATCCTATTTTTTTTAATGTCAATATTATTATATGTAGATGGTATTTATTTATATATTTTCAATTTTTTAGTGTTTTTGACCTCTTATAATTCATTCTCATTTATTCATGTAACCATTGACAGATTCTTCTTCCATGTGATGTATTCCTTTCCGCGTTCATTAATTTCACAATGGGAAGAGTAGTTTTTTTGTTGTTGTTTTGTTAGATGGTGAGATCATCAGGTTCATCAAACTCTAATGAGTAAAGAGTGTGAACGAGATTAGTTAACGATTTATTTTAAAATGGACACTTCTATTACCTAAAAAAATGCCTTTTTATGCCAATGAATTTCAATTATATGCTAGATGGCTTTCTAAAACGAGTTCCGAAAGAAGTTTTTATTTGGTTCAAATGATTTTCTTCCTCATGAATCACGTAAACGATATAAATGACTAATTTTTACACTATTATGGTATCCGACTACGTTCGGAACCGTGCTTTTAAAAAAGAGCATAAATGGATAATTTTCATGATATTTAGTGTCACTCAGATTAGAATACAAGCATAAAATTGTTTTAAAGACAATTTGACACAAAAAATTATTTAAATACAATATTTTGGCAAAAAATTAACTTAGAATAATCTTTTTCCAAATGTTCTCCTTTTGTGTGAAAAATGGTTCTATTATAATAATATTTTGCTTGTATATAGCTCAGACATCTCTACAGAGGCTCAATTAGAATTTTTGAAAGCTTCACATTATTTTCAGAGTTACCACCAATTGAAATAATTATTCGCGTTTTTTTCTTAAAATTGCTCCCCTCTGTTGTCGTAAAATATGAATAAACCCACTTCTAAGTGATATATTTCAAAAATTCTAGTTGAGCCTCTGAACAGTGGTTTGAGCTATATACAGGCAAAATATTATTCTAATAGAAGCCTTTTTCACAAAAGGAGAACATTTGGAAAAAAGATTATTCTAAGTTAATTTTTTGCCCAAATATTGTATTTAAATAATTTTTTTTTGTCAGAATGTCCTTAAAACAATTTTATGCATGTATTCTAATCTAAGTGATACTAAATATCAAGAAAATTATCCATTTATGCACTTTTGAAAATTTTGGTTCCGAACGTAGTCGGATACAATTAAAACAAATAACATAGCGCACCTTATTCAAATTTGAATCAAACAAGTTTTGCTCTGAAACAGTGGACAATGCCTTCTGGATTTTAAGTAATGGATGCAACAAGTTATGCTCATGATGTATTCAAAGCATTTAATTGTGCATTAAAATCTCCTGTAACTATATTTTCTTTTACTCAACCAAATTATGTGAATAAGGATTTTTTTTGTTTTTGTTTTAGTGAAATAAATTATTGTTTTAATTTTCAGCCCTCGTTCTTTAAATAATTGTTTTAATTCATTTTTTCACTTTCACTTAGTAAAAATTGAACGCTAGTGATTGAATATGTAGCCTGTGAAATTAATTTTAACGTTTATTTGAATAAATCTCAAAAATTACATTAATTAATAAATTTCTATAACCGTATTTACTCGAATCTAAGTCGCACTTTTTCCCCAGTGTTAATGTTATTGAAAATCAGGTGCGGCTTAGAATTGAAGGCAAAAAATTTATTGGATGAGGCAATTAGAGCAATTACAGGCTCATGTGTGTGTTTCGAAGTAAAAAATGCTTTTAAAATAATTAATTATTCACTTCTTATTAGTTCTCTTTTTAAAATTATTTTAATTTTGCAAAATTTGATACCGATAAACCATTTTACGCTATTTTTTATTTTTCTAAAAAACTTGTGGAGAATTTGGGGTGGGGCTTGGAATCGTTGGCGACTTAGATTCGAATGAATACGGTATATAAATATGCAGAATTACTATTGCATAAAAGTCCATAAACACAATGGGATAATTCTAACTAGTGGCGAACACAGGAATTTTTCAAGGGGAGGGGGTTGAGGGTTGGAGGTCCACCATTCTCGTATCATGCTCCAGTATGCTTGCTGCCCAACATATTATTTTGATTTTGTCGATTTTCAGGAACAAAAAACAATAAAAAATTAATTATTGAATAAATAATTAGCATTAATTTATAAAGTGAATTCAAATACTAATGGAATTTTACGTACTATATACATGGGAGTATAATAAATCGATAAAAAAAATCAAGGGCTTTGGGGTGGGGGATCCGGACCCGGGGACCCCCTCCCCTTGTGTGCGCCACTAATTCTAACACTAACAACTATGAATGGCTATTTATAGACATTGTCATTTACAAATTGCATTTTCGAAATTTTGTTCAGTCTCAATTTTAATCAGTTTCGCAAAGGAATCCAAAACCCAGTGGTGTACAAAAGGGTGAAGTTGGGGCGCTCAAATCCCTCTCATACACCAAGACATTTTCAATTTTTTAGTGTAAAGATTACACATCAGCGAATTCGTAATCATCATTCGTAATCAGCGAATTTTAAAAATGTACCTCCCATAAAAGTGTGTACCAGTGGCGCAACGTGCACCCCTACATCAAGGAGGGGGGCAGGTTTCCAGAGAGCCCAAAGTCTATGCTATTTTATGATTTGAAATCCTTTGTAATATCCGGTTTGGGGCCCAAAACCTGACTTTGTAGGGGGCCTTAATATTCTCCGTAACGACACTGCTGTGTACATCACTGCCTAATTCCACTAGAACTTATCAAAATAGGTTATCACTTAACATACTATAATCTGACGCGCGCGTTTATACTTCAAACTCAAGCGATTATTACTTTTCACGAATTTACTTTATTTTTTCCATTTGAAAAAATACGGAACTGTCCTCTTTATAGAGAAATAGTTTCTCATACCCTTTAAAATTTAATTAAGTAAAAAGCACCGGATATATATATATATATATATTGTACTTATATCATTTTTTATTTAATGATTTTCCCTTTCTTTTTTGGAGTTAATCTTATTGCTTTAAGAATTGTTAGCAGTGGCGCACACAAGGAGGGGGAGGGGTTCCGGGGTTCCGGACTCCTCCAAAGCCCTTGATTTTTTTTCCGATCGATTATAATTCTAAGTATATAGTGCGTAAAATTTAATTAAGTATTCGTTAATAATGATTAATTTTATTAATTAATGCTAATTATTTATTCAATAATTAGTTTTTTACTGTGTTTTGTTCCCGAAAATCGACAAAATCAAAAGGAGCATGATACAAGAATGGTGAACTTTCGACCCCAGACCTCCCCCTTGAAAAATTCCTGTGTGCGCTACTGATTGTATAAGCATCTCAGTTAATTCCTTCACCTTTTAGATATTCCAGCAAAAATGTTATCAGACAGAGTCAAGAGTTTTGTGAAGTTAAGTTTAATATTATAAATGAAATTTTTCAAAAATTAACAATTCTAAACATAATTTTAAGAACTTAAATGTTGGGTGCGTAAGATGTCATATATATTTATTTCTTCCTCTATTTAAGCATCAGCAGCATTTATCAGGAATTATGAAACATAAAGAAAAAAATTTTAAAAATATTGTGAAATATTATAATTATAAGAATATTCAATTTTAATTTAAAATAGCATTTAGTATAATATGATAAAACAAAACTAATATTATATTTCATGACTTATCCGAACTAAAATCAAATTGATTGACATTATCAAAACTAATTTAATTTCATGAGTTGGGATTAAATTTTTTAAACCCAATATATTATTAGCTTCCCAAGCTAAAAATATTAAAAATAAAAATTAATTACACACTCTCATAATTTTTATCCACATTTAATCTTATTTTAATTTAATATTCAAATTAGTTGTCACATTATTATTGGAAGGAACTTATTGCGTTATAACGACGAATAAAATATATATAATTAAACCATGATTTAAATCAGTGTGCAATTTATAAGTATGTCTTCATGCAGTGGCGTAACATACCCTCCCACATTGGGGGGGGGCAGGATTCTAAGGGCCCGAAGCTCATGTTATGTTATGGTTTTTAACCTTTTGTGAGATCCAGCTTGGGCTCCGTAAGGCTGCTGTCTTCATACATTGTTATAGATTCCAAATAAAAATAAAATGCATGTAATTTGCAATGAATTCTAGATCTATTTAAGGAGGAAATAATTACTTAAAAAATTTATCAGCATGTTTTTGCTGATCCATAACTAGCATAAACGATTTTCTATAAAGAATATTATTTAGCTCGTTACGTTTGATAAAAGATTTAAAATAATAACTATATTAATATCCTTATTTAAAACGTTTTCCCTGAAATTTTTAAGTGTGTTTACACACATACTCTGGAGGCTTATCTTGGTCTGTGGGAATACCATTAAACTCCATCTAGTAGAATGCAATATTTGGTTCCAGATTCGTATTTTAAAATATATTGCTAGTTAGCAACTTCTTAGACACAGCAGATATTTAAACGCATCTATTTATATGTTTATAGCTAAAATAAATAGCGTTTTACTTGCTTATAAAAAAAAAATGCGCAGCTACAAGTCTTCAAGAAGGCATATTATATATTTTTTCCAAGAATGGTCATAGTCTATATTTGAAATGTTAGAATTTCTGTAAACGTCATATTTTGCCTAAAATTAACTACTTATAAACATTTAATATTACTAACAGGGGAAGTTTTATGCATTAAAACATTTACTATTTTAAAAATTCTTGAAAAAAATTGATTGCTATGTTTATTTATGTAGTTGTCACTCTTCCTAAATTCACACATAATTTTATATTCCAAAAATATGCGAAGTTATCAATTTTATAATTTTGATATTGACAATCCCAGTATCATTAATTGATTATCTATCAGGTAAGAGAATGAATTATATTTGTGATCTCAAGTTTTCAAAAATGAAGTATAGCACGAATATATACCACTTGTGAATTAAACCATTTTATTGAATTTTTATTCCGAATTTTAAATGTCTTAAAATGAGCATCGGAAGCTTCTCTATAATTTATACATTTGTTCAACACTTTTTTGCTATGAGAAGTTATTGCTAGAACACTTAACCCAATTTGTATTTTATTTTCTTCGTTCTGCGATTTCAAAATGAGTAAATAAAACTGAAATGTCATTGTTTATTTTTTGCAGAATCGGACAAACCCCGTAGGTGAAAAAAAGTATTATTAATCCTGTTCTATATAAAAATACTATTTGTTTAAGGAAGTTTGATTTAAGTCTTGTGTATAAAGTATAAGGGTATTTTTGGAATCCCTCATAGATTAAAAAAATTCTATATACATATGAATATATGATCTGTTAATAAGTTTACACTAATTATTATTTTCAAATTATATTTTACGTTTTGGAATGTTTCATTAAATTATCATACCTTTTCGAACTTTGAAAAATTTTTTTTTTCTCCCTAAAAGATATCACAGACATGATTATTTTAAATACTTGAAATTTGAATTTACACCTTTAATATGCTTTTTTTTTACTCAGAGCAAACCTACTCCATCATTCATTTTATACCATTAGAGAGAGTAATTCCTAGCGCCTAACTCCAGGAGAGAATGATACATCGTTTTTGAAATACGTAAACACCATCATTTTCAATTTATAGCAATAAGATTCTACGCAAAAATTACAAGTTATTTTATATTCGAATACATACTGATAACGGGGAAACGAATGTAATATTTTGAAAAATAAATCCATTTCTAATCACAGTGGAATAATACCAAAAATTACTTAAAATATCGTGAAATTACTACATTTAATTTAGTAGCCGTCCCTCCACGTGTTTGTACTCCACTCTGGTACAGCTACTAGTGAAGCGGCGCTGAGGAAGTCTTCAGATTCAAGGTGAAGGTCAGAATCCTTGTTGGGAGAGCTCATTCTTTGAGCGTAGGGGGTTCTACTTCTCTCGGAAAGCTAAATAAAACTCGCGCGTTTGAAATATTGATTTTGTGTAGACACGTGGCGATTTCGACCGTGAACCCCAGCTCGCTTGTTTAGTTTTTTTATCTGAGTACAATTATGTCATTCGACGTAGATTCCGCAACATGAAGGTTTTATTTTTAGATGCATAAATAGTTTGTCGTGTTTCAGTGACACACTGTTTCATTTATTGTGCAAATATTAGTAGATCGTTGTTCTAAAATTACACACAATTTTTATACAAGTGTTTTATTTATTTGTTTTGTTGATATTCAATATTTCATACAGTGGCGTAACGTACACCCCCGCATTGCGGGGGCGGAGCAGGATTCTAGGGGGCCCAAAGCCTGCCTGATGTCAAGTTGTAATTTGTAAAATCCGATTTGGGGCCCAAAACGACTTAGCAGGGGGGGGGGCTAATATTCTCCGTTAAGCCACTGATTTCATTAAAAATATCAAATATAGTTTAGATTTTTTTAAAAAAATAGAGAATATTAGACAGAGAGAGAAAAGGTAAATATTTAGTTTAATAAAATAAAAAGTATAAATACATAAATAATTTGCGTGTGTACGAACTGATTACCTCAAAAACTTATTAACATTTATTTAAAATATTGACATTTTACAAAGCATCTTAAATATAAGTATTTGAAAATTTATTAAGTATCTAATTCGTATTTCTTTATTGTTTTTGATGATTTAATTATGTTATTCTAGAAAATTTCGATTTGTTATTCACTTTATTTCAATTTCCTGTTAGCGAAAATGTTTCCTCAAATTTTAAAAAATAATCTTTAATTTTTTAGAATTGAAAAAAAATATATTTTCTGAAACACGATTTCAATTGAATTTTAATTTTTCCTATGGAAAACGGAAACTAATTACTTTTTTATTTGTATCTTTTTAAATTTTATTCCCTTCCAAATCCATTTTATATCGATTGCTGATGAGGTTTAATAAATTACCATTCTTAAATTAAACTGAACAAAGATAGAATAAAATTTTTAAGCATTAATCTTAAATAAATCATCTTCATAAAATGAGTCAAAATAACAATCCTCTCGATAAAAATAGGCAGGTGTTCCCCGTTTTAGCAGCCTGAGTCAATGTTTATTTACATCACGAAGAACTTCCGTGAGTTGAAGGGCAAGCTCAATTAGAGAATATAGATGCAGAATGTATTTTATGCTTCCTGCCTTACTTTCACAAACCTGTTTTTCATTGCACCTCGTGCGGCTGGTTTGTTTTGTTTTTGATTAGATAATTTTACGGCTTTGACCCTGGATTCCAGGTTTTCGAAAAAGAATACTTGTTTATGAAAGGAACAAAGGCGAAATTCCTGCTTTTTAATTTCACAACTATTATAATTTACACTCTCCCTATATATATATATATATATATATATATATATATATATATATATGTACTATATATATATATATATATATATATATATATCTTGTTCAAATTTTCAATCGTTAATAAAATACTTTTTTATTCATCCACTCAAGTTCAAATACATTTTTTAAAACTTGCAGTGGATGACACGATGCTTATTCCTTTTTTGAACTTTTAATTCATCAATTAAATTTAATTAATGAATAAATAGTAGCAAACAAAAATATAATAGTCCAACATCATATATATAAAAATGAAAATCGCTCGTTGCGACCCTGTAGCGCAATGGATAGCCCGTTGGAATTTTAATTCAAGGGTGGTGCGTTAGAATCCCGCATGTGATGGCCTAATTTCTGAGTACGTGATTTCTTTTACTATACTATTTTATTGGAATAATTAAATTTCTTTGCGAATAAATAATAACAAACAAAAATAATAGTCCAACACCCTATATAGAAAGGAAAATGGAAAATCGCAAGGAAAATCGCTTTCTGTTTTGCTACAATATTGTGATTCTGTCGTATGTATATACACATTTATATTAATTGTTATTATTTAATAAAAAGTAACTAAAATAAATTTTTTCTTTGTTGACCTAAATAGGGCACAATTGACTTCATTTTTTTTTCATATTACTTGTTTAAAATAAAGATTCATTTAAATGTTATTCAGTGATACGGTGCAGTGAAAATGCGATCGATCGCTTCTGTACTCATTGTCCCTTCCGGAGGCCTTTTAACTTTCCGGATAAATCCGAATTATTTTGGAGTGGGAGAACAACGCTGGGGCATTAGTCCTGCCCGTGTGTGCCCGTGTTGTCCTCTTGCCACGTGCTCTCACTATCGATCGCCCGGAGTACTACGACGCATCCAGATAATTTTGCTGGATTGATCGTTTTTCGGATGGTCTTTCTTTCAGAAAAGCCCGAGTTAAGTGAAAAGAATTCTGGGTTATGTTACAAAGGGCACGTTCGCCTAAATACTCGCGGTTTTGCTATTATTTAGTGATCACGTAGGCATATTTTGATTAATATTGCGGTTTATGTTCTGAATAGTTGTAAAATGTAACTCTTAAGGTTTGAAAAATAATTTAATTTATTTTAATACAATTAATTGTAGCAGAAATGTATTTATTGTTGTCTCTGGTACAGTTATTGCTAATAGTGTTGTAAATATAAAATGATTACACACACACAAATCAAATACCTAATTTAAATATTAAATTTCGCTGACTGGGAAAAAAATGAAAATGTATCGAACTTATTTCTTCTGATACTCAAAAGATTTCTCATCCGAATTTCGTCTAAAAATCTATTAAAATGATTAAATAGTATATTTTTAGTCATCAATAGCTGAATTCTTCGTATTTAAACATATTGCAATCACATGATAATCACATAGATATCGTTTTGAATAAGAAGATAAAAGCTTTTATCCGGCGATAATTCTTACATCGAATTTGTATTCATTTTTCATTGTGATTTGCGGTAAATATTTGTATATGACAATCCAACCAAGTTTAAACAGTAAACTAAATAAACATTATATTGTTGTGATTTTTAGTATGCTTATTTTGGATGTTTTAATTGCAAATTTTATTAGCGACCGCCATTGTTTGTATTTTTATTGTATTCTGTGTTATGCAATTATTTTTCTCTTTTATGATGTTTTTTTCTTATTCTTTCAAAAAATTGTTATTGTAGTTATCATTATTTTTTTTTGCTTTGAAATAATTTAATAATCCAATTGGGAAATTGAACACACAAATACATTATATTTAACGTTTCTGTATTTATTTTGCAGCATAAATTCACGTACGTGAGTCTATTTATTTCAGATCATAAATAATCAATACACGTTTCTATCGTTAACTTTGGTTATATGTTATTCGAATTTTTCAACATGAACGCGGTAGCCTAGTGGTCAAGGTAATGGACTCGTGTCCAGCGTGTCACGAGTTCGAACATAGTACCGCTGAAGACCCGCCGTGTAAGGGGCGAAGCTCGCTAAATCTATCGATGCTCAAACGACCTCCCATTGGTGTGGTGTGGAAGTTAGGAAAGGAGGGTACCAGCTTCTAGACATGGTCAAGTGACGAGAACGATACTTGACCATGGCTCAATATAACGAGGTCTGTCGCCAAAAGACGAGAAGCTGAATAGTGCGACTTTAATATTTCCTCACTCTCTCTAGTTTTTCATCTTGGTTGTGGTAGACAAGAGACCATGATTGTGAATTCGTAGCCTGTGTTGTTTCTGTCGTGTCGTGGGTTCGAATCCTGGCTTCACTTACGATAAACCGTGTAGAGAGAATGAAGACTATATTCCACGATAGTAGTTTTCTCTGTTTTCTTCCGTTTTAACCTACTGTGTAGATAAGTTGATGCACATTAATCCTGTTCATGCTCAAAGTTCTCACGTTGGCGGGGTATGAAAGTTTGGAAAGGTAGTGCCAGCTCTGGTATCGTACTCATCAAATAACTGGGGCTCAAAATTATATATACGAGGTCAGTTGCCAACTGCTTTATGTTGTTTTGTAATGTGACGTCAGTAAGCAATCAATTTAATTTTTCAACAAGTTGATTTTGCTTACATTGCATAAGTTATTGAATATTCAAAGATCATAACTATTAGCTAGAATTTTTAGAGCAGATGGAGGGATTTGTATTGGCATTCATTAACACAAACTCCTTATTTTTATCTGAAATCTTTTACTGTTTTTTTTTTCTTTTTTAACTCATCTCATTTCACCCAATTGTGTGAAGCACACAACTTAATCATATTATTAACTTTTCTAACTTAATAGTTAACAGGAATCGTTTGATACGGGGGGATTCCAAGCTCTCCAAACATTCATCTAAAAATTTTAAAAAAATGTGTTGTCTTTCTCGTCCAATGTATAATTCTATAAAACTTTTTGTAAATTCCTAAATTATCTTTGAATAGGAATTATTGTATATTCATTGAAATAGTACCAAAATAGTTTTTTCAAAATCTTTAGAGTCATATAAATCTGAAAGGAAAAGGGGAAAAATTACTTGATTGATAATAAGCCGATTTTTATTTGTATTATTTGTTGAGCATCGCAAAGATCAGCACTTTAATAGATGTAATCAGTCTCGCTAGAGGTACTATCTCTATTTTAATGTAAAGTACATTGAGGCATTAGATCAGTGATTCCCAAACTGGTCTATATAGACCCAAGAGGTCTATGACGATCTGCAAGGGATCCACGTCAGCAAAAAATGATTTGGGGGGTTAATGAGGTGTAAGTGGGGGTCTATGTAATAGTCGCACTCTTTAAAGTAGATCGTGACTTTAATTTTAAAAGAAAATTAAATCAAGTGGAAGCCAAATTTTACTTATTTAGGAGATTTGTTTACTAAATTTAATGAGGTTAATTCGCCCGTACAAGGTGACAGCATAATTTTTTTTAAAAACAGGGACCATTTCAGCGTTTCTTTCCAGAGTTAAACTAAAGAAGTATAATACTGGAGGTCCGGAATTTTCTCAAATTAACCCAGATAATCTTTCAGGACGTTTTAACCTACGTTCGACATTTGACTGCATTTTATTCAAATTTTGAAACCAGGTTTGAGAATGTTTTGACTATAGTAATACCACAGTAGGCAATGAATTTATATGGTCATGTTGAAAAAAAAAATGTCACATGCCAACAGGAACTGATCGTGATATGCACCAATGAAGATTTTAAAGTTTAGAAACGGATGCCAGCATTTTTAGCTTTAATAAACTTTTAACTCTATACTTCATTAGTCATAAATTTAATTCTTTTAAAGTAGTAGTAGTAGTACTAGCTGTCAAAAAGACATTTAATTTGATAAATTTGCAAAAATTCAATATTAATTAAGCAAGGGGTCTACCCCATACCGAAAAACATGGCAAGGGGTCTATGAGACAAAAAGGTTTGGGAACCTCTGCATTATAGATCATTCAGCAATGAGTTGCACCTCAAAATAATTACAGCTTTTCACTAGGAAGAATTTGTTGAATACGTTTCTATGAAAAGCGAACTCGACATGTTGACCTCTCTAGTTTTGAAGAGTACATAAATACACCTCCTAACGTTGAATAAAAAAGGTGTTAGTGGTTCAATGGGTTGCCAAATATGAGATGAAAAAGGAGAGGTTGTCAAACTGTGATATGCGTAACCTCCGAGGAGGGGGACAGTAACTTCCTGTGAGATTTAAGCGAGCTGTTCCACAAAGAAATAAGATGAATATGGTAACCACAGAAACTTGCTCTATAATTTATATTTTGAAAAATATTTCTTGTCTGAGGTATATAGTATATTTCTAACTAAGTTCAAGGGGTATAATAAAATAAAAAGGTGGTAACTAAAGGATAAATTGAAGAAAAAGTTTGATTGTAACTGGTTTATCAAATTGTAAGCGAGTTGAAACAATAAATACAAAAAGTTTCAAGTTTTTCTGATGGAGCTTTGGAATCTCAGATTTTTTTTTGCTAATTTTAAATTTGCTGAAATAACTGTCATCGGAAAATAGTGGTATTTTTTAAAAAATAATTTCACGAGTTTTGTGTGTGTTTTAATTAAATTTATTTTTACTTGTCAAAAATAATAATGCATAGTAATGCAATAATTAATGTTTTTAAAGTAAGTATACAGTGCAGCTATTCTAATATAAAAATCTCAAAGGGCATTATAGAGGTGTAAAATAAACCTACTATATTTTTTATCAGTAGTGCAATTCATTGGAGATATCCCTTCATAGTATTTTACAGAATACTGGCATACAAATTTTCATTTCTTATTAGCACGTGTAATGAATTGTGTCTTCCTGATATCGACAACTCTGTTCTGAATGCTGTTATGTTATATAAATTAATTTTTACTCCTCTTTTATATTTATTATATAATATATATATATATCCAATGGGTTCCTACAGTGAAGAAGCTGCATAAATATACATCAGCAGTATTATGTATTACAGCCAGTGGCGCACACAAAGGGGGTCCTGGGGGTCCGGCCCCCCCAAAGCCCTTGATTTTTTTTCCGATTGATTATAATTCTAAGTACATAGTACGTAAAATTTAGTTAAGTATTTGTTATTAATGATTAATTTTATTAATTAATGCTAATTATTTATTAAATAATTAGTTTTTTACTGTGTTTTGTTCCCGAAAATCGACAAAATCAAAAGGAGCATGATACAAGAATGGTGAACTTTCGACCCTGGACCCCCCCTTGAAAAATTCCTGTGTGCGCTACTGATTACAGCTATTTAAAAAATAATGAACAATTTATACTCTTTTCTTAATACAATTTTACTAATAATGTGTAATTAAAAATAAATTATTTTTATAACAATATTTATATATATATATATTTATTCTAATATTTTTTCTTATGAGAATAAGATATTTTTCTGCTAGTTTCAAAGTTCTTTGTATAATTATTATTCATTTCAAATACAAATCCTTCAACACTTTACCCAATAACCAAAAATGATGAAAAAAAAGTTTTAAAATCAATCTCTTATGTTTTGAGCTGTATGACTTTATTTTGTCCCATATATCTAATCTTCATTAGCTTTATCTCATAAATTGATACAGATAAAATAAATACTAAATATTACTTTGCTCATTAAAATTTAATATTTTGTTTGTTATTTTAAAATACAGCAGAGGTAGAATTTTTCAATCAATTCTTGTATCATTTTGCGATAAGAAGCAAGTTAAAAGCCTTTTGTAAAGAATGTTTCAGAACCTTATCTCGAAATGTTAGCTTCAAAAAGTTTTAGTAATGACAAGGGATGAGCTTGTGTGGGGGAAAGAAAATGGAGATTTTTCTTGGCAGCAATGTTTGTATATATATATAGTCGCACATTAGACACGCGCGCGTGTGAGATTTCAAAAAATACGCTGCTTCCTGAGATTTTTGTGTAAAAGGTTTCTGTTTCAAAGAAGTTTTTAGAGTTTTTTACATTCTATATAAAGGTCTTTACAGATTCTTACTTTCTTGAAGAAAAACTCGTCATTTATTAAAAAAAATTTAGATTTTTTTTGTACATTCCATTAACATTTCACGCCCACTTTCTGCGTTGACTGGCTCTGGCCAATCAAATTGCAGTCAGCAGGGTAGCTTTTTCTTCAGTGCGCGGACTGCGTCCGCCACTGTTTTTTAGCGGTTATGCTCTGCCCATAAATTATTTCTCTCTTTTTAATTTTTCTCTTCTCTTACTTTATGTCACCCCATCCATTAAGATCTCTTTTTTATTAACTCTGATGAGGAGGTACGTCCCTCATTTAGGGACAGGAACTCCGTAACTTACACGCCTCTTGCTATTAACGTTTTTACAGGTATTATTGTACAGTTTTGAGAAAAAGAAGCTCGAATAATAATAGTTTTTGATCTAAACTTCTGCAATGTAATAATATTTGCTTACAAAAATAGAAAAAATTTTTACCTCGTTACTCTACTTATTTACGAACACAAACTTCTTAGTTACCGGATGAGTTACCTAACTTTGCTTGCAAGCGATCTTTCCAGACGCGTTATCTTTTCTGCAGGGAAGCAAAAAGAGTCCGAAAAATAACTCACATGGAGAGAATTCGCAAAAACATACATATTATTATAAGGAGAGATCGATGTATCTAGGGTAATTAAGTCGACCAAGGTTGTTCACAAATAATATATTATTATATGAAACAACCCGGATATACTATAATACTTAACACTTAGAGAGTTAAAAAGGGTTCAGTATCTTCGAGCCGAGACCACAACAAAGAGACAATTAAAGACTCGTTCTCTTTTATTCATTCCGGATATATAATTAAGACTTTTAAAATTGATAAAATTAGTTGTGTTGTTATTGATGTTAAAATGTCATAAATTTCTTGAATGTAGCAAAAGATCTGTCAGTGTGCCTTAACCATATTCATTAAATTTCTTAGATTGAATAATTTGTAAGTCTGAAAAAAGTTGCTGGGATATGTTTTCTACTTCTAAGGGATACTTAAAAAAATAATACATTCTAAAGGACTATAAATGTTTGCATGCATTTTCAACTTTACTTTATATTTCGCGTACAAAAATATTTCACGTAATATTTCTCAATTTTTGAACGGGTGTACCATATTTGTTGTAAAAATTTGTTTCAGTGGTAATTATTATTATTCGTTTATTGTATAATAGTTACAAAACAGACGACGAAAGAAATGAAGCAAGCAACAAATCTAATTTTAGAACTGCACATTTCAGTAAATAATGCTAACAATTCGACGAATGTACATCTGCTACATTTCTACCTACTTCTACGCTACCACATGCAGCTGTAAGCAGTTTCATGAAATACTGCATTGAGCAGCGTTTTCAATTGCTGATATTCTACATTTTATTTGTGAGATTTAATTAAAGGAAAAAAAATTAATTAATGTAGAATAACATGCTTATTTAAGTAACGTTACTGATTTTAAATTGAAGTGAGACAAAAAACAGTAATAATAACTCCTTTGATTTATGATTCTAAATTTTCTCACTAGTGTGCAAAAAAAGTGAAATCTCTCATACTTTGTAATTGTAGTAATCATAAGAAAAACCTATTTCACACACTTATTTTTTTGCTTAGTTCAAGTAAAAGTAGATCTTATAGTTGCTTGAATCAGAAATGAGAATTTATTAAAGATGGAAAGCTATATACTAGGTTATTTGTTATCAGATAAGGTCAAGTGAATTTATCTATATTCAAAATGTTGAGTCCACATGAAACACAAGGTATCCGACTATGTTCGGAACCATGATTTTAAAAAGCGCATAAATGGATACTTTTCATGATATTTAGTGTCACTCATATTAGAATACAAGCATAAAATTGTTTTAAAGACATTTTGACAAAAAAAATTATTTAAGTACAATATTTTGGCAAAAAATTAACTTAGAATAATCTTTTTTCCAAATGTTCTCCTTTTGTGAAAAATGGATCTATCATAATAATATTTTGCCTATATATAGCTCAGACCTCTGTGCAAAGGCTCAACTAGAATTTTTGAAAAATTCACATTATTTTCAGAGTTACCACCAATTGAAATAATTATTGACGTTTTTTTCTTAAAATTGCTCCCCTCTGTTGTCGTAAAACATGAATAAACCCACTTCTAAGTTATATATTTCAAAAATTCTTATTGAGCCTCTGTAAAGATGTCTGGGCTATATACAGGCAAAATATTATTATAATAGAAGCATTTTTCTCAAAAGGAGAACATTTTGAAAAAAAGATTATTCTAAGTTAATTTTTTGCCAAATATTGTATTTAAATAATTTTTTTTGTCAACATGTCCTTAAAACAATTTTATACATGTATTCTAATCTAAGTGACACTAAATATCATGAAAATTATCCAATTATGCACTTTTGCAAAATCACGGTTCCAAACGTAGCCGGATACCTTAAGCTGAATATGAATATTTAGAGAAGCTGAATATGCTAATTTCAAAATTATTTAACTTTAATCAGTCGTAGTCAGCACAATAATCTGATAAATATAGAAGTTAATCATATTACTATGATAGAATTAATTTAGAAAAGGTCGTTAAGAAAAGGTCGACTAAGAAAAGTTAATTTGAATTGTAAGCAAAAAATATTAAATTAAGGCCTTAAGAATTGTTAAAATTTCCACTAAAACTGATAACTGATGACTAATATTATTTCAAAATATACATAAATATTTATTTTAAAAAATGAAGATTTCTGCAAAGCATACATTCAAAAAGAAGCATGCCTTACATCATGCGTGTCAAACTCTCTGGCCCCCATCGAGCATTTTTGTGACCCGGCTAGTACACTCACGGATAAAAAAAATAGCGCACCAAGAAGGAGTCGTCAAAATGAAGCGAAATTTTACATACGTAATGACTACTTCGATAAAAGTAAATGATTAGAAAATAAAAGAAAAAGGATCATTTATAATTCAGAGAAAAAGGAAAAATAACGGAGGATTTATTACCCTGTTGAACCCCCTCTAGCGCGAATGCACGATGCGATACGATCGGGCATTGAGGTATACAAGTTCTGTATGATGTCTTGAGACATTTCGTTCCATATTTGTGATAACCTTGCCTCTAGTTCGTTCAAACTCGTCGAATGCCCAACTCGCAGTCCCAAATGAACCCAGATATGCTCGATTGGAGATAAATCTGGGGATCAGGAAGGCCAATGAAGAGTATTAATAGTGCGGAGACAGTCTTGTGACAACCTTGCCGTGTAAGGCCAAGCATTGTCTTGTTGAAAAATGACTCCTGGGAGCCGTTGCATGAGTGGCAACATATGTGATTGCAGGATGTCATAGACATATTTCTGGGCTGTCATGGTGCCATGGATTAATACTAAGGGTGACCGTATATCGTATGCAATGGCACCCCATACCATCACACCAGCTGTGGGAGCGGTGGGTCGCTGTAAAGCAAAGGCAGGATTAAGGCGTTCACCACTAGGTCCCCACACACGAACACGATTATCATCACTGTTGAGATTGAATCTGGATAGTCGCTAAAGACGACCTTGTTCCATTCCGCTGCAGTCCAGTTTCCTCGTGCATCGCACCACTTCAAACGGATGCGTCGATGGGTGGGCGTCAAGGGCAGCGCACGTAATGGGCGCCGCGATCCCAAATGTTCGTCATCCAGTTGCCTTCGTATGGTTCGAGAAGACACAGGGGCCCCTAATGAAGGTGCTACCTGTGCCTGGATGGCGACCAATGAAGCAGTCGGCTGTACGCGTGCATTTCTTACGATGTGGCGGTCTTCTCGATGACTAGTCTGTTGAGGGAGTCCTGAGCCTGGTCTTCGTGTAAATGTCATCTCTCAGATCCACTGGTCCCAACACTCAGAGCGGCCTAATTCTCGAGCTACTCGCCTAGCTGACCACCCAGCTTCCATCATGCCGATGATTCTCCCTCTCTCAAACTGCGAATGCTGCTCATATTGTCTTCGAAAACGGCGTAATGGCATGTCTACCTCAGCTCTTACTTTGTAAACGATTCAGCACCTAAACAAGCTTTGGTTACCTGTTTTATACTCCAACACCCTACATACACTGATGTGCAAAAATTAAGGACGAAGTCGAAAAATTAGCATATCGGCTGAACGAAGAGGCAGAGCGGACAGAAAGACCAACCAGGAGATTAAGTAAGGTGATGTACGGTAGCACATGCGCAGATATGCAGGTAGACGTAATGGGGAGTGTCTGAGTAGTATAAAGCATGTTGTCGGTGTAAGATCAGTATTTCTGGCAAAGAGATTGCACGCCGTATAGCAGTTAAAATCACACCGAGTTGCTGCCTCAGCGAGAAATGGCGAATAATCAATCTGTTAGACGACATCTGGATGCTTTTACCCGAGGTCGAATCATTGGGAGAAGTTGGAGGAAGGCCGCAGTGTGACAAGTGTGGCTGCAGAGTTCGGAATTGCTCACAGCATCGTTTCACGACTTTGGAGACAATTTCAAACTACAGGAACAGCTATCCGGGGGATCAGTAGTGGTCGTCTACGAGGAACCACACCCGCAGATGACCGGTACATTGCCTTACAGGCCAGAAGAAACAGGCGGCAGACAGCGGGAGAAATCGCTAGACACACGACACAGGCGACTGGACGACCGATATCGCGTTTTACCGTGGCCAGAAGACTGCACGGTGGTGGTCTGTTTGCACGACGCCCTGTACGGTGTGTACCTTTAACGCCTGCCCATCGGAGAAGGCGTTCTCTGTGGTGCCGGGAACACCGAAATTGGAGAGACAATGAATGGGGATGAGTACTTTTTACAGATGAGAGCAGATTCAGTTTGAGTAGCGATTCTCATCGCATACTCATCTGGAGAGAGCGGGGAAGCCGCAATCATCCCTCGAACATCATTGAAAGGAACAGGTATGGAGGTCGCGGTGTTCTCGTTTGGGGAGGCATCATGCTTGGTAGTCGTACAGACCTTCACATCTTCGACGCAGGTTCAGTCAACGGGACCCGTTATTGTAACGAGATTCTTCTTCCATATGTGCGTCTTTTTAGAGGCGCTATGGGTCTGCAGTTCCTTTTCATGGACGACAATGCACCATGTCATCGCACAATAGCTGCCGAACAGCTCTTAGAGAGTGAGGATATTGAACGTATGGATTGGCCGGCACGATCTCCGGATCTCAATCCCATCGAGCATGTATGGGATTTTCTAGGCAGACGCTTGGCAGCTCGTACCTTACCACCAGTAACGATTCGGGAGCTTCGATTGGCGCTGCAAGACGAATGGGCAGCAATGCCTCAACAACTCACTGACACCCTCATTCTCAGCATGGGCAGACGCTGTGAAACCTGCCTAGCAGTCAGGGGAGATCATATCCCCTACTAAAGACCGGATGTTTCTTGCTGGACACCCATCACAGGGATGTTTTGGCCTTCAGTCGCATTGCGCTCCATGCTACTTTTTCAATCAAGCTTCTTTTTATCCCTCTGATTTCTCTTTTAGTAAGTGTTGCTTACATTACACATGTCCTTACGTATTGGGGATCTTACGGTATTAAATGTGTTGATTTGGAAAGCTTTTGTACAAAGTTATATTGGAAAAACCGTCTCGTCCTTAATTTTTGCACACCAGTGTATATTGGCACACAATAATATATAATAAAATATCAAGATTTCTCCTGAAATAGGAAAAATAATAGCAGAGAAGAGATGTTTAGTGTCAGGACGTAAATATTTAATTTTTCTTGTTCTTTTATATTATTATTTATTATAATAATTTATTCGAAATAAACCTATGTTTCTATGAATATTGATTTTCTTCGCAGCCCACCTTAAGTTAAACCTTGTTTATTTTACCCAAGTCTGTCTGAGTTTGACACCCTTGCCTTGCATGGTGCAAGAGGGTGTAGTGTCGTGACCCCCAAGTTTACTTAATTCCTGGGTAGCGAGAGGAATCACACAGCTTTGGTAAAATATTATTTTATTTACAAACTTGATTCGAAATTTACATCATTATTATGGTATCGGTGGAGAAAACATCAAGTCCAGATCGAAATTCGTTGATTTTTCCGATCTCTGGCCCCGCTGCCACGCAGCTTATCGCAGGTCTCTCCCTCTTATCGTTGGGCCTCCAATCGACTGTACGGCTGCTTCGGAGTCTCGCCAAAGTCCCAGTCACCTTCTGAACCATCACTTAATGCCCCCTGGTTGGACCTCTTTCACTCCCCCAATAGTTTCTGATTGGCGATGATCACGGGTCTGCATCCGACACCCTCTGTCTTCATGCAACCACCACTGACTCTTCATGGACAAAAGTCTATCTCGACTGAGATCCTCGATGTCGCCGTTCCCTAATAAATCACATGGGAGGGGTCTATAAATCGACCGACACTGAGAATTAAATTCTTGACCTTTTTTCCTCACAAAAGAACGACACTTCATTCCATACAAGTGCATTACGTCTACATGTGTGAGGGAATGAAAGAATGGACAACTGTCAAAGCAGGTGTGTCCCTTCTAATGATCGTTGGGAAGAAAATGACATCTGGTGAATTCATTCGCTTCTGGATGTCGGAGAAGAAAAAAGGGGCAGGATCAAACAGTTCAAGAGTCGGCTCAACATCTGTTTCGTTTCAGGGCGTGAGAGAAGAATCTGTAGTTTACTTTAAAAGAAAAGACCCACCTGGTGATTCTGTTCACCCCTGGACGTCAAAATGAAAAGATGGGTAGCAAACTGCAATCGATGAGACTACGCTACAAGGGATTAAGAGTACAAAAAATTTACTGCCCATCATTGTTTCAAGCACACATACACACTCATAATTTAAATCATACATGTTTATTATGAACATGTCATATTTTTCTTTAAAAACTTTCAATTCTTAAATAAAGACATCCATTGAAATAAAATATTAATCGCTAAAAAATTGATTTAAGCTCATAAAAATGAAATCATTTTTAAAATATGCTTTATTATTTGGTTATTATTTATCAGAAAAAAACATGTAACGTTACTATTAAAAAAATTCTTTTACTCTAAATAAATAAGCTTTTGCAGTAATTATTATAAATTAATTAATTTATACTAATTTTACGAAGAAAAAACGCATGTTTCGTTGCTCTTTAATAGCAAATGCATGTAAAAAATTATTTTATTTCATCCTTCATTTTACGAAAAATCAAAGTTCATTCAGTTTAAAGGAATTTTCAAAAAATTATTCTCGCTCTCGACTTTCTCTTACTTTCAGATTGATTGTTTATGAACGTCTCACTCCCAAGCAACACAAGAGCTACTGTCGACGGACCTCGTAAATTTGAGCCACGGTTGAATAACGAGTACGACAATTGCACTGACACTCCATTTTCCAAACTCTTACATGATGCCACCTTGAAGACTTTGAACCACAACAGATTTAAAGTGCATCCGCCCCTCAACAAGGTGGGTCATCAGCGACAACAGGTTCTTGCTTTTAGAAGTCAGAAGTAATCATCGTGTATCCATAGCATTTTCAATTAATCAATCGAAGTATAGATTGTGTATTGCCAGAATAAGGAAGTAAATAAATGAATTTAAAGAACTTTTCTGACTTTTTTCCCTAGAAGAACACGCAACAGACAAAGAAAAAAAGATATGTAATTAGTTTATCAGGTAATCCCTATACACTCACACACACCTTTATTTAATGTGTGTGTGTGTAAAAATTATAGTGACTAATTTATTCTTTTGATATTTGTTCACATTTTATACCAATGTCTGAAAAGCTTCTATGAACTAAATATAGGACTTCTTTATTTGTGCTTTAGCTTTAAGTGCTTGCTTAATAGCAATTTCCCTACCAAAAATTATAAATTCATTTTCATATCGTGTCGACCATCCGGTATAGTGGTTAGCGACGCTGACTGCTGTGCCGCAGGACCTGGGTTCGAATCCTGGAGAAAGTATGGATGTTTGCAAATGAATAGTAGTGCCTTTGCGGCATGGGGAAACTCTAAAGGGCCGTCGAGCCGCAAGTCCTGTCGTGAGGTTGGTGGAAGGGGGGAAACGATGGAAGGCCCCTGCCCCCTCCAGACTGTTCTCCCACAAAATTGGGGTGGAACCGAGTCAAATCGTACTCTCACTTGTATGGTGCTCAGGCTACGGATAACGACAGGTGTACATCTAGCCTCTTGTCATGATGAATGTCGTGGTTCGGGATCTGACGCAGTCGAGATCAAGTAGCATAAAAGACAACAACAACATTTTCATACCAAATTTTTCCTCATTTCATTTTAATTAACAATTCAACCATTAACAAATAATAATTAAATTGTTCTTGCCCTTAAATCTTTATGACATTCATTTGTTTGTATCTGATTGATTGATTGAATATTAACGTCGCACTGTTCAGCTACACGGCGGGTCTTTAGTGGTACTGGGCTCGAACTCATGACAAGGCAAGCCACGATCCGATACCTATACCACTCGGCTACCGTGGCCATTTTGTTTGTATCTGATACGAATATATACGAGGGTTGGGGCAAAAGTCATGGCAACTATTTTTTTTCTTGAAGATACCAGTCTGGTTGGAAAATGTGACATATACAGACGAAAGTGTTCAAGGTGTTAACTACATGTGTGGACAATGAATAGCACTGAAATATCGTAACACACTAATTTATTACGGTAGTATACAGGACAATATGGCAAACGAATGACAACACAGTACACATAAAGTTGACATGACAAACCTGGGCTTATAGACCCTTAATGTAGTGTATGACTCTTAATGTAATCCATGAGCTGTTCAATGACGGCATGTGCCAAGTCGGTCCGTACACGGACCGGTCGTCCCGAACGTTGCTCATCACTGGTCGACACACGTCCTTGCTGAAACTTTTCTATCCGCCTTGCTACTGCACGGTATGGTAGGGCATTATTTACAAGGGCTTCCACTAATTCACTGTGACATTCCATCGCATTTCTCCCTCGGAGAACGGCTATTTTGATGTAAGTGGGCTGCTCAAAACGGGTTACTTCCCTCTCACACGACACTCACCAACTGACTGATTTTACAGCCCTCGATGAGCTACTACCAGCTATCACTGAGATATATGATGTTCTGCATACACACTATGACTGCAGAACTTCCCCACGACACATATACGTTTGTATCACATATCTACAAAAAAAATAGTTGCATGACTTATATATGCCCCAATCCTCTTATAATCCGACAAATTTCGAGATTCTCCTTTAAGTAATAATAAAAATCGATAGTAAAAAAGAAGCATGAATTTTATAATTATAGAAAGCGTATACCCTTTTTTTACTTGAGCTTTAATTACAAATATTTAAAAAACCTTTATTTGATGTTTAACGCAAGATGTTTGTAAAAGCGAACTCGTTTTTTCTGGAACATCTTTGAAGCGTTTTCCTGATATTTTTTACTTTGAGACAAAGAGAATTAGTCAGTTATAATGTGCTTGAATATTGTAATTTTTCGCATTGAAAAATAAATAAAATGCTTTACTTTTCGCAATAGCCATTTTATATAAAGTTATTGTAGTTTCCATTGTATTTATATATTATCAATTTTAATTTTAAATGAAAATATAACACCTACTTTAGATTGAAAATATATTAAAAATTTAGGGGTTCTTCTTTTGGGAGAATCTTTACTACTAAAGTCTTTCAAAATCTTAGAGACAAAAGAGTAAAACTTATCTTTCACAAGAGTTTAAGGTATCCGACTACGTTCGGAACCGAGATTTTAAAAAAGCGCATAAATCGATAATTTTCATGGTATTTAGTGCCACTTAGATTAGAATACATGTATAAAATTGTTTTAAGGACATTTTGACAAAAAAATATTTAAATACAATATTTCGGCAAAAAATTAACTTAGTATAACCTTTTTAAAAATGTTCTCATTTTGTGAAAAATGCTTCTATTATAATAATATTTTGCCTGTATATATAGCTCAGACCTCTGCA
This sequence comes from Trichonephila clavipes, assembly GCA_019973935.1. Classification (NCBI taxonomy): domain Eukaryota; kingdom Metazoa; phylum Arthropoda; class Arachnida; order Araneae; family Nephilidae; genus Trichonephila; species Trichonephila clavipes. The sequence continues at coordinate 554,923 of BMAU01018728.1, forward strand.
CAGAGGCTCAACTATTATTTTTGAAAAATTCACATTATTTTCAGAGTTACAACCAATTCAAATAATTATCGGCGTTTTATTCTTAAAATTTCTCCCCTCTGTTGTCGTAAAATATGGATAAAGTCACTTCTAAGTTATACATTTCAAAAATTTTAGTTCAGCATCTGTACAGAGGTCTGAGCTATATACAGGCAAAATATTATTATAATAGAAGCATTTTTCGCAAAAGTAGGATATTTTGAAAATTGGTTATTCTATGTTCATTTTTTGTCAAAATATTGTACTTAAATAATTTTTTATTGTAATACTATTCTTAAGACAATTTTATATACATTTTCTAATCTAAGTGACACTAAATATCATAAATATTATCCATTTATGTGCTTTTGATAAAATCACGGTTCCAAACGCAGTCGGATACCTTAACATTTGATTTGGAATGTACAAATAAGAATTTATAAAAATATTAAAAAATTTAAAGTGAAAACTCGTAAGTAAAATAGCTACAAAATCATAATATTAATTACATTATTAAAACAAGGAAAAGTATCAGATAAGAATTGTGCTCGTTGATAAAAATCAACACACACATACGTAATCAATGAACGTGCATTTCCTCAGAAATTTTTTTGTATTTTCAGCTTTTATAATGTTTAAGAATTTATATAATATAGCTTCTTTTCTTTTTTCAGTTCCTACTATTATTTTCCACTCTCTCCTTATACATATATATATATATATATATATATATATATATATATATATATATATATATATATATATATATCTTGCTTAAATTTTCAATCTTTAATAAAATACTTTCTATTCATCCACTCAAGTCCAAATACATTTTTTAAACTCGTAGTGGATACACTTGATTAATACAGTTTTTTTCAAATATTAATTAATAAAATTTAAAAATGAATAGTTACAAAAATAGTTGTCCAATAGCATATATAGAAAGAATAAAATTTCGTTGTGTCCCTGTAGCGCAATGGATAGTACGTTGAGATTCTAATCTAAGGGTCGTGGGTTCGAATCCCAACTGGAATGGCCCAATTTCTGAGAATGTGGCTTCTTTTTACTATGCTATTTTATTGGAATAAAAAGTAACAAATAAAAATAATAGAACAACACCATATATAGAAAGGAAAATCGCTTTCTATGTTGCCACTTAATATTGTGATTCTGTCATAGGTATATACATATTTATATTAATTGTAATTATTTTAATAAAAAGGAAGTAAACTAAAAATTTTCTTTGTTGACCTTCGTATATATATATATAAGAATTGACTTAATTTTTCTTATATTACTTATTTTTTTTCAAACATATAAAGATTATATAATCCTTATTTATATATATATATAAAGTATATAAATAAGGGTCGCCCTACCGGTATAGTGGTTAGCCGTAGGAACAGGTTGGAATCCCGGATAAAAGACATGGATGTTTGTAAATGTATAGTGCTTACGCGGCATTGGTCGAATCGCAAGTCCTCTTGTGAGGTTGGTGGAAGGGGAAGAGAGGTGGGAGGCCCTGACCAACCACAGGGTTTTATCCCTCTAAATTGGGGTGGAACCGAGAAAAAATGTACTGTCACCTGTATGGTGCTCAAGGCTAAGGCTAACGACAGACGTAAATTCTAACCCTTAGTCGCGATGAGTTTCGCGGGCCTCGACCGACTCCGTCAGGCAGGTGGCATTAGTCACAACACATATAAATACGGAAATGAGTGGCCGCGGTAGCCTAGTGGTCAAAGTCAATGACTCGGGACTAGCGTGTTATGAGATCGAACTTAGTACCGCTGTAGATCCCCCGTGTAGAGGTGGCTGATGCACGTGAAATCTGTCAAGACTCAATCGTCCTCCCATTGGTGTGGTGCGGAAGTTAGGAGAAGGGTTTCCAGCTCAGGTTTTATCCTCATCGTTTAACCTTCGTTTAAAATTTCGAGGTCTGTTGCCAGAAGACGGCGCGCGCGCAGCGCAGCATTCAGCTTTATATTGCGACGTTATTAAAACTCTCTCTCAGTAGCAAATACGATTCATGAGCTACGTTTTGCCGACCTCAGTTCTAAACTAAAAATATTTAAGATTCCGCTTTCGAATAGAATGAATCTGTCATTCTCTGAAAAGGTACCTGATGTCTTCCATCTATCGCTAAAAGCGCCATATTATCATTATTATTTCGTCAGTTTTAAGCAGCATTTTCTTATTGATAACATTCGAATTGTTATTTTGGCCGTGTTAGCTTTGTGATGACCCCCCTGGGTCACACTTTAAACACCAAGATTAATTTGAGGCAAAGAACCACCAAGAGCCATTTTGAATAATAATATTTATTTTGTTATAATTTCCACAAAAATCTCTGATCACATATAATACAATAATGCTACGTCGTTTAAAGGTATTTGCCTTTTTATTAAATTAAATTACTAAGAATACAATTAATTAATACTCTAGCTCAACTCAAGTAAGGTTTACCGAAATAAGAGATCCGAGAAACACACGTATTCGAATTCTTAACTGTCATTAACCTTAACTAAGTAGCTCAAACTGACGCTTACTTTAAGCGTACGTGAATTATATTTACCGCTGGCTTATATCAGCTTTCTGGTACGTCTAGCAGCACGACGTCTTCACGAATCTTATCTCTTTGAATCTTCTAGCTATGCGTTTAACGTTACTGGCTCAATAGCCTACCATCATCTCTCTTGCTATCTCGCAACCCTCGACTTAAATACCTTATCTAATTTAAATATCCCATACTTCTTTTTGGAGTTGATTGGAAATAAACGCGAATTTATATTCCCCAGAAAGACGCCTAAGACGATTAGTGGAAAGGTTCCGTACAGATTCGTCACAGCCTAGTGGTTATCGTACCGAACTTATGGCCGGATTGTCACGGATTTGGGTCCTGGCACCACTGAAGACCTACTATGTAGAGAGGACCAAAGGACGTTAAATCTATCAAGGCCCAATGTGCTCCCGTTGGAGTGATAGTTAGGAGAAGGTGGTACTAGTTCAGGTGTCGTCCCCCTCCCTTGACCGTAGTTCAGCTTTCTCTCACTTATGCTAGCACGTTATTCCACGTTATGCTAGCTACGATGTCCATATTTTAGGTGTCAGAAACAATGACAGAATTCAAACTTAATATTAGCTTTTTGTAAAGTAATATGTCCCATACAGCAGCGTGCAGGGTCGAAAGTCCACCATTTTGGTATCATACTCCAATACGCCGCTCAACATAGTCTTTTGATTTTGTCGATTTTCGGGAACAAAAATAATACAAAATTAATTACTGAAAAAATAATTAGCATTAATTAATAAAATTAATTATTAATAACAAATACATAGTTAAATTTTACGATATATATACATAGGATTATAAGCAATCGAAAAAAAATCAAGGGCTAGGGGGGTGTCCGGACCCCTAAGACACCTCCTTGTGTGCGCTACTGGTCACATATGTTGTACGAAAATATCTCCCAAGGGCTTCAGTATCGCAGGACAAGTATCGCTTTTAATCTAATGCTAGTCGAGTCACTTCTTGAAAAGTCACGGTGGCTAGGCACTAGAACTTAATGATTGTTAAGAGCAATATCTTTTACTCAGGGAAAGGCGAGGGAAATCCATACAATCCACACAGAGCCGACCCCAGGGTGTAGGCCGCCTTCGTGCAAAGACCAAATGTGCCGCCTCTCTAGAGAATTTTTCATATTTTGACTAGTACTTAACGTTGAAACTATAAACTTATCTACCAGTATTAAAGTAAAATTAAATACTATTTTTAGTGCAGAACCTTTTTTTTTGGACAGCTAATAGATCATAATTGCGACAAAATACTTTCATTAAATAATAAACAAACAAGAATACTACCTTTGAAATAAACATAGGCATTTTATAATTAGAAATATAAAATAACTATATTTACTCAGAAAATATAATTTAATAAAAAAAAGTACTAAACCATAAATCTTGTGAAACGGAAAGTATGTGTAAGTCAGTCCTTATACAAAGATGTGGCGAGTCTATATATATCCGTGCGCGTGTTCTCTTAAAGTACTAATCCTCTTGGGAAATATTGGATCTTTAAAAATTATTATATTATATAAAGCTTTCTTCTCTCTCTGAAGAAGAAGTGACAATGTAAATTAAGACTTGTATATAAAGTTGAAACTTTCAGGTTAGAAAAGAGAGATAGGATAGACTGCTAACGGGAGCAGGAGCAGGGATTAATTAAACTTGAAGTGAGATGTAGATATTTAGTTGCTGATAATTTTAATATCTAAGTTGACGATCTGTCACTTTAGAATTAAGCTAGATTAGGTACCTTAGAGCAGTGATCCGCAACCCCCAGTTCACGGATCGGTACCGGGCCGCCTAAAGAACATTAACTATTGCCATTTTATTTAAAGTGGTGCATTTCTCTCGATTTTGCGCAACTTTCCACGGAAATCACTTTATATTCCCCGTTAAGTCACTTTTATTCATTTTTGGTGTAACTATATTGTACTTTGAAGGCATATTTAAATGTAACTAAATTAAAGTTGTTAAACCAAAACAATCTAAAATATAAACGATCAACGTATCCCACCCTCGACAGGCCACGGTAAAATTATCAAACGTTGACCGGTCCGCACCGATAAAAAGGTTGCGGAGCAACTGCCTTAGAGCACTGGCGTAGCTAGTTCCCCCCCCCCTTGAATGGGCTCCGTATCAAAACTCATTCGGGGGCCCTTTTTTAGAAATGAAAGCCTTGTTAGTGATACTGTAGTTACACATGTTTGGGTTCCTGTAGCTTAGGGGCCCCATATCATTGATACGGCGGTAGCTACACCCCTGAAATTAGTATTTTCAAAGCAAAGTGCGAATTGTGTTAGTTTTGGTTACATATGCATGCATGTTAAAAAAAAAATGCACATACAAATTTTTGTGATATGTGTTTACAACATTCGGTAAAATTCAAACAGATAAAATGAATAACTATTGCCCTTAGAATAAAGAAATAAGATGATGAATATTCGAGAGACTTGAAACAGGGCGGCTGTGTCAAGTACAAGTTGCTAGAGATTTTAATGTATCACTCTCAGAGTTATGGGCAACTTATGTGAATTCAGATATTACCTTAATTCAAATATATACGACCCATATTGTATATTTTCTGTATTATATTAACTTATATACGTATATAACGAATTTCATTAAAACCTGTACAGTACTTCTGGATATATGTATATATCGACAGCCATTAGTGAAAATTCGCTTAATGTCGAACACTATTATTATATTTCCTGAATCCTTAACTCCATTGGCCAGATATTCGAATTATATCCATTATATGTTATGTTATTCCAATAGTTTAGTCCACCTTTTTATACATTTTTGTTTATTTCCTTAAACATTACAGAAAACATACACACAGAACAAAGAACATTACCTATATATAACTGATTCTACAAGCTAAAACAGACGTACAACTCTCAGATGACTCGAAGTGTCATCCATCTATCATTTAATTTACAACTGTATGTTTACGATAATATTACTTTACCTTTCCTTGTTCGAGAAATATACGAACACATAATTGATAATGGATCATTCAATTTTGATTTGCTGTTTGATAACGAAAATTATACACTCACTATTATTCAGATTATTTAATTTCAAATTTTATATCTCACTATAGGGTTTATAACTGATGTCTGTTTGTTAATGCATGGTTATAGGTTTTGCCCATTTCAGTTTATCTAGAGTTAACCGCAAAGAATTATGTATTAATATCGTTGCATACTTACCCAATAATTTGTTGGCAACAGGTTCCATTATTGTAAGCCATGGTCAGATAATGAAGTAAAACCTTCTGGAAGAAATGATAATGTTGCTTTGTCGCTTGATTGATTAATTATATATTTATGTTGCATTTCCAAGCAACTCGAGAGCTATTCGTGCAGTGATTCTCAACCTTTTTTCTGTTGCGGTACACTTATACCAATTTCAAAATTTGGTACACACTAACAATAAAATAGGTTTAAAAGAATTTTACTTAATTGAAATACACTATGTAAAATAGTTCAGGATAATAATTTTCATTGTTAAATAAAATAATATGTACGAAAAAGACAACAAAGTGTTTGTTGAGAAAGTAATTACAAATTAATTGTAATAATGCATTTATTGTGAAATGTGGGCTTGATGATTTTTGATAATTTCTTTTATATTTGGTAGTAAAAATGATAATGCCGCTCTCCTTTCGTCATCTACATTTAAAAAAGTCTCGATCTTTTTTTTCATTTTTATATTTGTAAATGCTGAAAATCTAAATTCACACTATTAAGGTGTCAAAAATTGTAACTAAAGGGTGTTTTTTCAGAGGTATAGAACTTTAAATTGCAATAAAACAACGATGTATTATTCGATTTACATGAATTTTTTTTATTCGAAAGATAATCTTGTGGCATTACATTTTAAATATGATCATCAAGCAAGGCGTAGATTCGCCGAATGGGCCCAAAACGAGATTGCCGTTGTTCCCGATTTTCATAAGCGAATTTTGTTTAGCGATGAAGCGCACTTCTGGTTGAATGGCTACGTCAACAAACAAAACTGCCGCATTTGGAGTGAAGCTAATCCACAAGTGTATGTCGAAACACCGTTACATCCAGAAAAACTGACTGCTTGGTGCGCTTTATGGGCTGGTGGAATCCTTTTTCAAAAACGATGAAGGACAAAACATTACAGTCAATGGTGATCGGTATAGAGCCATGATTACTAACTTTTTCATTCCTGAATTGAACAATCATGATGTCCAGGAGCTGTGGTTCCAACAAGACGGCGCAACATGTTACACAGCTCGTGCCACAATCGATTTATTGAAAGACACGTTTGGTGACCGCCTAATTTCACGTTTTGGACCTGTGAATTGGCCTCCAAGATCTTGTGATTTAACACCGCTAGACTATTTTCTGTGGGGCTATGTAAAGTCATTGGTCTATGCGGATAAGCCACAAACGCTTGACCATTTGGAAGACAACATTCACCGTGTTATTGCCGATATACGGCCACAAATGTTGGAAAAAGTCATCGAAAATTGGACGTCCAGATTGGACTACATCCGAGACAGCCGTGGCAGTCCTATGCCAGAAATCATATTTAAAATGTAATGCCACAAGATTATCTTTCGAATAAAAAAAATTCATGTCAATCGAATAATACATCGTTGTTTTATTGCAATTTAAAGTTCTATACCTCTAACAAAACACCCTTTATATCTTGAAAGCCTTTTTGGCTATTATGGGATAATGCTTCTAATTTTAATCTAAAATGTGAATCGATTGACTCTTCTGAAAATTTTGAAATTAAATCTAGATTATTACAGAACAAAATTAGTTCTTCCTCTTCATGCAAAATTAATTCAGTTACAGATGTATCACAAATGGATAACACACCCAATGAAACTTAATTATACCTTAATTTGGGAAATAATATTAAGTCAGAGTATAATTAAGAATTTTTTAAAAATTTGGTGGCACACAAATATACCACTGCACAGTGGTTGTGAATCACTATATTAGCGACAGATTTTGTTAACTTAAATCACAGTGAAGAGACCAGAACGAAACGAACTGACACTCTACTTGCTTAAATTCCACATCGTACCAATGTTAAGCATTCGAGCATCGATAGATTTAACGTGTACCAACTCCTCTACATGACGGGTCTTGATCGACATTGAGATTCGAAATAAAAACTCCGTCGAATAAGAACGTTAAAAAACACAGTTACATAAATCTGCGCAATATCCACGCAAATCATACAATTAACTAGCACTCGGGGATAAAAGCCTTTGCTGCTCCAAATCACGTAAACCTATCACATAATCAATCAAAATGATGACACATGGTGTAGGAATGGAATTTTGAACCCACAATCAAGAACCGGGGTGTCCAACACGCGGTCCGCCAGTACGTAAGTTGCGGCCCACCGACTCTTTTTAAAAAAATATTTTAAATATCAGATTTTTAAAGTTTTTTCATTTTGAAATTTATTTGAGGGGAAATTTATATATATATATATATATATATATATATATATATATATATATACAATTTATTTGCCTGTTACATGTTCTTGTTTTAAAATAAATCCTTTTTGTTAATAGAAATGTCCTTTAGATTAAAATAGATTTATATTTCATCAAACAGTTACATTTGTGATTTTACAATAGTAAATAACTTTTTTTAATAAATTTCGCATTGCATTATGCATATCTTTCAATATGGATGGTACATGATTCTCTATGTGTGCAACTTACGTTTCTCCTCCTCCTTTTCTGTTTGGAGTCCCAAAAAGCAAGAGGCAGTCAGAGATGTTTTTTAAAGTTTAAAAAAATATTCAGGATGGTTAAGATAAAGGACAATGTATTATACTTAATTGTTTGCTAATGACAGCACTATCAAATTTCAACAATGTGTAACGAAAGATCAATTCAATAGGAACACCGTAATTTTCAAGAAAATGGCAACACACACACACTGTAATATTTTAAACATTATTTAATCATTGCATTATTATATTATATAAACACTATTATATATTAACTATGTCTTTATACATGAAAAATAATGAAAAAAAGAAGAATAATTCATTCTGTTTTAAATTTTCACTCCAATAAATGTTTTTTTTTGTTTCCAAATCTGATATAAAGGTACATATTTTTTTATGTGCGGCCCGCGAGATTATAATGTTTTTCCGAAGTGGTCCGCAAAGTCATTTGGGTTGGACACCCCTGATCAAGAAGCTTACATTCCATTGCTGATCTTCCATTTTATCTATAAATAATACGGTGTGGATCTGATATAAAGATATATCTTTTTTGTATGCGGCTCACGAGACTATAATGGTTTTCCGAAGTGGCCCCAAGGTCATTTGGATTGGCCACCCCTGTACTAAGTAGTTACAAGAAAGAAACTTGATGTATATTTAACAATCTCTTTCGCATTAATTTTTTTTAAAAATCTGTTCTAAATTACAATGAACGATAAGGCGAAAACCGGAAAAAACTCTGGGTCGTGTGGGTGATGGGGACGGTGCGGGTGATGAATGATTGATTGATGATTGAATATTTACGTCGCACTGTTCATCTACACGAAGGCTTTTAGCGAAGGACCACGTAATTTTGAACCATGGTCAAGTGACGAGGACGACACCTGACCTGGCACATCCCCTCTCCTAACTACCACACCACACCTCGGGAGAACGTTTCGGTTTCTCGACAGATTTAGCGTGCCTTGCTGCCCTACACGGCGGATCTTAGGTGGTACTAGGCTCGAACTCGTGACTAAGCCAGCCACGATCCGATCCCTATATCACTCTGCTACCGCAGCCACTCGACGGTGCGGGAAGAGAAAGCTTGAGTTACGAAATGTTGTAATGTGTACTTTGTATTATTTACTATTCTCTTCTCTCAGTAATACTTATCAATAATCATCGCTTTGATTAAAATCCAACCTCTTTGTGGCAACATTATATTTTTTAATTATTTTTCTCCGAATCTTCATCCATTGAAATCTTTTCTCCACAACTACATTCCGATAAAATAATTTTTTTTTCTCCATACAGCATACCCTCACACATAATGCGTAGTTAGAGTACTGATAAAAAAGATACATGTAAAAATTGAAATGATTGACAATGACGGATTTAGACTTAGGGCCGTGAGGCCTGGGCCTAGGGCGGCACATTTTAAATGGCACCAAAATTTTCAAGGAGGCAAAAATTTGAAATCGATTATGTTTTTTTATCAACTGTAAGACCGAATTTTAATGCTTCTTTTCTTGCATTGACAACCTCCAGATGTCAATATTAAAAAAAGGGTAGAATTATTTTTTAAAATAGTTAACCATGTAAGTAATTAAAATTTAAAATATCTAACAAATAGGCATTGAGAAAATGTTCGTTAAGTATAGCATTTATCAAGTGACGTTAGGTTTTTCATAAATTTTTCTTAAGGTATCCGACTATACGTTCGGAACCGTGATTTTGCAAAAGCGTATAAATGGATAATATTTATGATATTTAGTGTCACTTAGATTAGAAAATGTATATAAAACTGTTTTAAGAATGGTATTGCAATAAAAAATGATTTACGTACAATATTTTGACAAAAAATGAACATAAAATGACCAATTTTCAAAATTGTCTCCTTTTGTGAAAAATGCTTCTATTATAATAATATTTCGCCTGTATGTAGCTCAAACCTCTGTACAGAGGCGTAACTAGAAATTTGAAATATATAACTTAGAAGTGGGTTTATCCATGTTTTATGACAACAAAAGGGAGAAATTTTAAGAAAAAAACGCCGCTAATTATTTCAATCGGTTGTAACTCTGAAAATAATGTGAATTTTTCAAAAGTCGTAGTTGAGCCTCTGTACAGAGGTCTGAGCTATATACAGACAAAATATTATTGTAATAGAAGCATTTTTCAGGAAAGGAGAACATTTTGAAAAAGGTTATGCTAAGTTAATTTTTTCCCGAATTATTAATTTAAATATTTATTGTTGTCAAAATGTCCTTAAAACAATTTTATGCATGTATTCTAATCTTAGTGACACTAAATATGAAAATTATCCATTTATGCACTTTTTTAAAATCACGGTTGCGAACGCGCGTAGTCGGATACCTTAAAATTCTAAATGTAGCTTTTGTTTGCTCATCATTATAACACGAAATATTAATTCACCCTATTTAATTATATATTTGCTTGGTTACTCAAAAACTTTATTTACTTTTATTTCCATTATTATTTTTTTAATCTCGCATAAAAATTTTATAGTTTTGCGTAATGTGTGCGGCATTTTTCAAACATTGCCATGATGAATTTAGAAGGTCGTAACTTGGAAAATCACAAAAATAGGCATCGAAACTCAAATCAAATGAGTCAATTTATTTTTAACGTTATATTCCATTTAATATATTTTTAATCAATTTTTTATAGATAGAATATATATAGATATATATATCGCTATATATCTATACATATAAATAAAAATGAAGTGTCTTTAAATTGAAATTAACAGCTTTTTACTAAATGCATATTAAAGTATGTACGGTACTTATATGAAAAAATCAATTTTTAAAATTTTTGTCTGTCTGTTCCAGCTAATCTCTGAAACGGCTGGACCAATTTTGACGGAACTTTCACTGGCAGAGAGAGAGAGAGAGAGAGAGATAGCTAATGTTAGGCTACTTTTATTTTGGAAAAAAATTGGAATTCCGAGAAAATAAAATTAAAGCCAATGAAATAGTGAGTAATGTCCGAGTCGTCAAATAAGAATTATTTTTATTCAATAGGGGTAATTTTATTTCGCGAGCCTTCTGTCTCAACGATTTCTAGCAGACATATCAAACTTTTTTGTTTGTTTAGGTTGCTGCCACACTCGTGGCATTAGTCTTCCTTTCGTTTCTCCTATGCCTTTAGACGCGTCGGGCAGACATTTACAAAGACTACCTAATAATTATCTGTAAAATAGCTTTTCTGGCTTTCTGAGAAAACTGAATACACTCGTAATTTTCGGGAGGTATAAACGTGTCATTCATGTGGAACATTTTTTTCTTAGTCTTAAATTTCTAAGAATACGATACTCTATTGTTCAAGAGAATATAAACAGCGTTCCGTATAGCAATTCCTAGAATAAATAAAAAAAGTAGGTACCTATTTCACGGAAAAGAATTATTTATTTTTTTATAATGGGAACATTATTACCATCCCTGAAAAAAGAGGGTTTTATAGTAATTTATCACTGTCAAAGATCGATCCAGCTAAGTAAACAAAACTGATTCCCTCACATTTTCTTCTCTCAAGGTTAAAATTTAAAACAAACACTACAAGAGTTAATACTTCCGGAAAAGAAAACGGCACTGCTTACAAAAATTATTCAAGCGTAAACTAGTAATTTCGCCAACGGTTAAATCCATTGGGGTGTTTTTTGTTTAATGTGAATGTATGTGCTGACCTCATAAGGTTCAGCCACCATGACAAGTCAGGTTATTCTTTTTTTGCCACCTGTGGGTTTTGCGACTGCTTTCCTACTGAGAAACGCGTTGTCTGTCCCGATCCATGAGCTATTTTAACTTTTGATTTTTAAAATTTTTTTTGAGAATCTCAAATAAAAATGCTCGTGAGGACGTCAGGTTTTTGGATTCGCTTTTAGACGAGGGAAACTAATTTTCCCTGCCCGAGGAAATTATTGTGCTTCTAGATGTGCATGTATTTCATCGGGAACTATTCATGCATGAATTCTATTCATTAATTTTAAAATTTTGAAGCTTCAAAACTTCCGATAGGCACCTTAAGAGCTAACTGTTCTCATAAAATCTAAGCAAAAGATAAGTACATAAAAAATAGAAACATTATAACCAAGGAATTTATTAAAAATATTTAATTGAGTCAAAACAAGAAAATTATGTAAATCTATTTTTAATTAAATTATTATGATAAAAGAAATTGCAAAGTTTTAATTTTATACCTTACTTTGAGCTTTAAAATTATTTGACTTCAGGCTTTCCTTAATACAAAATTTTAATTCAATCCCCCTTATAAGTGAAAATATTTCATAATGGAACTTTCCATACTTTGACTAATACTTAACATTGACACTATAACTCACCTACCTATATTAAAGTAAGAAGTAAAATATATTAATAAAATGCAAATACAATTTTTAGTGCAAATCGTTTTCTCTTTTTGGCCAACTAATAGGTTAAAATAACGAAAAAATACTTTAAATAAACAATAAACAAACAAAAATACAACCTTTGAAATAAAATTAGGCATTTTATAATTAGAAACATAAAAAAATAACTGTATTTACTCAGGAAATATAACCCAATAAAAATAAAGTACTGTAACATAAATCTCGTGAAACGAAAAGTATATAAATCAGTCCTTCTACAAAGACTACCTAATAATTAACTATGAAATAACATTTTTGTCTTTCTGAGACGAAAATTTGTCGATAGTTTCGGTAAAATCCATTTTGTCTGAGATTTCAGATTCATCAGAAATTATAACTAAATCTGAGAGCCTTTCTTGTGTGTTATATTATTTCTTGAGTATAATTGAAGTTAACTTCTTATGGCACGTTAGGGAAAAATTTTCGTTACGCGTTACCAGTTACGTTTACGCGATGAACGTAAGGTAGAAATGAAAGAAGTTCCGAATTTTTTCCCCACGTTTTTAAAAATACCACCTAATCCATACTATCTATCTCAGACAAAAAATAATTACAGAATCGGAAAGATCATTTTTTTCGCAACGATAAGGCATTTTTTTTTCTTTTTTACAAAATAATGATATTTTCTATTTTTTACGATTTTTTTTTAATTAGTCAAAATTTATACGCTTTTGATAAAAATGGTTTCTAAATCATTCTCTTTCAGTTTCCTTTCGCATTAATGAATTGATATTTTATCCTAAACAAGTTCATGCTTTTCTCTTTTAGAATCAGTCATTAAAAAAAAAATACCCAAACCTTTTTTTTACGATTTTTCAAAAAATACTCAAAATTTTAATTAAATATTTAATAACTTCATTATTTATAAAAATAATTTAACGAAACTTTTTTTCTATATGTAGAATAGTATTATCCGTAATCGGTTCAAAGATTGAAAAAATGGATTAAAAATACGGCTTTAAAAATTTTTTTTGTGTTTTTCATCTATTAGCCATTTTAAGAGAATTTTTTTACTAAAGTATTATTCTTACATTTTTTGTTTAAAAATTACCGTTGTTTGCAATCGATGTGTGAAATATTAAACCATTAACTTTAAAATTATGCCTTCACACAAAAATATAAAATCTTTAATACAAAACGTAATTTTACGAAAAGTCAAGAGTTTGGCGACGAAACCCAGTTGCGCGCCAAATTGGCAACCTTCTTTATGTGAGGGAGTCAGTGAATGTTAACGTCGCACTGTTCACCTACACGAGGGCTTTTGGCAACGGACCTCGTCATTTTGAAATATAGTCAAGTGACGAGGACGACACCTGAGCTGGCACCACCTCTCCTCATTCAACAACGACTTTAACAAGACTTTACTCTTTTGGCTTTGCGAAACATACTTTGTTTTGCTTTTACGTTACATAGAGGTCAAATTATAATCAATTTTATAAATTTTAAAAAATTGGAATTGAGTCTTTAATCTACCGAAAGTAGGCATTTAAATGGTTCAAAATCTGTCAAAAATTAATTTAAGGAGAGTTTGTTGGATATACAGTTTTAAAATTCTTTTAAGGAAATAATACAAACAATTTATTGTTTTAAAATTTAGTGGCAACACAACATTACTTCCAATAGTTTGGCAATACAAGATTGTGTTTACAAAATTTTCAATCGAATGGAATTTCTAAATCCATTTCAAGAAGTGAGTTTTTAAATCATATATTTGCTTCGGTGTAATTAATTTGATAGTTGTGAAAGTGTGTTATATAGTGCTTCATTAATTTATTTTAAAATCTTTTCATCATATTCGCTGTATATATGTAAACTATAATAAGTATATATATATTATAGGCCCCGCAGACGTTGTCCTGTACACACTTCTTAAATCTGAAAATTTTACACTTTTTTGAATAAGTTGTACTAATCTGGACTGTTGTCATGAAATTTTTATATAAGAAAGTTATTACAACACCTGACGTCATCACATGCACAGTTACCACAATTCTACCCATCGATTGCGTGTGAGTAAGTGTATACTGCGAACTAAGTTGAAAATAGTAAAAGCTATACAATGGCAGAATCTACTGAGAATTCTATTCCAAATAAAAAAAAATAATGAAAAAAACGTTGTAATCGTTCCTATCCATGTTCATCATCATGATTCTCAAGTCAGTTAGATTTTTGATCCAGACATTGCAAAAACGCCAGCTCAGCGTATGCGAGAGTACAGAGCTCAGAAAAAAATTCACCTTCAATCGACTAGTGATTCTCCTTCAGTTGTTCATCATCAAGGTGATGAAATTTTGCAAGAGCTGATGATAATTTAAATAAATCGCATGAATTTGTTGGATTACCTTGTCAAGATATCAAATCGACACGTAAAAAAAACACCAGCTGAGCGTATGCCAGATTATAGAACCCGGAAAAAAGCTCGCATTCAATCAACTAGTGATTCTCCTTCAGTTGTTCATCATCAAGAAGATGAAATACAATAAAAAATTTTTTTAGTATTATGTATTGAAAATGAAAATTTTGTTTATATATACATATACCTTTTCCATCCTAATGATTTTTTTTAAATACAGTTTGAAATAATGATAATAATAAATTTGTTAATTATATACGAGTATAAGATTACTTTAAAATAAAACTTAACTATACAATTCAATACATACAAGCCAGGTAAGTTAACTTGTACCGCGTGTTCACACTGATACACGTAATTTTTTAAAAAATTATTTTTTATTTACCGAAACTTATTTCCCCTGAAGTTAGAGAAATAGGTAAGGTTACAGAATTCGTATTGTTTGAGAAAAATTTGGAAATCCTTCCTGATTATAATTTTTAGTATCTCAGTTAGCTGTTTTTACCTGAAAAAATATCTTGGAATAAAGTGATTTCATTACATAGTTGTATAAAGTGTCTATCTTTCACAATACTTCCTTCCTCCTGTACTTGTAACATAATATTCGTGCATTTCAGGCTTTCGTGAGATCATCATCAGAAATGATGTGAAACTCATACAGAAGCAGAATATCGAATAACACTCAGAAACCAAGGTGGTAAATCGTCCATTAGCTGAAGAGATCGCGAATTGCTGGAAGGAATTTGAAGCTGGTTCTTCCCTGTGCTCATAAACAAATAAATAGACCCTTTTCCTGAACTTCGAGATCAATACCTAAATCTCTAGCAAGTGTTGTTACTGAATCGACAGATACTTTAAAGTTATCATCAGGTTTTTGGGAAACTAAACATTTTTTAAGATTATATATCTAAGCCTTCAATGCATTCCCTGATGCTTAATTTAGGATTTTGAGACAATTTACTCAGAACATCAACTTTTGATGATAAATCATACCAAATTAAAATTTAACACAAATTTAAATGTTGAAATTTTTTCCCTGTCTCTGATGGTATCTTCAATTAAGGCATTTAATGCGGTAATAGTAATTTTTAGGTCTAATAGAGCGTTGATATGACCTTGATATGACTTTCACTTCTTGTTTACCTTAAGAGAACAGGGACATCGTATATATATTTTGAAAAATTGATTTTTCAATTTTAGTTCTAAAAAATAGTGCTTATTTTTCTGAATCTAAAAATGTATAATACTTATATGTTTGTTGATAAAATAGCCCTAAAATATGAAAAATAAAAATGTAAGCAAATGACCACGCCCTTTTCGACACACCCTCTTGAACTTTAAATATGTAGTTTCCCCTGTGTTTGATCTATATAAACGTTCTATACAGTGAACAAAATATCTTTTAGTATGTAATGTCTAATTTTTTAAAAAATAAATTTATACGTGCCAAAAAAATTAAGATTTTCAAAATTTTAAGGTTTTATGATTATTTTAAAGAAATTATGCAATTAATTCGTTAAAAAACTGGTTCATTATGTTTGATATGTTGATGTATATATATATATATGTAAATTTTTTTGTATATTCAAAGAATATTTTTGTAAGAAATACATGAAAATATGTATTACAAGATCTCGAAAATTATTTTCATGTTAACTAAAACAAAGGGAAAAAAAGCATATGAATTTAAAATTACTTTTATAACTCTAGAAAATTATTAAGGATTATTATTAGTCATATAAAAATAGGCAAGCAAATACTAATCAAGTGCATAACATGTGAAAATACTGTTTTTTTTTAGTTTTTTCCCTTTTTCTCTCAAAAGCATATTTTTTTACATTTAGGTACATTTTTAAAAAAAAAACTATTGCACTATATGATTCCAGATTTTTTATACTTCTATACAAGATGCATATGCATATAGTGAACCCATTTTTTTTCTATTAAGATAGTGCCTAAATTTTTAAAAATAGTTTTATGCATAAAAAAAGCAGAAAAATAAAAAAAAAATTCAAATTTCAAAGTTTCATAATTTTTTTAAAGAAACTATACTAACATTTTACTAAAAAAATGGGTTCACTGTATGGGTTATGTATTGTTTTACATATGTGTAAAAAATATTTTGCATAAAAAAAGGATACTTTTTTAAAAAATGGTACCTAAACACAAATATATATTAAGAGTTCTCAAAAATTATGTATTACTTAAATAAAGTAGTAAAAAAAAACTTTTGGAGTAAAAAGTTATTTTTGTAGTTATACAGAAGAATTAACGTATCTTTATTAAGGACGTAAAAAATCTAAGCTCTATTGGAAATTGCAAATGATATATGTCTCATAAACAAAGGGTCTTAATTTTGGCATTTTACTCTTTCGAGCATGTCCTGGTTCCCTTAAAGGTTTTAAAGTTAGACTTTTCACGTAGGTTTTTTTTGTTAAATCCAATCGATATGGGCACGCAGAAAAGTAATTACATACCTCTTGTACCACATAAAGAAAAACCAGAAATTTCACCAATGTTACTGACAGCGTCACTAACGACGAGCCGCATACAACACGTACCTATACGTAAAATGAGAGTTTTTTTCTCTTTTATGAATGCTATGTAGGTATTGATGTAGTAAAAGCTTTATCTCCTGTTAATGACTATATTTGCTGGTAGAAAAAGAAATGGATTTTAGCTCGTAATATTAAGAGTGCGCATGTGCGATATTTAGATTAAAAATCTTTATTAAAAAAATCCACTTTAAATTCTTACACACACAAAAAAAATTGTTTTCTTCTCTCCTCTGCGTTAATTTAAAGGTATTTTTCATAGTTTGACAAATGTCACTTTATTTTTAATATTCATGCAAAGGTAAAAATAGTAAAACCAGGAAAATAATTTTAAATAATTTTTCATTAGCAATTAATTTTTGTTACAAATTATCGTTAAATCTGGAAAGCAAAATTTTAAACCTTAACACCAAATATTACCTGAAATACATTGAATTGATTAAAAAAATAGTTGACTTTATAAACCAACTACTCCCTACATTTTTATAGCCAATTTCTTAACGCGGAAGAAATGTTTTTAGATAGTTTTTTTTAAAAAAATATTTAAACCTCTGTTGTATGAATAAATATATCTGAAATTTTTAGAGCAACAAATAAAATAAAAGAATGTCTGGCCGTATATCAAAACCGACAATAATAGACAATTTTGATACTTAATTTATAAATGAATGTGCCAGGCTAAATATTTGGAAACAATTCAACACGGCTTCATCCATTCAGTCTTAAACGTGATGTTTACAGGAGATGTTATGAAGAATCATTGAAAGGATAAATGCTGCTAATATAAAGAAAATAGAAAAAACAGTGTCACGGTTAGGAGCTAAGTAGATTAGATTGCATTAAATTACTTTTCAGCTAGTATACATATAAGCGGGCAGATCTTTGTACAGTGAAAATCGTTTAACACGAAACTGGAGGGACTTAAATATTTTTTCGTGTTAAAGGATGCTGCAATATGCAATATATATATATATATATATTCACAACGAAATTAAGCTTATTGAAGCACAATTTACTTACATAGATATGTATATATACATGTGCACAAAATTTTCAAGTTTTTTGAAACACAAAACATTTATTGAGTTTTTGGAAAAATAATCTGATATTTTTCTTTGCATTATCTTTTTTACAATGAAATAGTCCAGAAATTTTTCGATGTCGTCCTCATTTTGTTATTCGCTTCACCAATGGAATGTACGCCTAAATAACTACTCATATTTTTTTTCATGGTGTTCCTCATTTCGGATCACTTGGGAACAAGGAGCTGCATTGTTCATTTCATTTCGAGCATCGGAATCTGTATCAATGATATTTTTTGAGCTTTGAAAAACTTCAAAATGTCTTTGTCTGTCATGATCGGGGCTGTACACACACATTATCATCATTTACTGCAATGAATTCTTCCGATGGTACAATTGGACAGTCCAAAAACACAGAAAACTAATGCGAAACCACCTCTCTTCCATTTCACACCCATCTGAAATTTCTGGTGTTTTCTGTACTTTTTTCATTCTCAGAGGGAAAATCTTTTCGAGTTAAAATGAAATATAATAAAAAAAGAAAATACATAGTATTTTGTCCGGACCGTTGTAGTGTTTTGTGTTTTTCGATATTTCGCCTTTAAGCGCTTTCGCGTTAAACGTATCGCCGTGATCATGATGAGTTTTTAATGTTTTCCTTTATTCTGTTTTTAGTGCTATCTTGTGAGTCTTTTGATTCTCCTATTTGGTTATATGGCATCTTGTTTGGGGATTTTTTTTATAAAAAAAACGCATGGAATCCGTAATTTTTTTAACATAGTACTAAAGCTTAGAATTTCGGCAAACTTCGCTAACATTAATAATACTATATGAATATTGAAGTGTTTTTCACACAAACAGGCTTTGAAATGAAAATTATTTAATCAAAATGGGCGGCAATATTTTTTCTCAAAAATTTTTACACCATATATAATTACAAAAAATTATCTTTTAATGGAGGTATAACATTTTTTTAATAGAAAGAAAAATAGGCACTTTTAATGAGCGCTGTAAAATCATAAGCAGAAAAAAAGTCACTTCTTTCCTCTATTTAGTTTTTCTAAATAGTAAGACTATTATTAAATTGAAAACTTAATTTCTCCAAATGCATATTGAATTGAAACACTCCTATGTCTTAGGTAATATTAACAATATTAGATATTTTCGTAAAGCAGCTTGAGCAAAAATCACTTTTGAGACACCTTTGTTAAGTATCAATCCATAGTGTGTCGTCAGTCCCGCTGATAAGCAAAAAAAAAACTTTTTCTGTTGCTGTATAGCCAGCTCTTTCACGAATTGTGCTATCAAATGAAGGATGAGTGTAAGAAGTAGACATTATATAATGGAGACAATGTGTGTGAACTAACACACTGTGCACTAACATTCTATTTTTCTTAAACTATGCTATCTATCGGGGGAAAAATCGAGACATTTTGATTTTTTCCAATTACTATTTAAAATTCAGCATATTTATTCGACTTATAATGTGTTTTATTTTGAGAAATTGTACAAAATTTAGCTTGATTGATAGAATTATATGCGGCCGCCCCTTGTTTTGGCCGCCCTTTCGCAGTGCCCGCGCTGCTCACCCGCTAGGATCGGCCCTGAATCCACAACTTAATAAGTCAAGGACGAAATAACCAACCTGTTTACCAGTGTTACCTCAGGGGGCAAAGAAGTACTAGCTGTACAGACTTCATGATATGCTGTGACGGATTTAATCAGTTATAAAGATAATTTTTATGGGAACTCATAGGAATGGTGTATCAGGGTGAAGTTGTATCTTCAAAGTCAAAAGAAAGAAAAATCAAGAGCTCGCAGTTTGCTTTTTCTTTTTTGCTACTTGTTTTTCATAGTAGTCTAGCATTCTTTTGAAACATATTGATTTAGATGAATTAATAAAGATCATTTAATTATATCTGTGATTCTAAGAGAATTGTTTAATTGAATGTATTAATAAACGCGTGTTTTATGTGCAAGATTTAATATAATATATTTTTGCTAAAGTTTTTTAAAAGTTGCTTAAGATGATTGGGAAAATTATTTGCAGAAAGAATTATAATTAACTTTAAATGAAGTAATATTCCTAACTAGTCTGTGAAAAGACTTTCGAAAAGTCGAAGCTTGATCACAGAATGTCTGCTTAGTAATTCGTAGATAAAATGATAAGTTTTGGGTCTAAGTTACTTACACTTAATATAGATTTTTTTTGTTTTAATAAGAAAATACAAAAGAGAAAAAATGAGATTCAATCATCAACTAGTTTTTTCTGAAAAAGAAAAAGAAAAATATATCAAATATATTACCTTGTTCCGGTCCCCATGAACCAACTCTGAGAGTTCCGTAGTTGTGAGGTTGTGACCCGAATCCAACATGAAAGTAGGGGAGTAGAGTAAATATACAATACACCAAAAAGAATCCTAAACACAAATAGTTTACTAATTACTTATTGCTCGGCTAAACAAAGCATGTATGGGGAAGATCAATCTTACGACTCAATTCTAAATATTTTTTTACTTACCTGAGTTCAACGAACGAGATACCAATTCTCCGATTCAGTTTTTATTTATTTACTTATTTTTTTGAATAAACTAATGAGGATTCTCAATAGGCACTCGTGGTTTGGATCCGACTCCAGATGAAACCTAGTTAAATCGTCTCACCATGTAATTTACTATAATAAGCCTAGCAATTTTGTCCAGGCAAAGAATTACTACCTACCTTACAGTATAAATGTTATCTATGTGAGGCTATTCTCATGCTGTACATAGTGCGTAAAATTTAATCAACTATTTTTCTATTAATAATTAGTTTTATTTATTAGTGTTGATTATTTAATCAATACAGTTGGACCTCTATATAACGAAGTCGTTAAATCCCGGAAAAAAGTTCGTTATATGGAAAATTCGTTATATAGAGGTTTAATATACTTTATAAACCACATAAAACAAATATTTTAAATTCATAAACACCATATATTAAAAATAGTAATTATTCACACCTTTTTTTAAATTAGTATATGCTTATTTTATATATCTTAACCATGAAAAAAGAAAGAAAGAAAAACTGCAAGGAAAACAAAGAAAAAGAATGTCGAAGAATTCACTGTATTTTCAATATTAAGAAAATAATTTTATAGTAAAATTAATACATTTAAAGGACATTTTATAATTTAAAGCATACAAGTAATATTAAGAATACATTATTTTATAATTAGAACACGGGGAGACAGGACAACTCCACTGAGAATGAAAGAGGATGTTGAAGATGTTTCTAGTGAACTGGGCAATGGGGGTTAAAGGTTGCACTTCTTGAATGAAACGTCGAGAACTCTATTGCTCTCGGCGAGTTAGGATCTAATAAAACCAGTTCAAGATTTATGACCACCATTAAAATGTGTTAAAGAGAGAAAACCATGACATTTTTTCGGAAATACTTTTAAAAAAAGGGGGAACAAAAATTGAATACCAAAAGAAAAAGTTCGTTATATAGAAAATGCACTTCGCTATAGAGAGGTTATTTTACGAAGAAAATCTTGAAATGTTCAAGGTTCTAGGAAAAGTTCGTTATATAGAAAAATTCGCAATATAGAGGTTCGACTGTAATTAGTTTTTTACTGTTTTTTGTTCCCGAAAATTGAAAAAATCAAGCAAATATATTGGGCGGCGATTTGGAGCATGATACAAGAATGGTGGACTTTCGACCCTAGACCCCTCCCCCTTAAAAAAATTCCTGTGTGCGCCACTGTTCAGAGTATATATATTTCATTGAAATAATTATGCTCTCTTTTTACGTTTCCAAAGCTATATTATTCGCAACAAAATTCAAAATGTTGATAGCCGTTTCTTAATTGTTTTTTTTATTTCTTAATTGACATAATCGTTATTTCTGACACAAAAATTCGATGTCATTAATTTGATAAATGGCAAGCAAAAAGTAAAAAAAACCAATAATACTTAAGTTGTGAGAACCGATGGTGTATTTTATACACAACCTAACGTGTACTGAATTGTCAAGTTTGTTATTCCTTTTTGATCAAACTATTACAGAGGTCAATCCTCCTCCCTCTTCACTACTCCCCATAGTGGGAGTGTAAATTTTACAGAGCTACTCGGTACCACCTAAGGCAATGCAACTTTCCGTTGGTTTGTGACCTCATTTCCTCAGATAATCGGGAGACCACTATACTAAATTTTTCAAACCTTTTTTCCCCCTTTACAAAAACATGTGATGTTTTTTCTACCGGTTTCTATTCTCTTGCGAAAGAGTTGGGAGAAAATGGATACAGAATCGTTATTTTAAAACATTCCTTTTCGCAAGAAAGTATTTGGTTTCAGGGTATTCAATGGTCGTTTAAAAACATAACTCAAGGCAAAAAAAAAATTCTATTGAGAAAGGGGCTAAAAAAAAAAAGAAGACAATCATATTTCTGCCTATTTTTCAGATTATCTATTTATTTTAAATGGCAATAAAATCCATCGTTATTTTCTATAATTTAACAGACCATCTGTCAGTTTATTTTGTAACTTTAGTATTTAAATTTTAGATTCGAGTTTAAATTTACTTTTTAATTCTTTCTACTAGTTATAAAGATTGATTAAAAGGCCTTCGGATCTTTATCTTTTCAGTTTGTGGTATAAGGTTTTATTCATCTATAAGTTCTAACGAGTGAATATGTAAACAAAGTGAATGAGTGTTACTAATGTCAAATTTTATAGCAACGCGAGGTCTACTGGCAACGAACCTCATGATTTTGAACCACGGTCGAGTAACGGGCACTTGAACCGGTACCCCATTCTCCTAACTTTCATTCTACACCAATTTGAGTGAGTGAATATTAACGTCGCATTGTTTAGCTACACGAGAGCTTTTGGCGACGCACCACGCAATTTTGAACCATGGTCAAGTGACGTGGGGGACACCTTACCTGGCACCCCCTCTCCTAACTACCACACCACACCAACGGGGAGGGGACGTTTAAGCTCTCGACAGATTTAACGTGCATCGCTCCCTACACGGTGGGTCTTTAGTGGTACTGGGCTCGAACTCGTAACAAGGCCAGCCACGATCCGATACCTTGACCACTCGGCTACCGCGGCCTACACCAATTTGAGGACTTTGAGGCAAGGCATTGCATCAGCCTCTCTATATGGTGGGCCTTCAGTGGCATCGGGACTTAAACAGGCGACCGGACAGCACAGGTCACGAGTTCGCGACCATGACCACTAGGCTACCGTGGCCACATATTCAAGCAAAAAAGCACCTTATTCATTTCAGTGTAAATTTATTTTTATGTATTAAGTCTTTAATGTATCTAGTTGGCAAAAATTTAAAATAAAAAAATTCTCTAAATCACAATCTATAACTTTCGAGTGAATTAAATATTAAAAATATAATATACAAGATCAAAACTTTCTAAGAGTTTTTTTTAAACAAAAATTTCCTTGATAATTACACATTTTCGGAATTATGACTCGTTTAGTGAAATGCCATACAATTTGAAAATAAAAAGAATAACCCTCTAAAAATTCTAAATTAGGAATTATGTTTTGAAAGCTCTCTAACTTTTAAAACTTGATCTGGAAATGTGTATAGAATTAAGATTTTGAACAAATATTTTATCTGCAAATTTTTGAAAAAAAGCCCTACTAAAACAACAAAGTTACTAAAGTAAAGGGTGTTTTTTTTAGAGGTATAGAACTTTAAATTGCAATAAAACAACGATGTATTATTCGATTGACATGAATTTTTTTTTATTCGAAAGATAATCTTGTGGCATTACATTTTAAGTATGATTTCTGGCATATGACTGCCACGGATGTAGTCCAATCTGGACGTCCAATTTTCGATGACTTTTTCTAACATTTGTGGCCGTATATCGGCAATAACACTGCGAATGTTGTCTTCCAAATGGTCAAGCGTTTGTGGCTTATCCGCATAGACCAATAACTTTACATAGCCCCACAGAAAATAGTCTAGCGGTGTTAAATCACAAGATCTTGGAGGCCAATTCACAGGTCCAAAACGTGAAATTAGGCGGTCACCAAACGTGTCTTTCAATAAATCGATTGTGGCACGAGCTGTGTGACATGTTGCGCCGTCTTGTTGGAACCACAGCTCCTGGACATCATGATTGTTCAATTCAGGAATGAAAAAGTTAGTAATCATGGCTCTATACCGATCACCATTGACTGTAACGTTGTGCCCTTCATCGTTTTTGAAGAAGTACGGACCAATGATTCCACCAGCCCATAAAGCGCACCAAACAGTCAGTTTTTCTGGATGTAACGGTGTTTCGACATACACTTGTGGATTAGCTTCACTCCAAATGCGGCAGTTTTGTGGACGTAGCCATTCAACCAGAAGTGCGCTTCATCGCTAAACAAAATTCGCTTATGAAAATCGCGCGACCATTTTTTTCGAAATAAAATTGCACAATTTGAAAGCGTTGTTCAGGCGGGAGTCTATTCATGATGAATTGCCAAACCAAACTGAGAATAAATCACTTGACAGCTGTTAAATCGGTCGCCATCTTGGAAAGTAATGCCAACTTAAACTTCTATACCTGGAAAAAAAACACTCTTTATAACGTCGAGGTAAAAATGTATTTATGAAATTAGATTAGCCGAATGTGAGTCAAAATCTAATTTGGAAAGCAAAATTGTACCAATGTTTAATCAACATTTTCAAAATGTTTTATCATCAGTTAATTCTTGTACATATTTCGTTTTGTCAGATGTTTCCAGTGAATCTTAACAATATCAAAACTATATTGTTACAAAATGTCGGAACTTTGCTTCTCTGCCGAGACGGTATTGTCGCCGGAAAGATCGTTTGGCGAAGTGAGTGAGCGTTTATTAACCTGGGCTGTGGAGTCGGAGTCATGGAGTTCGGAGTCAGACAAATTTTTGGGTAAAAGGAGTCAGAGTTGGAGTCGCTAAAAATACATCGACTGCGACTCCAGTTTTCGTAGGACAGTTTGAGTTTGAAATGAGATTTAAGTGAATTGAAAAAAAATGATAAACTGAGTTATTATTTTTATTTATTTTTATCATGAATTAGAGTTTGAGAAATATTAGGATAATATTGAAAATGTTAAGGCAAAGCGAATGAAAATAAAATACCTTTAGATGTAAAAATGAAAAATATAAAAATACAAACAAGATTTCTACACAGATTTCAACTTGAAGAAATAAAAAAATATGAAATCACTCTTGCAAGGTGCCTTTTTTAGAACTTATATAAATCTATTGTGAAAAGTTAAAAGAAGTAGACCTAACAGTTACAGAGCTGTTCCTTCTACGCGTTAGTATGGTAAGACTATTTTCAGCTCTGAATTTATTCAAATCGTATTTATGGTCCTATGTCAAAGAAGATCTTGCCGAAGCTACACTGTTCTTCAGCAATTGCTAATGTCAGTTACTTCATTTCATAATAAATACAAATTAATTATAAATAATCTGTTAAGCCATCATTTTTTTATGAGATCTTTACTTTTTTTACATTTAAAAAAATAAGCTGTAACACGTGTATGTGTTAACATATATATGAGGGAGTCGGAGTCGTTACATTTAAAATTCCGAGAGTCAGAGTCGGAACTTTTTTTCTTCCGATTCCACAGCCCTGTTATTAAGGTCCCCCTCCAAAGCATCACAAGAGCTATTGGCGATAGACCTCGTAATTTGGATCGCGGTCAACTGATGAAGACGATACCTTAATCAGCCCTCCACTCTCTTAACTTCTACACCATGCCAACGTGAGGATCTATGAGCCACAACAGATTTAACGTACATAAGCTCCTCTACACGGCTACTTCATTGGCATCGAGACTCGGATCGTTTGTGGATCTAGAAAGATTATTCTTTTAGTACTAGCAAATGAAAAAGAGCAAACTTGGTGACTGGGAAGAAAGTGCGATTTACTTCTAAAGAGAACCTGTCTATAATTAAGTGGACCACATTCCTACATTTTAAAGGCAATCCTCAACGTAACAATGTTATAGTAGCAAAAAAAAACAACTACTATTTTTTATCAATAACTTTGTGACGAGGCTTTACGTGATTTTCTATTAATCCTCTTGGGGAATCTTCGGGGCCAGCAATTGAGTTATTTCACAGCCATCCCTCTTAAGAATAAACCTTGATATGCAGATAAGTTAGTATATATATAGTGGAAGAGTAGTAATCGAAAGAGAAGGAAAAGAAGCTGAATTGCGGAAAGCTGTGCTGTTACTGTAAGGATCGGAATTTAGACGTGGGATTATAGGACGGGCTTTAGCTATTAAAATAAATTAAGGAAGTTAGGATTCTTAAGATAACTTTAATTAAAGTTAGGGTATTAGGATTTCAAGCGCTTATTCACATAAGATTTTGAGCTATCGTTATATCACTCTAGATTTTCCCTCTATAGTTTGCTTGTCTTGGATTATTATATTTGGTAATAATAAATTGGATTTCTCATGGCTAGTTTGGGTCATCAATCTTTACCTCCTACAGATTTAGGTCGAGTAGATGAGGAAATGGCTTCCCCAGGCGGGAGGCCATTACAGCTAAATTCATTTTTTCGTGGAGGCCTTGAATTTATAAAACGGAAGAGTATAATTATTTTTTGATCCCCTATCTAGCATTCCCCAGCAGAATCAATTTCCTCAAAACCCGTTCTTAGTGGATCTCTACTCAACGAGAGAGAGAAGGAAATATGCTTACCATTTCTCAAGTCTGTAGGTCTAATACCTCAAAATCTGGAACTTTTTTTAAATCCATAACTTCTCTGTAGTTCTTGGGAGTCCATTTCAGTAGAATACGTTCTCAGATTATCTCTACTCAACAAAAGAAACATTCTTGTCAATTTTCAAGTCTGTTGGTCTAATATTTCAAAAACGGGACATTTTCTTTGAAAATCCCTTTCAATCCTTCGCAATCCCTTAGGCAGTCGATTTGAGCAAAATCCGTTCTTAGCGGATCTCTACACAACAAAAGAAATTAGCTTACCAAATTTCAAGTCTGTAGGGGAGTTTAATAGCTTCGAAAATCTCATGATGAGTGAGTGTCGATTTTCTCAATTATATATATAGGAAAATTTTATGTTATGCCGAATTTTTCTACTTAGTTTCTCATACATTTTTTTTCTATTTTAGATTTTACGAGAACTAAATTTACATCGATGTCTTCAGTTTTAATACAATTGGTTTACCCAGAGCCCCAGTTTGATCAAAAGAAAGCTCATTTTTCTTAGATAGCAGTTGCGACGCTTTGCCCCCTCGTGTAGCTGAACAGTGCGACGTTAATATTCAATCAATCAATCAATCAAGCGACGCTTTGCCTCTCACTATCCCTTCTATTGTCTAATTCCTCCGTACTTCACTTAAAAGGTTCGAAAAAGGAAACTTTTACTTATCTATGTTATGCCGAATTTTTCTACTTAGTTTCTCATACATTTTTTTTTCTATTTTAGATTTTACGAGAACTAAATTTACATCGATGTCTTCAGTTTTAATACAATTGGTTTACCCAGAGCCCCAGTTTGATCAAAAGAAAGCTCATTTTTCTTAGATAGCAGTTGCGACGCTTTGCCTCTCACTATCCCTTCTATTGTCTAATTCCTCCGTACTTCACTTAAAAGGTTCGGAAAAGGAAACTTTTACTAATCTTCCATTTTACCTGGCTAAGTAATAAAATTTCATTTTTTTTGGATTACTATCTACTTCCATGTCTTTTAAAAAATGAAATAAATGGTGGCAAAATCTTCAACACTGGATGCACGTTAAATAAATGTTCATGATTATTATTAATAATAATTTAGCAAATAGCAAATTAAGAAAAAGGCTTGTAAATGGTTAGCAAAAAAAGTATAAAAAGAATGATTATCACAGCTTAAGTTGTTAAATTTAAATTACATTGAATTTTTATTCATATAAAATAATTTAAATTAAAACAGAGTTTTTTTAAAGTACTTACCCACAAGGCACATGTGTTATATGTTATAATAACCACCATATAAATGGGAGGAAATGAAAATAAATGAGTAGATAGAAATTATTGTAAAAATTCATGTTATTTTCACAAGTTTAGCCTTGATTGATTGATTGTTTATTTACGTCAGATTTAAAAGAAACACGAGGGCTATTGGAGATCCATATCGTAGTTTTAACTACTCTAATGGTGAAGACGGCACATAGCTCGCACTTCACCTTCCAAATTTCTACACCACTTCAACGTGAGGCCGTTGAGTCTTGCACATCTTAGCCTTAAGGTATCCGACTACATTCCGAACCGTGATTTAAAAAAAAGCACATAAATGGATAACTTTTATGATATTTAGTGTCACTTATACATTAGAATACATGTATAAAATTGTTTTAAGGACATTTTGACAAAAATAATTATTTAAATACAATATTTCGGCAAAAAAAATTAACTTAGAATAACCTTTTTTCAAAATGTTCTCCTTTTGTGAAAAATGCTTCTATTATAATAATATTTTGCCTGTATGTAGCTCAGACCTCTGTACAGAGGCTCAACTATGATTTTTGAAAAATTCACATTGCTTTCAGAGTTACAACCAATTGAAATAATTATCGGCGTTTTTTTCTTAAAATTGCTCCCTCTGTTGCCGAAAGACATGGATAAACCCACTTCTAAGTTATATGTTTCAAAAATTCTAGTTGACCCTCTGTACAGAGGTCTGAGCTATATACAGGCAAAACATTATTATAATAGAAGCATTTTTCAAATGGGTCATTCTATGTTCATTTTTTGTCAAAATATTGTACTTAAATTAATTTTTTATTGTAATAATATTCTTCAAACAATTTTATATACATTTTCTAATCTAAGTGACACTAAATATCATAAATATTATACATTTATACGCTTTTACAAACTCACGGTTCCGCACGTAGTCGGATACCTTAAAACACATCCACACCGCTGTGTGGCGTTTGTACGGTATTGGGAAAATTGATGAAAAGCGTGAGACTTAAGGAATTAAATTATTGATTTATTACGTCAACAGATATTAATTACAATATTTACCGTTAGATACAAGTTATTCAAACTATTGAGTATTTGAAAGCAACAGAATATTTTATTGGTGATGGAGGAGGACTCACACAAAACACAACTTCTCTTTTTGAATGTTTCAAGCGGTCTGCTTTCTCCACTCTCTTGAAGATGGGTGGTCGTATTTTACATCTCGAAATTCACTCGAGGTTCGGCTCACAGGTGGAGTTCAGATGTTTGTCTCATGGCGATCGGTTGTCGGCGTGATGTCAGATGAAAGGATCCTGCAATATTTTAGGGGTGCACATGTGGATACGAACGGCGGTATGTTATCTGCATAGTAAAGCTGACCTTGCTGCTGCGAGGCGGGAAAACGCTACAGGATCTTTAGTGGTGTCAGGATGTGAATCCACGACTACAACCATACCATGAGCTTGCGACCATGACTATTCGAATACCGCAGGCACCATCCAGCTCTGTCATGGCTAGGAAAGACCTTGAAAAGAACAGAGAACCATTATACTCAATGACGAATTTCTTAAGATTTGTTTCTAAAACAGAAAAATTTGATTTACAACGCACCCTGAACCAACACGAGAGCTACTGGCGATGAACTTGTGGGGACCTCTCTGGGTCTCATCTTGAACACCAAGATTAGTTTGAGACAAAGAACCACTAAGAGCCATTTTGAATAATAATAATATTTATTTATTATTATAATTTTCTCAAAAAAATCTCTGATCACATATAATAATATTATGTTACGTCACTTAAAGGGATTTGCCTTTATATTAAATTAAATTACTAAGAATGCAATTAATTAATAATTAAGCTCAAGCTCAAGTAAGGTTTACCGAAATAGGAGATCTGAGAAATACACGTACTCAAATTCTTAACTTTCATTAACTTTAACTAAGTTGCTTAAACTGAAGCTTATTTTAAGCGTAAGTAAATTATATTTACCGCTGGCTTATATCAGCTTTCTGTTACGTCTAGCAGCACGACGTCTTGACGAATCTAATCTACTTGAATACGTTTAAAGTTGTTGGCTCAATAGACTTCCATCAAACCTCCTTGCTATCTCGCAACGCTCGACTTAAATACCTTATCTAATTTAAATATCCCGTTCATCTTTGTGGAGTTGATTGGAAATAAACGCGAATTTATATTTCCCAAAAAGACACCTAAGAAGATTAGTGGAAAGGTTCCGTACAGATTCGTCACAAACTTCGTAATTTTGAGCCACAATTAAGTGACGAGACGATGCCTGAACTCTGGCACTCCTCTCTCCAAACTTCCTCACCAAGCCAATGGGAGGTGTTTGAGCTTCGACAAATTTATCGTAAATCAGATATTGTACGCGGAGGGTTTTCAATGGCACAAGGCTTCTTGACCGTGACTTCTCGACCACCATGGCCATTTAAAAAAACACGCTTTAAAGAAACTGCTTTGTTATTTATATATCTTTAAGTTGAACATTTTAGGAGGGAGGAGAGTTATAAAAAATCGCACTTGTCACTTAAAATGAAATAAAATTACATACATTGGAAAAATGAGCCTTGAAAGTTAACCCTGTATTTCTTCATTTTGGAAAGACAAGAATTAAATTTTAAAAAACAGTGATTTGCTCATCTATTTCTCATCCTTAGTTTAAAAAGATCTGCTTCTGAGAATCCTAAAAAGTACAATTGGAACTGAGACTGAAGTATGTAAAAAAATAAATTTTTCAGGAGAGAATATATGCACTTTATGACTTTATTAAAGTGTTGCTCTTTGCGTTTTCAAAACATGAAAGAAGTGAAGAATAATTATATAAATTTAAAAAATATACAACAATGATTCGTGACAGATAGTTGCTATTCAATGGGCAGAAATATATCTCTTCTTTTCTACGTAAAGATTATGAAAGTAAAATATGTGAAATATAAACGTAAACACACATATTTTACAATATGTATGACCAGCAGCGCACATAGGAATTTTTCAAGGGGAGGGGGGTTCCGGGGTCGAAAGTTCACCATTCTTGTATCGTGCTCCTTTTGATTTTGTCGATTTTCAGGAACAAAACACAGTAAAAAACTAATTATTGAATAAATAATTAGCATTAATTAATAAAATTAATCATTAATAACAAATATTTAATTAAATTTTACGTACTATATACTTAGAATTATAACCAATTGGAAAAAAATCAAGGCTTTGGGGGTCCAGACCCTCAGGACCCCCCTTGTATGCGCCACTGTGTATCACAATACATACACATAGAGTATTTTTTTTAATTTACTTATTTTCTTCAGTACAATTCGTGTTATGCATAATTCCACTCTACAATAAAATAATATCACGATAATACACTAAACGCAAGAAAAAGCGACCCTAATTATTCTTACTATCATTAATACTTTAAGGTCAGGGTTTTGTCCGGTTTTTATTATATGTAATATGAATCGGAGTCTTGTATAATTCTGAAACCTGTTACATTAACAATAGCAATAGCTTTTTTTTTTAAATAAATATTTCTTAAAAATGTCTTATAAAGTATACTTATTATTTGAATCTGTTGTAAAGTTATTCCCCTCTTGAATTTATATATTTAACAAAATTAGCTAAAAATAAAAGATTTTTTTTTTCCTATTTTTTGACAATGTCTAAGAAGAAAGCTGCCTTTTCTAAGCAGTATTTTCCTGTATTGAAAACATTTTTATCTTATTTGCTGAGAAACCTACCGAAGTATTATACTTTTAAATAATATTTGGCTTATAATAATTTAAGTGGAATATATATATACACACGTAAATATAAATATAAATATATATATATATATATATATATATATATATATATATATATATATATATATAGGGTGTTTTTTTCAGGTATAGAAGTTTAAGTTGGCATTACTTTCCAAGATGGCGACCGATTTAACAGCTGTCAAGTGATTTATTCTCAGTTTGGTTTGGCAATTCATCAAAACGATCATCAAGCAAGGCGTAGATTCGTCGAATGGGCCCAAAACGAGATTGCCGTTGTTCCCGATTTTCATAAGCGAATTTTGTTTAGCGATGAAGCGCACTTCTGGTTGAATGGCTACGTCAACAAACAAAACTGCCGCATTTGGAGTGAAGCTAATCCACAAGTGTATGTCGAAACACCGTTACATCCAGAAAAACTGACTGTTTGGTGCGCTTTAAGGGCTGGTGGAATCCTTCTTCAAAACCGATGAAGGCCACAACTTTACAGTCAATGGTGATCGGTATAGAGCCATGATTACTAACTTTTTCATTCCTGAATTGAACAATCATGATGTCCAGGAGCTGTGGTTCCAACAAGACGGCGCAACATGTCACACAGCTCGGGCCACAATCTATTTATTGAAAGACACGTTTGGTGACCGCCTAATTTCACGTTTTGGACCTGTGAATTGGCCTCCAAGATCTTGTGATTTAACACCGCTAGACTATTTTTTGTGGGGCTATGTAAAGTCATTGGTCTATGCGGATAAGCCACAAACGCTTGACCATTTGGAAGACAACATTCGCCGTGTTATTGCCGATATACGGCCACAAATGTTGGAAAAAGTCATCGAAAATTGGACGTCCAGATTGGACTACATCCGAGCCAGCCGTGGCAGTCATATGCCAGAAATCATATTTAAAATGTAATGCCAGAAGATTATCTTTCGAATAAAAAAAAATTCATGTCAATCGAATTATACATCGTTGTTTTATTGCAATTTAAAGTTCTATACCTCTAAAAAAACACCCTTTATTAGTGAAAATAGAACAATTTTGCAAAGAAGCAACTTTTCTGTTACAATCTTTACTAGTATATCGTTTTCGGGAATAAATTCTGTTCAACCAATCCTAAGTATTTTTAAAAAAATAAAGTTAATATCCACAAACAATTTTAGAAACAAAACTTCTAAAATTTCTTTATACGATTCCGTTTTTAAAAATTCTTTTTGCTTCATTAAGCGTTCTTCACACGAAACGAAAAAAAATTAAGTTGAAA
The DNA here is from genome assembly GCA_019973935.1 of Trichonephila clavipes. Taxonomy (NCBI): domain Eukaryota; kingdom Metazoa; phylum Arthropoda; class Arachnida; order Araneae; family Nephilidae; genus Trichonephila; species Trichonephila clavipes. The sequence goes on from BMAU01018728.1 coordinate 588,600, forward strand.
AAAGCTATATCTAATGATATAAAATAAAAATTAAGGGTTGAACCTCAAATTAAACGAATCGTATAATTTTTTAAAATTACCATGTATAAAGTAAGCAAAAAGCATTTATTGTAAATTATACTTAACTACTTCCGTTTTAAAAATGTTTGATTCATATTGTTTTAAAATTAAATTTATACAATCATACGCAACTATGGTACGATGAAAGAATTTTTCCTTTTAAATCATTATAATAATTTTGAAATCTTGTGGAAGTTATTTTGCTGCGTGTTAATTGTCTCATTTACACACACACACACACACATTAAATGGGCATGAATAAAAATGGTTGTTATCCGGTTTTTTTTTTGGATCTATTATGAAGTACAGCAGAATTTTTCACTATCCAGACATAATTAAACCAAGGTCAAAAGTAAAGGTATATAATTAAGACAAGTATTACTACGTCTCTATATTTTCAGAAGAAGACTTACATTTTTTCTTTCCTTCTACTTTGCCACATTATAAATATTTCAGTTTTACAACGAAAGAAACATTTGTAAGACTTTAAGGTATCCGACGACGTTCGGAACCGTGATATTGTAAAAGCGTATAAATGAATACTTTTCATGATATTTAGTGTCACTTAGATTAGAATACATGTATAAAATTGTTTTCAGGCCATTTTGACAAAAACAAATATTTAAATACAATATTTCGGCAAAAAATGAACATAGAATGACCCATTTTCAAAATATTCTCCTTTTGTGAAAAATGCTTCTATTATAATAATATTTTGCCTGTATATAGGTCAGACCTCTGTACAGAGGCTCAACTAGAATGTTTGAAATATAACTTAGAAGTGGGTTTATATATCCATGCGTGTTTTACGGCAACAGAGGGGAGAAATTTTAAGAAAAAAACGCCGATAATTATTTCAATCGGTTGTAACTGAAATTAATGTGAATTTTTCAAAAAAAAAATAGTTCAGACTCTCTGGAGAAGTCTTTACTTTATGTAAGCAAAGTATTTTATTATTTTAGAAGCATTTTTTATAAAAGGAGAACATTTTGAAAAAAGGTTATTCTAAGTTAATTTTTTGCCAAAATATTCTATTTAAATAAATTTTTTTTGTCAAAATGTCCTTAGAACAATTTTATACATGTATTCTAATCTAAGTGACACTAAATATCATGAAAATTTTTCATTTATACGCTTTTTTAAAATCACGGTTCCGAACGTAGTCGGATACCTTAAAATGAGCAAATTCGGCCAAAACACATATTTTTTTTTTATTTTATTGAATACAGCTATCGTTTGGCTTTTCAAAACATACTTTTTTTGTTTCAAAGCTATCTGGAGGCGGCTTAGTAACAATCAATTTTAAAAAATTAGAAGTGGGTCTTTAGTCTACCAGAATTGAGCATTTAAACTTTTCAAAATCTGGCGAGTCTAATAACTCAAAATAGTACAAATGTATTTCTATAAAACATTTTGAGCCTGATATTTATATTATTTTCTAAAGAATGTACAAAAATATTTATTTTTGCATGAATATTTTTTGAGTTATGATCTGTTATTTAAATAATGTTATCATATGGAGAATGCCACATTTCTTTATAATATTTTTTCGATCAGCTCTAAACTTTTAAAATTTACTAAAACATTAAAATTTTAGTACAATCTTTAGATAAATACATCTAATTTGCTTTAATAATAATTTTACTGGTATAAGTTTATTACTTTTTTCTTTTATAATTTTTAAAAAAAATTGCTAAAATTTCACTTATAATTCTGATTTTTGTAAAATTTAATTTTTTAAAAAACACTTTATTTAAATTTTAGTATTTATTGGTATTTATTCCTAAAAAAACATTTATAATGTTTTATATATATATAGTATGCTATTTTTTTTTAAAAAAATACTCCGGATGTTTTCGGATATCTTAATTAACGAATTATGTAGACCGGAAAAAGAATGAGTTTTATTGACATCAATTAGTAACATATAAGTTAATGTTAAACTGTTAAAGTAAAAAAGCATTTTTTTTTATTTCTTAAGAAATTCATGTACATCAGTTGGAAAAGATAGTTCGGCAGTTTAAGTCAGGGGTGTCCAACACGCGGCCCGCCAACACTTTTTTTTAAAAAAATTTTAAATATCAAGTTTTTAAAGTTTTTTCATTTTGAAATTTATTTGAGGGCAAATTTATATATATATACACTGGTGTGCAAAAATTAAGGACGAGACGGTTTTTTCAATATAACTTTGTACAAAAGCTTTCCAAATCTACACATTTAATACCGTAAGATCCCCAATACGTAAGGACATGTGTAATATGTAAGCAACACTTACTAGAAGAGAAATCAGAGGGATAAAAAGAAGCTTGATTGAAAAAGTAGCATGGAGCGCAATGCGACTGAAGGCCGAAACATCCCTGTGATGGGTGTCCAGCAAGAAACATCTGGTCTTTAGTAGGGGATATGATTTCCCCTGACTGCTAGGCAGGTTTCACAGCGTCTGCCCATGCTGAGAATGAGTTGTTGAGGCATTGCTGCCCATTCGTCTTGCAGCGCCAATCGAAGCTCCCGAATCGTTACTGGTGGTTAGGTACGAGCTGCCAAGCGTCTGCCTAGAAAATCCCATACATGCTCGATGGGATTGAGATCCGGAGATCGTGCCGGCCAATCCATACGTTCAATATCCTCACTCTCTAAGAGCTGTTCGGCAGCTACTGTGCGATGACATGGTGCATTGTCGTCCATGAAAAGGAACTGCAGACCCATAGCGCCTCTAAAAAGACGCACATATGGAAGAAAAATCTCGTTACAATAACGGGTCCCGTTGACTACTGAACCTGCGTCGAAGATGTGAAGGTCTGTACGACTACCAAGCATGATGCCTCCCCAAACGAGAACACCGCGACCTCCATACTTGTCCCTTTCAATGATGTTCGAGGGATGATTACGGCTTCCCCACTCTCTCCAGATGAGTATGCGATGAGAGTCGCTACTCAAACTGAATCTGCTCTCATCTGTAAAGAGTACTCGTCCCCATTCATTGTCTCTCCAATTCCGGTGTTCCCGGCACCACAGAGAACGCCTTCTCCGATGGGCAGGCGTTAAAGGTACACACCGTACAGGGCGTCGTGCAAGCAGACCACCACCGTGCAGTCTTCTGGCCACGGTAAAACGCGATATCGGTCGTCCAGTCGCCTGTGTCATGTGTCTAGCGATTTCTCCCGCTGTCTGCCGCCTGTTTCTTCTGGCCTGTAAGACAATTTACCGGTCATCTGCGGGTGTGGTTCCTCGTGGACAACCACTACTGAACCCCCGGATAGCTGTTCCTGTAGTTTGAAATTGTTTCCAAAGTCGTGAAACGATGCTGTGAGCAATTCCGAACTCTGCAGCCACACTTGTCACACTGCGGCCTTCCTCCAACTTCCCAATGATTCGACCTCGGGTAAAAGCATCCAGATGCGTCTAACAGATTGATTATTCGCCATTTCTCGCTGAGGCAGCAACTCGGTGTGATTTTAACTGCTATACGGCGTGCAATCTCTTTGCCAGAAATACTGATCTTACACCGACAACATGCTTTATACTACTCAGACACTCCCCCATTACGTCTACCTGCATATCTGCGCATGTGCTACCGTACATCACCGTACTTAATCTCCTGATTGGTCTTTCTGTCCGCTATGCCTCTTCGTTCAGCTGATATGCTAATTTTTCGACTTCGTCCTTAATTTTTGCACACCAGTGTATATATAAATCTACAACGCATTTCCTGTTACCTGTTCTTGTTTTAAAATAAATCCTTTTTGATAATTGAAATGTCCTTTAGATTAAAATAAATTTAAATTTTATCAAACAGTTACGTTTGATTTTTCTATAATAAATTACTTTTTCAATAAATTCCGAATTACATTAAGCTTATCTTTTACAATGGATGGTACATGATTCTCTGTTTGTGCGACTTTCATTTCTCCTCCTCCTCCTGTTCTGTTTGGAGTGCCCAAAAAGCCAGAGGCAATCACACAGAGGTTTTTTAAAGTTTAAGAAATATATTCAGGACGGTTAAGATAAAAGGCAACGTATACTTAATCGTTTGCGAATGACAGCAGTATCAAATTTCAACAATGAGTCACGAAAGATCAGTTCAAAAGGAACACCGTAATTTTCAAGAAAAGGGCAACTGTAATATTTTAAACATTATTTGATCATTGTATTTTATATTTTTTAACATAATTATATTATCTATACCGGTAGACATAAAAAATAATGAAAACAATAATAATTCATTCTGTTTTAAATTTTCACTCAATAAATGTTTTTTTTTTCCAAATCTGATATAAAGGTACATATTTTTATGTGCAGCCCGCGAGATCATAATGTGTTTCCTGCAAGGTCATTTGGGTTGGACACCCCTGGTTTAAGAAATCTTTTTGCAATAAATTCATGTTTAGCTTCTTATTGTACATCATTTGTCGTGTTATGTAATTATAATACATGAAAGAAACAACTCATAGCTGAGTAAAATGAATCATTTCGAACAAGCTACACGTCACATACAGAACCCTCTTTTTATAAACATGCACTTCATCTTAAATATAGGTATCGATTAAATATACAGTAATACCTCGACTTACGCGATTTTCAAATCTCGTGTAAATTCGTTTTTTCCCCATCATTCTCCATCATTAAAATTCAGGCGGAGTTATTGCCAGAGCCTAATCAAACTGGTAATTTGATTGAAGAAGTTATCGAGTCGCCCATCCGGTATTGTGGTTAGCGACGCTGACTGCAGTGCCGTAGGGCCTGGGTTCGAATCCCGGAGAAGACATGGATGTTTGTAAATGTATAGTGCCTTTGCGGCATGGGAGTGCTATAAATAGCCATCGAGCCACAAGTCCTCTCGTGAGTTTAGTAGATGAGGGAGTGGTGGGGCCCTCTGACCCTCCCCAGGGTGTTCTCCCTTACAATTGTGGGTGGAACCGATCTAAATCGTACTGTATAGTGCTCAAGGCTACGGCCAACGACAGGCGTACATCTAGCCCCCTGCCATCATGAATTCCGTGGCCCTCGATCTGACTACGTCAGACAGGTGGCATTAGCAACAACAACAGAAGTTGTCAACCTTGCCAGGCAAATAAATTCAGAAGTGAATAGTGATGACGTTCGAGAACTACTGGACTCCGACAATCAGGAGCTGACAATTGATGAGCTCTTAGAAATACATAAGTAAGAGCAAGACATTGAAGAACTTGAGTCTGTAGACTCTTAGTTCAATGAGAAAATCGAATGATGGTTGGTAATTTGAAAGGCCCAGTTTAATAGAAGTTAGTTTTAGAAAATGCAAACTCCAACGTAGAGCGTAATTTTCCCGACAAAACAAGAAATAAAAAAATTATTCGCATGACAAGAGGAAATTTTTCGGGAGAAAAAAAAATCTTTAAGCCGGCAGAGAGAGAGAGAGAGACTATACTAGTTAGATTTTATGAAACCTACATCAAAATAACTTACGTTTGGGATTTTGTATTTGTGTTATCAAAGATTTTACTAAACATTTTTTTCCTAAATTATTATTTTCTTTTGTCTCCGGCCCCAATTAAAAATAATATATATATAAAGAGTGTTTTTTTTCCAGGTATAGAAGTTTAAGTTGGCATTACTTTCCAAGATGGCGACCGATTTAACAGCTGTCAAGTGATTTATTCTCAGTTTGGTTTGGCAATTCATCAAAACGATCATCAAGCAAGGCGTAGATTCGTCGAATGGGCCCAAAACGAGATTGCCGTTGTTCCCGATTTTCATAAGCGAATTTTGTTTAGCGATGAAGCGCACTTCTGGTTGAATGGCTACGTCAACAAACAAAACTGCCGCATTTGGAGTGAAGCTAATCCACAAGTGTATGTCGAAACACCGTTACATCCAGAAAAACTGACTGTTTGGTGCGCTTTAAGGGCTGGTGGAATCCTTCTTCAAAAACGATGAAGGCCACAACTTTACAGTCAATGGTGATCGGTATAGAGCCATGATTACTAACTTTTTCATTCCTGAATTGAACAATCATGATGTCCAGGAGCTGTGGTTCCAACAAGACGGCGCAGCATGTCACACAGCTCGTGCCACAATCGATTTATTGAAAGACACGTTTGGTGACCGCCTAATTTCACGTTTTGGACCTGTGAATTGGCCTCCAAGATCTTGTGATTTAACACCGCTAGACTATTTTTTGTGGGGCTATGTAAAGTCATTGGTCTATGCGGATAAGCCACAAACTCTTGACCATTTGGAAGACAACATTCGCAGTGTTATTGCCGATATACGGCCACAAATGTTAGAAAAAGTCATCGAAAATTGGACGTCCAGATTGGACTACATCCGTGGCAGTCATATGCCAGAAATCATACTTAAAATGTAATGCCACAAGATTATCTTTCGAATAAAAAAAAATTCATGTCAATCGAATAATACATCGTTGTTTTATTGCAATTTAAAGTTCTATACCTCTAAAAAAACACCCTTTATTTATATGCGAAATTATACCCTAACGCGCTTATCACCTAGGTTAGCGAGGTATTACTGTACTTACTTGATATCGAATCTTAAAAAAATATTACTTTAATATTATTGAACAAAGATGAGCCAGACCAATCGATCAAAGCGCAGTGGGATAAAATTAGCAACTCCATTTGATGAATCTTTCTTCGAACATCAGTCGGAAGTGTTAAATTATAATTAGTTAAGTAATTATTTAACTTAAGTGACTGCTTATAATTAAAATTATTCAGACACCATTACAGATGTAAGGAATTAATCAAAGTAACTAGTTAAAAGGTAATTGAACCGAGGGCTGTTTTAAATTTATTGAAAAAAATTTTCTTCGAACGAAATTTCGAATGTGATATTCAGACTGCCTCCCGAATTCCCAGACTTAAGAGGCGTTTCTGGAGTTTTCTGTCTTTGTGTAAACGATAGGTGTTAACGCGTCTAAAAGAGGCGGATTGCAGTCATAGTGACCCAGTATAATGTTTGCGCAATCTGTAACTTACAAAGGGCATTGTCTTCAGGCTTCGTAACTACTAGATTACCTTCACTTTATGACATAACTATATATAACTAACAATCGGCCATGCATCCATGGTGAAATTAACTCGAATACCTTTTTAAGGTATCCGACTACGTTCGGAACCGTGATTTTAAAAAAGCGTATAAATGGATAATTTTCATGATATTTAGTGTCACTCAGATTAGAGTACATGCATAAAATTGTTTTAAGGACATTTTGACAAAAAAAATTTATTTAAATATAATATTTTGGCAAAAAAATAACTTAGAATAATCATTTTCCAAATGTCCTCCTTTTGTGAAAAATGCTTCTATTATAATTATATTTTGCCGGTATATAGCTCAGACCTCTCTACAGAGACTTAACTAGAATTTTTGAAATATATAACTTAGAAGTGGGTTTATTCATATTTTACGACAACAGAGGAGAGCTATTTTAAGAAAAAAATGCAGATAATTATTTCAAATGGTTGTAACTCTGAAAATAATGTGAATTTTTCAAAATCATAGTTGAGCCTCTGTACAGAGATCTGAGCTATATACAGGCAAAATATTATTCTAATAGAAGCATTTTTCACAAAAGGAGAACATTTGGAAAAAAGATTATTCTAAGTTAATTTTTTGCCAAAATGTTGTATTTAAACAAATTGTTTTTGTCAAAATGTCCTTAAAACAATTTTATGCATATATTCTAATCAAAGTAACACTAAATATCATGAAAATTAATCCATTTATGCGCTTTTGAAAATCATGGTTCCGAACGTAGTCGGATACATTAAGTCAGAGGTGCCCAACCCAAATCGGTTGGTGTGCCAAGTAAAAATTTGCTAAACTGAGTTAGGCCACACATATCAAAATAAAACAAATTATTCAAAATATTTTACTATCGTACAACATTCAAATATTTCATTACCTTACAATTAATGTGACACTTGTTTTTGTATTTTACTTGAGATAAATATGTAATACAAATTTATTCTATAGTTATTGATATGATCAAAAAACAGCAAGTTTACCTTTTACTGGATCACAATCACAACAAAGTTGAAAGTCGACCGATTGCACTTGTTGGTGGAAGAATATCTCTTTAACATACAAGGTTCTTATCTACAGTATATTTATGCTACCATCTGAAGTTACGTAATATAACAACTATGTGCGTAACATCTTCACATTTTATACTTGTGTTACAGTATGTTTGCATAGATTTAGATTTTCAAACTTTTTATTTCAAATGTAAAAAGGCAATTAAGCAAAGAAGAACAGCATTGTAATTATTACACTGTTTGACAAAAAAACTTTTTTTTCTGCCCGATAGCCAAATGTTAAGTTTCTTATTGTATGATTTTAATTATTGCACCGTGATTAAAATATATCATAAAATGTGAAAAAGTTACATAATTTCAGCAGGTTAAAATATTAAACATTTTTATTCTGCTTCCGTTTTCTACTAGCTGGTCTTACAGTTCTGAGGCAACTCATTAAATCCATCATCGGATTTTTTCAATGCCAAATAAAACAAGAAAAAGACTACTAATCTGAACTTAAAAATATAGACAAATTTTTTCTCTGACAAATGGAACTAAATTCACTACTCACTCTCAACGCGAGTTCTCGTTGAAAGAGGAATAACATACCGAAGCTCATCTGCTTTCCTTCATCCATCAACACTTATTACAATTGCTTGGAAGTCAAATGAAGGAAAAAAATTATTTCAGAAGAACTGCACGGGGAGAGGTGGGGGTGGGTCAAAACACGATATTTTCGATTCAACCGTCTGTAGTGCAAATGTCTAAAATAATATAGGCAGAAACTTCAATTGGGCCGCAAAAAGTATCCAAATGGGCCGCGGGTTGGGCATGCCTGCCTTAAGTGGTAAAAGCGAATTTAAAATTTGAATAGCATTGTAATTACTATTTGTGTTACGAAACCGAATATTTTGTATTTGATTGGATTTCCGTAAAATTCAGCGTATAACGCGCATTTATACTTTGAAGCTAAAATTTTTAGCTTTTAGGAATATTTACCGTATAAAGCGCACCTCCTTTTTTTACGAAAAAACATGAAATACACGTGTATAATAACTCTTATATTTTGAAGTCATTTATTTGAGGTATTATTCCAAGTTTTTGAAAAAAATAGTATACTTCTAGAACAACAGCCATTTTAGTTCGTATAAGGAATATATTTCTTTTAAAGAAACCTTATTTCTCTCTCGATCTATGTGGAAGTGTAATTTTTTTCTCTGTGTGCTTATCTTTATTTATTATTATTATTTTTATTTTTAAAGCTTTCATTTTTATATTCGCGCACCCGTAAATTTCGATCTTATTTTTTGTGTTAAAAGTGCATGTTACACGCCGGATTTTACGGTCATTTCTCTTATTACACCAACAACTTACAGCATATTTTAAGATGCTTGGCTTTTATATACATCGTTGCGAAGAAAAAATTGACCCCCCTTTCCTCACCAACTGTATGGGTATGGTAACCTAGTGGATAAAATCACAAATTCGTGGCTGGAGTGCCACTTGGATGGTCTTGGTGTCACTGAGGACCAACCATGCAGAAGGGGCCTATGCATTGTAACGTCACTTCTCCGAAACATCAACATCTAGTCGGCTTCTTTGTGGACCCGACACCCACACGTGCATCTTGCAGCTGCAACGCAACCCCTTTTTAACCCCCGAGGAATCTAGCCCGTCGACCGGAAGATGAGGAGAGAGATGCTTTGAACTTGCACGGGAGCGGTGGCCAACGAATCCTCCTCTCACAAAATAGTGGACTCTAACAATCTATAATTAACTTTAATAACTGTAATGTATAATTCTGTAAATAATATTCAATAGTTGTGACGTAAATAAATTCCATATTTAAATTAACCAAGAATACGCTACCGTTATTCTTTCAAACGTTACAGCATGTTAAATCTGTCGAGGCTTAATGTCCTCCCGTTGGTGTGGGAGTTAGGAGAGAGAGGTGCCAGCTCAGGAATCGTCCTCGTCACTTGACCGATGTTCAAGATTACGAGGCAAGTCGCCAATGGCCTTCGTATTGCTTTATATGCGATGTTATTTTATATTACACTCTCTTCTCACCAACTGTTTACCCGGTAGTAAAATACGCTTATAAAAAGTAGGTACTGGATGGGATTCTTGAAGTCACTGGAATGAAGAGTTTTGTGGAAAAGTTTGTAACATTTTTATCGACTAAACAATTTTTAACAATTAATATGTTATTTGGCGCCTTCTTTTTTAACTATCGATATTGTATGCTTCCCCACGACCATCGATATTTTATTTTCTTCGAAGCAACACGAGAGCTATTGGTGACGAACTTAGTAATTTCGAGCTACGGTCAATTGACGAGGAATACACCTGAGCTGGCAACCCTCTCCAATCAGTCAACGGCCCTCGTCGCCAATGATTGTTTTTTGATTGATTGCAATCCTATGTATACAGTACGTGAAAGGATTCCAAACAAAGTTGACGATAATTGCAGGAATAATAAATGAAAAAAATTCGTTTCTCTTTTTTCTTTTCCACTCCTACAAAACCAAATTGCATGCGGACTAAAACACTCTCTAATTTTCAGAACTGACTCTTAAAATTGATCGAATTCTATTCAAAAAGCAACTATTATTTTAAGAACACAATGGTGTTTTACTTTCCGAGCTGAAACTCGTTTCATGATATTCAAATAGAATTCCTCATTATCCACATTTGAATATTATTTGTTCTGAAATGATGAATTTTATCCTCATGTTAAAAAACTCTTTAAAATTTTGTGCATTCTTCCTACAACGAATTACCCAAATGAGATCTTTCTCGACTTTGAGAAAGCTAAAAACATACTTCAGAAGTTTTTGAACGTTTAAATGATTTTGCACTCCTGAATTCAAGCAACATTACCATCACTCCTGAGGAAATTATAAATGAAATCGCAATAAAATCAAGAAAACTGTATTTTATTCTGTGACTCTTTGTAAACCTTTAGAAGCAGACTGGTGACTGTAAATGAAAACACTGTTATCATCATGTTTTTAGTTTTGTATTTACAGATTAAAGTGAGATTTTTCTTCTATAAATTGGTGTGCTTCAATAATGATGAATTTGCTTTGCTGCTTTAATTTTTGAGTTATGAGAAAAAGGTAAACACACAAATTCTTTGAGATTTACTTAAGTATTAGTAATTAATAATTTATTTTACTAATTAATGCTAGTACAGTAACACCAGTGGTACACTGGAACGAAGGGAAAAAATTCAAGCATGTGCATTATGCTGTCACCTCTCAATGTGCACAGTGGAGCCGTTTTAGATTATCTACTGTGAGCGGGAAAATTCAAGG